>CAUYUJ010007324.1:150000-160000 GCA_963575745.1 Prorocentrum cordatum
TAGTCGCGGTCGTGGTCGTAGTCGTAGTAGTAGCCGTAGTAGTAGTCAACGTACTCGTATTCGTAGTAGTAGTCGTAGCAGTCCTACAAACAGCCGTAGTAGTCGCAGCCGTAGTAGTAGTCGTGGTAGTAGTCGTAGTAGTCGTAGTAGTCGTAGTAGCCGTCGTAGTTGTAGTCGTAGCAGTAGTAGTAGTGGTGGTAGTAGTAGTAGTAGTAGTAGTATTAGCCGTTGCAGTCGTAGTAGTAGTCGTAGTTGCTCTCGTAGTCGTAATAGTAGTAGTAGTCGTAGCCGTAGTCGTAGTAGGAGTAGTCGTCGTAGTCGTAGTAGTAGTGGTAGTAGTACAGTACTAGTAGTAGTAGTCGTGGCAGTAGTAGTAGTAGTAGTAGTAGTAGTCGCAGTAGTTGTGGTCGTAGTAGTACTAGTTGTAGTAGCAGTAGTAGTAGTCGTAGCAGTAGTAACATTAGCATTCGAAGTAGCAGTATCAGTAGTAGTAGTAATAAATGTAGTAGTAGTAGTGGTAGTAGTAGGACTAGTCGTAGCATCAGCAGCAGTAGTAGTAGTACTAGTAGTAGTCGTAGTAGTAGTAGTAGTAGTAGTAGTAGTAGTAGCAGTAGTAGTAGTAGTAGTAGTAGTAGTAGTAGATGACGTAGTAGTCGTAGTGATAGTTGTAGTAGTAGTCTTAGTAGTACCAGTGGTAGCAGTAGTAGTAGTAGTAGTAGTAGTAGTAGTGGTAGTAGTAGCAGTAGTAGTCTTAGTCGTAGTAGTCGCAGTGGCAAGCGTAGTAGTAGCCGAAGTAGTAGTAGTAGTAGTAGTAGTAGTAGTAGTAGTAGTGGTAGTCGTAGTAGAAGAAATAGTAGTAGTAGTAGTAGTTGTTGTATTCGTAGTTGTTGTCGTAGTAGTAGTAGTAGCAGCAGCCGCACGAGCAGTAGTAGTCGCACTCGTAGCAGTAGTAGTAGTAGTAGTAGTAGTAGTAGTAGTAGTATCAGTAGACGTAGCAGTAGTAGTAGTAGTAGTACTACTACTAGTCGTAGTAGTAGTAGTAGTAGTAGTAGTAGTAGCAGTAGTAGTTGTAGCAGTAGTAGTAGTAGTAGAATTAGTTGTCGCAGTTAGTAGTAGTAGTCAGTCGTCGTAGTCGGAGTCGTTTAGTTCGTCGTAGTAGTAGTAGTAGTAGTAGTAGGTAGTGTGTAGTAGTAGTAGTAGTAGTAGTAGTAGTTAGTACTAGTACTAGTATAGTAGTAGTAGTAGTAGTAGTAGTAGTCCGTAGGTAGCAGCAGTAGTCGTAGTAGTAGTAGAAGTAGTAGTAGTAGTAGTAGTAGTAGTAGTAGTAGTAGTGTAGTAAGTAGTAGTAGTAGTAGCAGTATAGTAGTAGTATTATAGTAAGTAAGTGTAGTAGTAGTAGTAGTATAGTAGTAGTAGTAGTAGTAGTAGTAGTAGTAGTAGTAGGAGTAGGGGTAGGACGTAGGCAGTAGTAGCAGTAGTAGTAGTAGTAGTAGTAGGTGGTAGTAGTAGGTAGTAGTAGATAACAGTAGGTAGCAGTAGGTAGGTAGTAGGTAGGTAGTAGGTAGGTAGTAGGTAGCTAGTAGGTAGCTAGTAGTAGTAGAAGTAGTAGTAGTAGTAGCAGTAGTAGTAGCAGTAGTCGTAGTAGTAGTAGTAGTAGTAGTAGTAGTAGTAGTAGTAGTAGTGGTAGTGGTAGTAGTAGTAGTAGTGGTAGTAGTAGTGGTAGTGGTAGTAGTAGTAGTAGTAGTGGTAGTAGTAGCAGAGGTAGCAGAGGTAGTCGTCGTAGTAGTAGTAGTAGTAGTAGTAGGAGTAGTAGTAGTAGTAGTAGTAGTAGTAGCAGTAGTGTTAGTAGTAGTAGTGGTAGTAGAAGTAGTGGTAGTGCTAGGTTGAGTAGTTCGTAGTAGTAGTACCAGGGAGTATGTAGTAGGTCCTAGCAGTCGTAGCATTGGCAGTAGTAGTCGTAGTAGCGATCGTAGTAGCAGTAGTAGTAGTGGTGGTAGTAGTAGTAGTAGTACTTAGTAGCAGCCGTAATAGTAGAAGTAGTAGTAGTGGCCCTAGTAGTAGTAGTAGTAGTGATGATATTGTCGTCGTAGTAGTAGTAGTAGTAGTAGCAGTCGTCGTTGTAGTAGTAGTGGTAATACTAGTAGTAGTTGTTGTAGTAGTCGTAGTCGGTAGCAGCAGGTAGGTAGTAGTAGCAGTAGATATTAGGTAGTTGTAGTAGTGGTCGTCGATAGAAGTAGGTCGTAGGTAGTAGTAGTAGTAGCAGTAGAAGTAGTAGTCGTCGTCGTCGTAGTAGCCGTAGTAGTTGTAGTAGTAGCAGTAGTAGTAGTAGTCGTCGTAGTAGCAAAAGAAGTACTAGGTAGTGAGTGGTATTAGTAGTAGTAGTAGTAGTAGTAGTAGTCGTAGCAGTCGTAGTAGTAGTAGTAGTAGTAGTAGTAGTAGTAGTAGCAATAGTAGGTGGTAGTAGTAGTAGTAGTAGTAGTGGTTGTAGTAGTCGGTAGTAGTAGTAGTGGTGGTAGTAGTAGTAGTGGTTGTAGTAGTAGTAGTAGTAGGTAGTAGTAATAGGTAGTAGGTAGTAGGTAGTAGGTAGTAGGTAGTAGGTAGTAGGTAGTAGGTAGTAGGTAGTAGGTAGTAGTAGTAGTAGTAGTAGTAGTAGTAGTAGTAGTAGTAGTAGTAGTAGTAGTAGTAGTAGTAGTAGTAGTAGTAGTAGTAGTAGGTTGTAGTAGTAGTAGTAGTCGTAGTAGTAGTAGTAGTAGTAGTAGTAGAGTAGGTTTGTGTTTCTTTTTGTGTTTTTTTTTTATTTTTGTGTGTTTTTGTTTCGGTTTTTTACGTTTTTGTTGTTGTTCTGTTTGATTCTTTTCTGAACTTCTCTTTTTTGTTTTCGTTGTTGTGATTTGTGTTTTTTTACTCTTTTGTTTGGTTTGTGGTTTGGATGTTTTGTAGTAGTAGTAGTAGTAGCAGTAGTAGGTAGGTAGGTAGGTAGGTAGGTAGGTAGGTAGGTAGGTAGGAGTAGGAGTAGGAGTAGTAGTAGTACCTAGTAGTTGGTAGTTGGTAGCAGTAGTACTAGTAGTCGTGGTCGTAGTCGAAGTCGAAGTCGTAGTAGTAGTAGTAGTAGATAGCAGGTAGTAGGTAGTAAGTAGTAGGTAGTAAGTAGTAGGAGTAGTTGTAGTAGTAGCAGCAGCAGTAGTAGTAGTAATAGTAGTAGCAGTAGTAGTAGTAGTAGTAGTAGTAGTAGTAGTAGTAGTAGTAGTAATCGTGGTGGTAGTAGCAGCAATAGTCGTAGTAGTCGTAGTAGTCGTGGTAGTAGTAGTAGTAGTAGTAGTAGTAGTAGTAGTACTAGTAATAGCAGTAGTAGCAGTAGTAGTAGTAGTAGTAGTAGTAGTAGTAGTCGTAGCCCTAGTAGTCGTAATAGTAGGTCGTCGTAGGTAGGAGTACGTAGTAGTAGGTAGTAGGTCGTAGTAGGTAGTAGTAGGTAGTAGCAGGTAGTAGAAGTAGGTAGTGGCAGGCGGTGGTAGTAGTAGTAGTAGTAGTAGTCGTCGTAGTAGTAGTAGCAGTAGTAGTAGTAGTAGTAGTAGTCGTCGTCGTCGTCGTACTAGTAATCGTGGTCGTAGTTGTAGTCGTAGTCGTAGTAGTCGTATTCGTTGTCGGTGGTGGTAGTGGTAGTGGTGGTGGCAGTGGTAGTTGTGGTGGTGGTGGTAGCGGGGGTCGTGTTAGTTTCAAGAGTAGTATTAGTAGTAGCAGTAGTAGTAGTAGTAGTAGTCGTATTTATAGTGGTAGTGGTATTGGTAGTGGTAGTGGTAGTGGTGGTGGTAGTGGTAGCGGTAGTGGTAGTGGCAGTGGCAGGGTAGCTGTAGCGGTAGCGGTAGCAGTAGCAGTGGGGCCAGGGGTAAGGGCAGTGGTCGTGGTCGTAATCGTGGTCGTGGTCTCGGTCGTGGTCGTGGTTGTGGTCGTGGTCGTGGTCGTATTAGTAGTAGTAGTAGTAGTAGTCGTAGTAGTAGTCGTAGTAGTAGTAGCAGTAGTAGTAGTAGTAGTAGAAGAAGTAGTAGTAGTGGTAGTAGTAGTAGTAGTGGTAGTAGGAGTAGGAGTAGTAGTAGTACTCGTATTAGTAGCAGCAGCAGCAGTAGCAGCAGCAGCAGCAGTAGTAGAAGCAATAGTCATAGTGGCAGCAGTAGTTATAGCAACGGTCGCAGTAGTAGTAGTAGTAGGAGGAGGAGGAGGAGTAGTAGGAGTAGGAGTAGGAGTAGGAGTAGTAGTAGTAGTAGTAGTAGTAGCAGTAGCAGTCCTAGCAGTAGCCGTAGCATTAGTCGTAGTAGTAGTAGTAGTAGTAGTAGTCGTATCAGTCGTCGCCGTGGTAGTAGTCGCATTACTCGTACTAGTAGGCGTAATAGTCGTGGTCGTGGTCGTAGTCGTAGTAGCAGCCGTAGTAGTAGTCAACGTACTCGTATTCGTAGTAGTAGTCGTAGCAGTCCTACAAACAGCCGTAGTAGTCGCAGCCGTAGTAGTAGTCGTGGTAGTAGTCGTAGTAGTCGTAGTAGCCGTCGTAGTTGTAGTAGTAGCAGTAGTAGTAGTGGTGGTAGTAGTAGTAGTAGTAGTAGTAGTAGTATTAGCCGTTGCAGTCGTAGTAGTAGTCGTAGTTGCTCTCGTAGTAGTAATAGTAGTAGTAGTCGTAGCCGTAGTCGTAGTAGGAGTAGTCGTCGTAGTCGTAGTAGTAGTGGTAGTAGTACAGTACTAGTAGTAGTCGGGTAGTAGTAGAGTAGGAGTCGCAGTCAGCTGTTGGTTCGTAGTAGTACTTAGTTGTAGTAGCAGTAGTAGTAGTCGTAGCCAGTAGTAACATAGCATTCGAAGTAGCGTTATTTCAGTAGTAGTAGTAGTAAATGTAGTATATTCGTGGTAGTAGGAGGACTAGGTTCGTAGCATAGCAGCAAGTAGTAGTCGTACTAGTAGCAGTCGTAGTTGTAGTTTTATTAGTAGTAGTAGTAGTAGTAGTAGAAGATGACGTAGTAGTCGTAGTGATAGTTGTAGTAGTAGTCTTAGTAGTACCAGTGGTAGTAGTAGTAGTAGTAGTAGTAGTAGTAGTAGCAGTAGTAGTCTTAGTAGTAGTAGTCGTAGTGGCAAGCGTAGTAGTAGCCGAAGTAGTAGTAGTAGTAGTAGTAGTAGTGTAGTATGGTTGTTAGTAGTAGAAGAAATAGTAGTAGTAGTAGTTGTTGTTTAGTATTTGTTGTAGTAGTAGTAGTAGTAGCAGCAGCCTCCCGTAGCAGTAGTAGTTGATGTAGCAGTATAGTAGTAGTAGTAGTAGTAGTAGGTAGTAGTAGTAGTAGTAGTAGTATCAGTAGACGTTATAATTGAGTACTAGCAGAGTAGTTAGTAGTAGTAGGACTAGCCGTAGCAGTGTAGTAGTAGTAGTAGCAGCAGTAGTAGTAGTAGTAGTAGTAGTAGTAGTAGAATTAGTTTTCGCAGTAGTAGTAGTAGTAGTCGTAGCTTCCCGTCGTCGTAGTTAGTAGTAGTAGCCGTAGAGAGGAGTAGTAGTAGTAGTAGTAGTTTTAGCTGTACACTAGTATAGTAGTAGTAGTGTAGTCTAGTAGTAGTAGAAGCAGGGATTGTTCTACGAACCGTAAAAGTAGTAGTGATGTAGGAGGAGTAGAGGACTGAGCATTAGTAGTCGCGGTAGCATCTGTAGGAGTAGTGGTAGTAGCAACGGTAGAAGAAGTAGTAGTCGTTGTAGTATTCGTGATAGTATTTGGTTCTAGTGCTAGTACGATTGCGAGTCGTAGTAGTAGTAGTCGTAGTAAGTGTTGTTGCAGCAACAGCAGCCGTGGCCGCAGCAATAGTAGTAGTAGTAACAATACTATTGGTAGCCGTGGTAGTCTTAGTAGTAGCAGCAGTATTATTAGTGGTCGCAATAGCTGTTGTAGTAGTAGTACTAGTACTCGTACTAGAGATTGTAGTGGTAGTAGTAGTAGTAGTAGCAGCAGTAGTAGTAGTAGTAGTAGTAGTAGTAGTGGTAGTGGTAGTACAGGTGCCAGTAGCAGCAGTAATGAAACCGTGGAGGTCGTAGTAGGGGTTGTACTGGTAGTAGTCGCAGTAGTAGTAGTAGTAGTAGTAGTAGCAGTAGTAGTAGTGGTAGTAGTAGCAGCAGCAGTCGCAGTAGTAGTCGACGTCGTCGTAGTAGTAGTAGTAGAAGTTGTTGTAGTAGTAACAGTAGAAGCAATCGTATTAGTAGTAGTAGCAGTAGTAGTAGTAGTAGTAGTAGTTGTAGAAGTTGTTGTAGTAGTAATAGTAGAAGCAATAGTAGTAGTAGCAGTAGTAGTAGTAGTAGTAGTAGTAGCAGTAGCAGTAATAGTAGTAGTAGTATTGACTAGTAGCACTCGTAGCACTAGCAGCACTAGCAGTAGTGGTTACGTCTTCGTAATAGTAGTGATAGTAGTAGCAGTAGTAGTAGTAGTAGTAGTCGTCGTAGTAGTAGTAGTAGTAGTAGTAGTAGTAGTGGAAGTAGTAGCAGTAGTCGTAGTGATAGTATCAGTACTGGTATTGGTAGTAGTAGTTGTAGTAGTAGAGATAGTAGTAGCAGTAGTAGTAGCAGGGGCAGTGGCAGCAGTAGTTGTAGCAGTAGCAGTAGCAGTAGTAGTAGTAGTAGTAGTAGTAGTAGTAGCAGTAGTAGTAGTAGTAGTAGTCGTAGTCGTAGTCGTAGTCGTAGTAGTAGTAGTAGTAGTAGTAGTAGTAGTAGTAGTAGTAGTAGTAGTCCGTAGGTAACAGCAGTAGTCGTAGTAGTAGTAGTAGTAGTAGTAGTAACAGTAGTAGTAGTAGTAGTAGTAGTAGTAGCAGTAGTCTCGTAGTAGTAAGTAGTAGTAGTAGTAGTAGTAGTGGAGTAGGTTAGTAGGTCGTAGTATAGTTAGAGTAGTAGAGGGGGTAGGACGTAGGCAGTAGTAGCAGTAGTAGATAGTAGGACGGGAAGTAGTAGGTAGTAGTATGTAACAAGTAGGTGGCAGTAAGGTAGGTTATTAGGTAGGAGTAGGTAGGTACCCCATAGGGAGCTAGTAGTAGTAGAAGTAGTAGTAGTAGTTGTAGCAGCATAGTAGAGTAGTAGTAGTGGTGGTATGTGGAGTAGTAGTAGTAGTAGTAGTAGTAGTAGTAGTAGTGGTAGTATTAGTAGTAGTAGTAGTAGTGGTAATAGTAGCAGAGGTAGCAGAGGTAGTCGTAGTAGTAGTAGTAGTAGTAGTAGTAGTAGTAGTGTTGGTAGTAGTAGCGGTAGTAGAAGTAGTGGTAGTGCTAGGTTGAGTAGTTCGTAGTAGTAGTACCAGGGAGTATGTAGTAGGTCGTAGCAGTCGTAGCATTGGCAGTCGCAGTCGTAGTAGCGACCGTAGTAGCAGTAGTAGCAGTGGTGGTAGTAGTAGTAGTAGTAGTACTTAGTAGCAGCCGTAATAGTAGAAGTAGTAGTAGTGGCCCTAGTAGTAGTAGTAGTAGTAGTAGTGATGATATTAGTAGTCGTAGTAGTAGTAGTAGCAGTCGTCGTTGTAGTAGTAGTGGTAATACTAGTAGTAGTTGTTGTAGTAGTCGTAGTCGGTAGCAGCAGGTAGGTAGTAGTAGCAGTAGATATTAGGTAGTGGTAGTAGTGGTCGTCGATAGAAGTAGGTCGTAGGTGGTAGTAGTAGTAGTAGTAGTAGTAGTAGTAGCAGTAGAAGTAGTAGTCGTCGTCGTCGTAGTCGCCGTAGTAGTTGTAGCAGTAGCAGTAGTAGTAGTAGTAGTAGTCGTCGTAGTAGCCAAAGTAGTATTAGGTAGTGAGTGGTAGTAGTAGTAGTAGTAGTAGTAGCAGTCGTAGTAGTAGTAGTAGTAGTAGTAGTAGTAGCAGTAGTAGCAGTAGTAGGTGGTAGTAGTAGTAGTAGTAGTGGTTGTAGTAGTCGGTAGTAGTAGTAGTGGTGGTAGTAGTAGTAGTAGTAGTAGTAGTAGTAGTGGTTGTAGTAGTAGTAGTATTAGTAGTAGTAGTAGTAGGTAGTAGTAGGTAGTAGGTAGTAGGTAGTAGGTAGTAGGTAGTAGGTAGTAGGTAGTAGGTAGTAGGTAGTAGTAGTAGTAGTAGTAGTAGTAGTAGTAGCAGTAGGTCGTAGTGGGTAGTAATAGGTTGTAGTAGTAGTGGTAGGTATGGGTAGTAGTAGTAATAGTAGTAGTAGTAGTAGTAGTATCAGTAGTAGCTGTAGTAGTAGTAGTAGTAGCAGTAGTAGGTAGGTAGGTAGGTAGGTAGGTAGGTAGGTAGGTAGGTAGGTCGGAGTAGTAGTAGTAGTACCTAGTAGTTGGTAGTTGGTAGCAGTAGTACTAGTAGTCGTGGTCGTAGTCGAAGTCGTAGTAGTAGTAGTAGTAGTAGATAGTAGGTAGTAGGTAGTAAGTAGTAGGTAGTACGTAGTAGTAGTAGTAGTAGTAGTAGTAGCAGCAGCAGTAGTAGTAATAGTAGTAGCAGTAGTAGTAGTAGTAGTAGTAGTAGCAGTAGTAGTAATCGTGGTGGTAGTAGTAGTAGTAATAGTCGTAGTAGTCGTAGTAGTCGTGGTAGTAGTAGTAGTAGTAGTAGTAGTAGTAGTAGTAGTAAAAGTAGTAGTAGTAGTACTAGGAATAGCAGTAGTAGCAGTAGTAGTAGTAGTAGTAGTCGTAGCCCTAGTAGTCGTAATAGTAGGTCGTCGTAGGTAGGAGTAGGTAGTAGTAGGTAGTAGGTCGTAGTAGGTAGTAGTAGGTAGTAGCAGGTAGTAGAAGTAGGTAGTGGCAGGCGGTGGTAGTAGTAGTAGTAGTAGTAGTAGTCGTAGTAGTCGTAGTAGTAGTAGTAGTAGTAGTCGTCGTCGTCGTACTAGTAATCGTGGTCGTAGCTGTAGTCGTAGTCGTAGTAGTCGTATTCGTTGTCGGTGGTGGTAGTGGTAGTGGTGGTTGCAGTGGTAGTTGTGGTGGTGGTCGTAGCGGGGGCCGTGTTAGTTTCAAGAGTAGTAGTAGTAGTAGCAGTAGTAGTAGTAGTAGTAGTAGTAGTCGTATATATAGTGGTAGTGGTATTGGTAGTGGTAGTGGTAGTGGTGGTGGTAGTGGTAGCGGTAGTGGTAGTGGCAGTGGCAGGGTAGCTGTAGCGGTAGCGGTAGCAGTAGCAGTGGGGCCAGGGGTAAGGGCAGTGGTCGTGGTCGTAATCGTGGTCGTGGTCTCGGTCGTGGTCGTGGTTGTGGTCGTGGTCGTGGTCGTATTAGTAGTAGTAGTAGTAGTAGTCGTAGTAGTAGTCGTAGTAGTAGTAGCAGTCGTAGTAGTAGTAGTAGAAGAAGTAGTAGTAGTAGTAGTAGTAGTAGTAGTGGTAGTAGGAGTAGGAGAGGGAATAGTAGTAGTACTTGTATTAGTAGCAGCAGCAGCAGTAGCAGCAGCAGCAGCAGTAGTAGAAGCAATAGTAATAGTGGCAGCAGTAGTTACAGCAACGGTCGCAGTAGTAGTAGTAGGAGGAGGAGGAGGAGTAGTAGGAGTAGGAGTAGTAGTAGTAGTAGTAGTAGTAGCAGTAGTAGCAGTAGCAGTCCTAGCAGTCGCCGTAGCATTAGTCGTAGTAGTAGTAGTAGTAGTAGTCGTATCAGTCGTCGCCGTGGTAGTAGTCGCATTAGTCGTACTAGTAGGCGTAATAGTCGTGGTCGTGGTCGTAGTCGTAGTAGTAGCCGTAGTAGTAGTCAACGTACTCGTATTCGTAGCAGTAGTCGTAGCAGTCCTACAAACAGCCGTAGTAGTCGCAGCCGTAGTAGTAGTCGTGGTAGTAGTCGTAGTAGTCGTAGTAGCCGTCGTAGTTGTAGTAGTAGCAGTAGTAGTAGGGGTGGTAGTAGTAGTAGTAGTAGTATTAGCCGTTGCAGTCGTAGTAGTAGTCGTAGTTGCTCTCGTAGTAGTAATAGTAGTAGTAGTCGTAGCCGTAGTCGTAGAAGGAGTAGCCGTCGTAGTCGTAGAAGTAGTGGTAGTAGTACAGTACTAGTAGTAGTAGTCGTGGTAGTAGTAGTAGTAGTAGTAGTAGTAGTAG
>CAUYUJ010007324.1:167500-172500 GCA_963575745.1 Prorocentrum cordatum
CTTATGATGAGGGTGGATTTTCTGCTCCCTATAGATTCGGGAGATGTGCTCCTTACCATTCCGCGTCGACTCTCCGTTCTCTGATCCTCCCACCGGTCCTGGGTGTGAGTTGCCAGGGGATGGGTGCGTCATGCAGTCCGCAAACCAGCCGCAGATTTGGGAGATGTGCTCACCACCCACGAGTTCTCGAGGAGGGGCGGCGAAACCGAGATGGGCCGCCCCAGAGGTGGGAAGGACAAGACAACAGCTGCCCCAGCTGTGGCTGGGCTGACCTCCTGCCTCGGGCCAGAGGGTTCCCACGGCGGGGTCGCAGGATGCTGTCTAACGATTCGAGTAGGGGATCGACTACAGAATCGATGTACCCTAATCCTGCTATTTCGTCGAAATTCACGAACGATGCCGAGAGTGCACCGTGGATATACGAGCATTATTTTGGTGTTTGGTGGGCATCCACGAAACAAACAATTTTGCTACATCAATTCTGCAGTCGATTCTCTGTTCGAACGGTTGCAACAGAAATATCGACCAACCCTGCGTTTCACGGTAGCATTGGGCTGCCAGTTTTGGATCGTAATCGACCCGTTCCGTTTCTTTCTTCCCCCTTCGTCTTGCTCTGAGCCGTCGTTGGGTTCGTCGCCAGTCTTAGCGAGAATGCGCGATGGGACTGTTCCAGGGAGTCGATGCTGAGGATGTCGGGCACGCGCAGAGGGGGGTATGCGGGAGGGGGGAAGGCTGCTGAGAAGCGCCCTTCTTCTCAGCAGGTGCGGCCTGCGCCGTGAAGACGCGGCCTCCTTCCAAGAAGCCTTCCCCACTCCCCCTCTCATCCTCCTGCTCCTCCTGCTCCTCCTCCTCCTCCTACTCCTCCTCCTCGGCCTTCTCTTCATCTTCCCCGCCATCCTCCTCCTCCTCCTCTTGATCTTCCCCGCCATCCTCTTCCTCCTCCTCCTTCTAAGAAGCCTTCCCCCACTCACCTACCCCCGTCTGCGCGCCGCCCGGGATGAGGGGGGGGCCTGACGTCGGCGCGCCGCGGAAATGTAAACAGCATGGCGGCCGTGTGTCCACGAGATCTCCGCCGCGGGCCAGTTCTGGGCCCTGGGGCCGTCCAGGGGCGCCTCGGGGTGAAGAACCTGTCCCCCGGGACGCGGGCGACGGGTCTGCGGCTTCGTGCCCCTCGTCGCGAAGAGCTCGCGATCCGCTGTCTTCCTTCACAGCCGGACCTGTTGCTCTCGATGGGGCGATCGGGGTTGTGAGGAAAGTCCCGCGTGAAACAGGCAGCCGGTTGTCCGACATGTGACCCAGGCCTCGTGGAAGCAGAGACGGAAAGCAGGCGCCGATACGTCGGGGTCAGGGTTTGTATCCGTTGTGTTTGGCGTCACCCAACATACTTGTACTATATGTGCGTCGCCCCCCCGGGGGCTGGGGGCGATGCGCGCACCGAGAAATCTTCTAGTATATGCCTCGTGGCGGGCGCTTTCTGGCCACGCCGCTCGGGAAACGATATACTACAAGACGGGTACACTCTATGTTTGGGTCGGTCGCGGGCCTCCAAGGAGAACATACAGTACTGGTATGTCTTTGTGCGTCCCATGCTTCGGAGTCGTGCCCCCGGGGTCTCGAGGAGTGGCTTACGGTAGGTTCGCGTCGTGTCGACGCGGCGGCGACCCCGGCGAGGGCGTCCAAGGTGGAACGCCGCCAAGTTGCGGGGAGTCGGCCGTCATCGAACGATCCGCGCCATCGGAAGCCACAATCGTTCAAGTTGAACGATCCGCGCGGTGTCAGTCTGGGCCTCCCGGACGGGGTCGGAGCAGATGGGAGGATCGCGCCGCATCGCCGATGCATCGGCGATGCGGCTCGATGTGGGGCCTCATGTTCTCCACGCCTACGTCGCCGATGCATCGGCGATGCGGCGCGATCCGTCGACCCCATCTACTGGGACCCCACTCTAGGAGGCCTCTAGTCAGAGACCTAAGCCGACGTCGTTCGAAGAAGGAAACACGCCTTAAACATAAACGTTTGGCGATCGATGGATTTCTTGGGTCCGCGCTGGGCCCCCCCCGCGGCGCTTCCGGCGCCGCCCCGAGGTCTAGCGCGGATCCAAGAAATCCGCGCGGAGCGCCAAACAATTATACTTATGCCGTTTTGTTCTTCTTCCAGTCGTCACGACACGAACCCGCCGCATTTAGATGTCTGCCCGTTCCCGCGGGCCAGAAAGAGTCCTCGCCAAATGTTTCCCCATTCCCCTCGTCATTCCCCTACCCTATCCCCTCCTCTCATGTTGCATCCTCTTCCCCATCCCCATTTCCCTCCCGATCCCTCCTCTCCTTGTCCTTGCCCCTGCACCCTCCAATATGCCCCCCTTCTCTTTCCAGCTTTCGGTCGATCGCTCCCCGTCTCCTATCCATTTCATGCCCTACCGTCTCAGAACTCGTTCATCTCACCTGGACAACGTCAAGCAACACACAAACAAATGGGCCAATTGCGCGGGCGTGTGCGCGAAAGTTTTCCGCGTAAGTCCTCGCACAAGCACCTTTTTGCCTACGTGCAGTACCGCTCTGGTGGCTTGTGTAGAATCAGGCGTAAGGTCCTTGCACCCTCGTGTGTAAGATCCACTGTTTCTTACTCGCCTGCTTGTCTCTCCTCCTGGAAGGCCCGCAGCCATCGTGCCGTCATCGCGAACTCGTTCGGGGCCACTGGCGACAGCTCGAAGAAGGACGGCCCGTTGGAGGTGCTGTGCGGCGAGTGGCGCGACGCCAGGGGCTCGACGTACAAGCTAGACTTCGACGGGGCGAACTCTCTGAGCGTGCTTACGATACGTCCGGACGGGAAGACGATGACGACCGACAGGCTGGTGAGGCAGATCGACGTGGGGGGTCGGGTGACCTGGGGTGCCAGGGCGACGTTCGAGCTCGTCGAGCCCGTCCCGGAGGGAGCGAAGGAGATTCGCTGGAAGAGGTGTGAGGACGGCAAGGTCGCTTTCATATGGACGAGGCTCAAGGGCTCTCGGCGGTGATCACACACAGTGCCGCCCGCGCGCTCGGGGTGCCGCGGTCGCCGCACGGCACGCCTGAGTCGACGCATTTGCAGGCGTTCCGGCCTGTTCCCCCGCGGGCCGAGCGCTCGCCCCCGGCCGTATCGGCACCGACGCCGACTGTGCGGTCCCAGCCCCGCAGCAAGGACGCGGCACGGAGGAGGAGGAGGAGGAGGAGGAGGAGCAGGTGGAGGAGGAGGAGGAGGAGGAGGAGGACTCACCGAGGCTGCCCTTGAACCCCTGCCTCTGCCCGTCGGCCCCTTCCCCTCCCGTCGTGCGCCGCGGGGGCGATCTCCTCGTGGGCTCGCCCGGGGGTCTTGCATCAGCACTTGCCCTGCGTCTGCAGTGCGGGTGTTGAAACTGCGCAGGCCGTGCCCTTCCTCGGCTGCGCTCTGTCGCTGCCGGTTCCCGGCGGTGGGCGCGGGCGTCTGGGCCGGACGATCTCTTGGCGCGTGCGGGCCTGACATTGCTGGGAGCCGGGTCGGGGGCGCGGGCAAGGGGGCCTGCATAGATTGGTCGTTGTCGGACGGGGCTAGGACGAGGATAAGTCCATTCCAGAGCGTTCCAGAACGCTCTCAGAGCGTTCCAGAGTGCTCTGAAAAGACCGCGGCGCCCGAGACATCCTCCAGAGCCGCCAGACCTCAAAGATTCCCGACTTATCCTCACCTGAATGTATCAATTGATCCTCGTCCTGGCTTCGTCTTTGAGGACGAGTGCGACGAGGATGAGGGCAAGAGGAAGAGGCGGGGTCCGCGGCAAACCCAAGAGTGGGACGACAGTCAGCAGCGGTTGCCAGGGGCAGGAGCAGCGATCAGGAGCAGCGGCACGTCCAGGACCAGCAGGAGGAATTGGGGACGGGGGGGGAAGGGGGGCGAAGGGGAGGGTGGGTAAAGGGAGGTGGGGAATTTCACCCCCTCCCTCGCAGGGAGGGGTAAATTCCCTCCGTACTCCCGTTGAAAGGGAAATTTCAACTCCTACTCATCGTTCCCCCGTTCTCCTCCCCTCCCTGGCAAGGAGAACGAGGAGAAGGAGTAGTTTGACATTGGTGGCAGGGGGAGCAGTGGCGGAATTGGAGCTCGTGGTTTCAAGGTCTGTATCATTTGGGACCTCGTGAGGACCTCAGGATTACCCTCGAGAAGTGCCAGCTAACCGCATGTTCGCTTGCATTGATACTCTGCCAGGGGGGGAAGGCCCAGCGGGGAGTATTACATGTATCGAGGGGCTCCGATGGCCCCCGCCCTGGGCTATTCGGCCAAGGATTGATGCAAGGTAACGCTGTTGGCCAGACCAGCCTGGTCTACTTACCCAGTGGGGCCGAGGGGAGGGATGGGGGGTGTTCTGGCCAGCGCCAGTGCCAGTGCACGGTCAAATCCCATCATGAAGGAAGCAGTGCGTCATCCAGGATGCCTTCACAGTCCTTGCCTCCATTGATCCATCCTTCTCAGCCATGCGCCGCTGGAAGTTGAACCAGCATGGACGCCCAAGGGTCTTGCATCCTCGCCGCAGACTCTTTGGGCTGTTTGCTGCATGGCCAGCGCTTCTTTGCCCCCGTGACCGCGCCCCCTCCTGGAATGTCGCATGGCAGGAAGGCGAGCCCTTCCGTGGACGCGCAGGCGTGCGAGAGGAGAAAAGGGGCCCGTGCCGGTGGGCAGGGCCCGCAGGGGGCAGGGGAAGGCGTCGCCGTGCGAAGGCGAGGGACTCAGAGGGCTTGCCCGAGGGCCAGCTCTGCTGCGCTGGAGCAGTGGGTGTGGCGCAGAGGGGTCGGCGGTGGGAGGCGCAGTCGTGCATTCGGTGCATACGGGTGCGTTCAGCGGTATATTCGGGGGTGGGTAGACCTCCTACCCTGACACGTCGATTAAGGAATTGGCCGTTTTCGGTTCGCGAGAGGGCGTCGCGGCCGTCATTTTTGCGGGTCCAGGTCCGTCGGTTTCGGTCCCAGGTCGTTTTCACTAAGGGGAGGTCTACTAAAGGG
>CAUYUJ010007324.1:175000-207500 GCA_963575745.1 Prorocentrum cordatum
GGCCGCCCACGGCTTGCGGGCGGCGAGGTCTACGCACGCATCCGCCGCCCCTGGCCAGGCCCAGCCTGCGGGGGCAGCGTCAGTGTCAGGCGATCGCAAGCATGGGTCCAGGGGGGCGTGGATCAGCGACGGGTCCCGCTTCCATGAAAAAATCTCGGATTTCCGCCCGCCGCCGAGCTAGGCGGCACAGGCCGCGTGTTGGGGAGGGCACTTCCCCCGATCCATGGATTGGGCGACCGCGCGCCAAATCCATGGATCGCTGATCCATGCTTGCGCGCCCCCGATTGTGGGTGGGGGGAGGTTCGAGGTTCGGGGATTCGCGAAAAAGATCCGCGCCGGATCTCCGAAAGTTTGTGCTTCTGTCACGGCTTGTTCCCCGAGGATCGGGGGCCGGGGCCGAGGCGCCTGCTGGCCCCGAGGAGTTCAGTCGCTGCGCATCGCGCGGAGAGGGGCCTCGGGGATTCGCTGGCGTGTTCCGGCGGCTCTCGGCGGTTCTCCGGCCTCGGGCTGCCTTCGGGCAGCTCAGCTGCGCCTCGCCGGGAGCGTCCCGGGGCTGCCCGGGATCGTCCCGAACGGCCGCCAGAGGCCCGACGAGCCATGGCCCGGAAGAGCCAGGAGCGGGAGGTCAGGGGCAAGGATGTCGCTATCGGGGGCCTGTCGGCGATCTACCGCCGGTTCACGCTCGGTGCCCCCCCCCCGCTTACCCTGGCCTTCCAGAGTTAGAAAATAGCCCTCCAGACCTGTTGACCTATCTGGACTGCTTCAAACCTCGACAGGAGTTGGGACGCCAAGGTCCTGGTGCTATTGTTTAGCCCTCGTGGAAGGTCAGGGTAGGTGGTCCCCCCCTGCGTGACCTTGCCCTTCAATCCTGGGCCCCGCAGCGGCGTGAGATGCCTCCCTGGCCAAGCCCGGAGGGCGCCTGCAGGGCGCCTGCTCCCAGGATGGGTCTGGCCCGGGGCAGCAGACATCCATGCAGGGTTCGTCGCCCTGCGCCCCGCCTCGGCGGTCGACGGCCTCCGAGGGGCCGCCGCAGCACGCGCTGCAGGGAGGGCCGCACTGAGGGCGGATGGCGGCGGGTCGCGCTGGCGTCCCAGCCTGGTCGATCCATCTATCGTCGATCGATCCTTGATCGCTGCTCGTCGGCACACGATCAATCAACGGTCGGCACACAATCCTGGATCGGGAGAGAGTGTGATGTATTGAGACAGCGAGAGAGAGAGAGAGAGCGAGAAAGAGAGAGGGCGAGAGAGAGAACAAGAGGCAGATCAAGTTGCGGCATGGTCTACCGTGCAGTCAGACGGCCAGTCTCCGAAACCCATCCTCAATTGGAGGCGGTCCTCGCGCGGCCACTCTGCAGGTCGATCTCTTCAGTGCGCTGGGGAAGGACTTCTTCGCCACCGGCGACGCCGCCAGCGACCCCAGCGCGGAAGTGGCCGCCGCTGCCGCTGCAGCGGAGGCTGTGGGGGGGCTCCGGTTCGAAGAGCAAGACTCTGTCCAATCGCAAACGTTCGAAGGTCTTCGAAGGTCCTCGCGGGGTTCCTATATCGGTGCTGGAGCCCCCTCGCTCCTGTCGCGCTGCGCGCGCCAGGGAGGCCGGTCTTGGGGTCCTGGGGCTCGCGGGGAAGCACCGGCGGCAGCCTCGCCGCGCAGGGCTTCCGAGAGCGGAGGTGGGCTCGATGCCCTCGCGCGGTGGCAGAGACCGGGGGGCCCCCTCCGCCAGAGGCAGGAGCTTGCCGCATCTGCCCGGAGGCGACGAATGGGGCGAGCAGCCCAGGGGAGAGCAATGCGCGTAGCCAGGGGCGCCGATGATCCAGGTCGTCGGCGAGGCTCCTGGGCGAACACGTACGGTGCCCGCCGTTGGGCTATCCGCCCTTTATCGTCGCCGCCGAGTTCGGTCGAGGCGCTGCAAGAAGTGATGGGCCTGTTTTCCACCACCACCATAAGTTGAAGGGGGAGGGGATCCTCCTCCTCCTCCTCCTCCTCCTCCTCCTCCTCCTCCTCCTCTTCGTCCTCCTCCTCGTCCTCCACCTCCTTCTCCCCTCCAACTGATTTCGGTGGTGGTGGAATACAGGCCCGTCAAGAGGGGCTGGGCCACTTCGGGCCCCAGAGGGGCTGGGCCACTTCGGGCCCCAGAGGGGTGCTCTGATCTCCAGGACGTTCCCGAGGCGCAGGTCAGGGAGCCCTGTTCGTGGCCGAGGCTCGCCGTGGACAGAAGAGCCGCATCCCTCCCTTGTGCAGCGTTCATTGGGGCAGTGCGATGGCTGTACGTTGGAGACCCATGCCAAGCAACACCCTGCTTGCCTGCAGGGCGCCCTGGTCCGAGGTGGGGATTTATCCATAACGACCGCCTGGGGGATCAATCTTCGCGGACCTCCACAGGCGGTGGATATTGATATATGATATACTCGGGCCCCCCGGGGCCAGAATAGCCCGCTGGGGCACCAGAACGTCGGTTCCCAGGCGGTGGATATGTATAGATCCCCGCCTCGCACCTGGGCTTCTTGGGTTTCGATGGTGTTGCTGCGGAGAGCGTGACGCTCACACACCAGAGATCGAGGGACGTCCTGGGGTCTCAGGGTGGGGTTTCTTGTGGCAGGTTTCTTGTGGTCGAGCCCCCTGCTGTACCCGCATGTCCTGCCGATCCTTCTCCGCGTCCGCTCTGCGTCTGCGCCCCGCACGTCCTCGTCCGACGGCCCTCCCCACTGCTTCGTTCCGACCGCAGGCCGCCCCTCCCACGTGTCGTGCAGAAGCCTCAGGAGCGGAGGGTTCGGGGCGATTTTCTGCCTCGCGGGGCCCTTTGCCTGGCCCCTGGGGCCCCGAGCCGTCAAAAGCCCGCTCCAGACACAGAGCCGCTCCGCTGTGGCAAAATCACGGCGTCGGACGTGGGGCGCCGCGCTGGCGACTGCCGGCCCAGGGGCGCCGTCGTCCTCGGAAGCTCGGGAAGGCCAGGCCCCTTGTGGGGGCGCGAAGGTCGTCGCGTCTTGCGGGTCGCTCGGTCTGGGCCAGGGAGTGGCTCTTTTCCAGGGGGGCGGCCACGAAGGTGGCCGCGCGTCGCGGGGCTCGGAGCGCGAAGTTCGGTCGCCTGGATCTCAGATGAAGATGATTGTGCCCCTGTGTAGGCGTTGTGGCTCGACGTGATTTGTTCAGCTCTGTTTTGATGGCGTTCGCAGGCCATACGGGGTTCACGGCTCTTGAGCAAGCCAGCCGGCCCCCCATGACGTGCGGGATTTTTGGCGGCACATCTCGTTCACATAGAGACGGCAAGTATCACAACGACAGCGCCGCTCACAGTTCGCGGTGGCGCCGATGGTTTGAGTTGCACGGGCCAGCAGGCTCCGTGGTCATCACAGATATTTCTCCTCGGGTCTCCTTCCGCAACCATTGTGGTCCAAGCCATTTTCACGCCATCAACATCTACCACCCTACCCACGAGTTTCTACATTTGCCGTGCTACTACCCGCTTCATGTAAGCATCATGCTGCGCTCTGTCGTGCTCCTGGTGAGCGCCGCCAGCGCGTCTGGGATTCTCCAGGGGAGCCTGCCTGGCGGAGAAGCCGTGCCCCCGCCAGCAGGGGGACTGACCGCCAGCCAGCGGCTCCGCCAGAAGCGGCTGCGCCGCCTCACAGGCCAGGGCCCCCCAGATGCCAGCGAGGAGGCGACGCTGTCTCGCCACCAGCATCCAGCGGCTCGGGCTGCGGCGGCCCCGACGGCGAGCCCGACCTCGTCTCCGACCGCGCCTCCAACGATCTCGCCGACGAACAGCACGACCGCTGTCTCCACGACGGCCCCGACGGCGAGCTCGACCTCGTCTCCGATCCTGCCTCCACCGCTCTCGCCCACGAGCAGCCCGCCCGCTGTGCCCACGCCAGATGCCCGCGAGAAGGCGACATCGGCACGCGGCCAGCAGCCAGCAGCACGGGTTGGGACGGCTGCGACGGCGAGCCCGACCTCGTCGGCGGCTGCGCCGCCAACGATCGCGCCGACGAGCAGCCTGGCCACCGTCCCCGCGCCGAGTCCGACCGCGGTCCCGCGGCCGGGGGGTCGGGGCGTTCCGTGCAGATGTTGTCTTGGGCAGCCCCCGGGGTCCGCCAGTGATCGGAGGCTGTCAGAAGGCTTCGTCGGACAAGGTCGGGTTCGCGAGACCTGAGGCCCCCCCCCTCGCCCGACCTGAGGCCCCCCAGCTCGACCTGAGGCGCCGCAGCAGCCGTCGAAAAACCACCCTTCTCGAACAAGGCCTTCTCGCCGCTCCTGCAGTGAGAGGACGGGGCTCCCGCAGCCCGGCGCCACGAGCCACGGCCCCACGGCCGGTGTTTCCCCCTGCAGGGCCTCGGGAGGCCCGCTCCGGGCCTCGGGGCCATCGGAGAAAGCGGACCCGGGAGGAGCAGCTGGTCGCGGGCAGAGGATCGGGAGTTCTGCGGCGCTCGGCTGGGGGGGGTCATGGCCGCACGATGTTTGTCACCAGCCTCGAGGGCCTCGAACCTATCCCTATCCCTAAGATTGACACGCTAAAAGGAGATGACAATCTTAGGGATACACCCTCAGAAACTGAGGTTTAGAGGCTCACCACCGAAAAACTCACCCCAAGACGGGAGCAGCGGAAAGGCGCCAGCCAAAAGAAATCAGGACCACGAGGCAACAGCGATGGACCGACGATTTTCGGTCCTGACAGATGATCCGGGTGCCGCCGAGAGCGGCGGCTTCCTTTGCTGAAGTCCAGAGGCGGGCTGGCTGGGCGACGGGCACAGCGGTTGGCCCCGCTCTGAACTCACAATCCCCAATACCGGGAAAGGAGGCAGAAAAGTACGAAGACGAAAGAAGGGAGGGAGGGAACAGGGAGAACTTGAGACGGAGAACACATGCATAACACGTTATACAGACGGCGCATCTGCTGCTCCCCGCCCCCCCCCGATGTCCAAGGTAAAGGTCGGGGGGGGGGAAGGGGTGAGAGGTGGAGGCCCGAAAAATTCATTGTATCTTATACAACACACATTTAGAGGCTCACCACCGAAAAACTCACCCCAAGACAGGAGCAGCGGAAAGGCGCCAGCCAAAAGAAATCAGGACCACGAGGCAACAGCGATGGACCGACGATTTTCGGTCCTGACAGATGATCCGGGTGCCGCCGAGAGCGGCGGCTTCCTTTGCTGAAGTCCAGAGGCGGGCTGGCTGGGCGACGGGCACAGCGGTTGGCCCCGCTCTGAACTCACAATCCCCAACCCACCGCTGATACGCACAGCGCCTGGATGATGTGGCCCAGGGCTCTGGGTGGGCGGGGTTGCCACGTCAGCCGAAATCATTCTGCCTCCGCCGAACCAAAAAATCAAATGAGTAGAAGCACTCACTCTCGCGCCATCTTTGGACGCGGTGCCTGTCTGGCCAAGAGCTCACGGCCACGCGCCATCACGGCGGCAGGCACAGCCGCCCTCGCGGCCACCAAGGCGTGCGTCTTCATGTAGCGCAGCACCGACTTCTCCGAAGCCCAGCGGCCCCGCCGCTGGATGGCCCACACCGTCCGGTAGCCCTCCGCCGTGTCGTGGCTGGGGCCAGAGTGCCTCGCGGAGTGGGCGGGGAAGGCGGCGATGCCGATGTCGTCACTGGCCTTCCGAAGGGCCCGACGGTAGGACTCCACCGAGCAGCCGAAGACCAGCTCGCCCGGCTTCTTGGCGGCCTTGCGCGCCCGCAGCATGTCGGCGATGTGCGGGCGATCAATCAGCACGCCCTGCCTCACTCCCGTCTTGGTGCGCTCGTTCCGCTCCTGCACTCCCAGCTTGATGGCCACCACGTCGTTGTCGGCGTCCACGATGTCCTCGGCCCGCAGCGCGAAGACCTCCGCCGAGCGCAGGTAGGCGTCGACCGCCAGCGCTGCTGCATCTGCTGCCTCCACGGCCCCGGCCAGCCTCATGGCCTCGTCCAGGGCGGCCCACACCTCGAGCGGCTGGGGCCCACCCTCGCCGGCAACGTGCATCTTGTGCCACGCCCGCAGGGCGCGGTTGGCGCGCGGAAGGCCCGTAGACAGCTCAGGCCACACGAACGCCATGCCGTGCACCACGTAGTCGCCCCTGTGCGGGCCCACCTCCTCGTCCTCGACCAGGTAGTCTAGGTAGACCAGGATGGAGTTGTCGATCTCCTCCCTGCGCATCATGGGAAGGTCGAGGTCCAGCGCGAACTCCAGGAATCGCCGCACGTTTCGGGGGCGGCAAAGAGGGGGGTGATGACTAGGGGGGGGTGGATATCATGGCGGGGGCCATGATATTTCCCCAGATTTCATGGCGCCTCTTCTTATTTCATTACGTCCCTGGCCCCCCCGCTGGGCCGCGCACATGCCGCCGGTCATGATTTGCACCCCCCCCTCTTTGACGCCCCCCTCTTTGCCGCTCCCGAACGTTGGGCACGTAGCAGTTGAGGGCCGTCTTCTTCCCCACCGAGTAGGGCAGAAGCGAGAGCCCCGCCTCCGAGGTCTGCATGGGGCCAGAGGATCCAGCTCTCTGACTCTCATTTCGTCGATTGGTGGCGTGCATCCGCCGATCCTGGGAATGGTGACGCAGACGACCATCGGCGAGCGGCATCCCGTGGCAGGACCGAGGGAGGAAGCAGCAGGCCATGACGCTGAGCCCAGTCCCGGAGACGGTCACCCTGAGGCCTCCAGGAAGGAAGCGGGCAGCACGTCGATGTCCCGTATGTTGCGCCGCCTCCGCTCGAGCGTCTCCTTGATCAGCAGCTCCACGGCCCTCTCCGTGAACTCCGCCTCGCGCCGCTCGCACCCGTCCAGCATGGCGTCCAGGTGGCACTCGGCCAGCACGCGGCAGAGCTCGGACGAGTAAGCCTGAGCTACCCGCGTCCTGAAACGTCCCGTCTCGTCCTTCCCGCACAAGCTCGCCGTGTGCGTCTTGTGAATACATGGGCGAATGAGCCGCTCCAGGTGCTTGGCTGTCCCCGATATAGTGGTCAACTTGAGCGCAGGACAGCCCCACATGCACTGAGGAAAAGTCACCCTGTAGGCCCCGAGAACCTCCTCCCACTCCAGCACCTCGGGCGTTGCGAAGATCGAGGGGAACGGCGGCTTCCCAGGGTCGGCAGGATGCTCCAGCGAGACTGAGCCACCTCGGAGGGCGATCGCCCTGAGTACGCGCAGGCTGCTCAACAGCTGCGCCGAGCCCATCTCCACCTTCCTCAAGTCGGCGCCATGGAGACCTGGGCGGCCCCACGGGTGCGAGCGAAGGCGCACAGGCGGGGGTCCTCCAGGCTGGAAGCGCACCCTCGACCACGTAGCGCACGAAGGTCCAGCATGGCCTCCATCCACCTCCAGCTCGGCGAGCAGCTCCAGCCTCCGCACGTTCACCTCCTCGGACAGGTCGAACTCGGGCCCGAACCCGATGTCCACGTTCGTGCACTGCACCACGTACCCCCGACCGGCCGCGAGGCGGGCGAGCCAGAACTCCAAGTCGCCCGACCGTGTGTGGCCGCTGCAGAGGTGAAAGAAGCGCAGCACCTTCACCCTCACGGACCGGCCCAGCCGCAGCGGCGCGAAGGGATCCTCCTCCGCGATGTCCGCCAACTCCTCGATCACCTGCCCCGTCTCGGCGGGCAGCACGGTCTCGCCCTGCAGTCGCTCCTTCGGCGCCTGCCCGATCGGGAAGCCCCGGCTGGGGCCGTCGCTGTGGTTGCGTTCGGACGGCACCCAACGCCAGTACTCCCTCATGCCGCAACCCAGGTCGATCGCGGCCATCCGGCGGCACAAGATGAGGATCGGCTTGCTGGCCGACCTGCCCTTGCTGAAGCCGCCCAGGCACACCATGGAGTCGGTGATGCGAAGGTGACGGCGACCCCAGCTCGCACGCGACCGAGCGGAGTGCCTCACCGCCGCCAGACCCGTCCTCATCTCCAGAAGGTTGATGTGCTCCTTCTCGTCCCAGCGCCAGCGGACCACCTCCTTCCACCTCGACATGTCGTCCCAGCAAGCGTGCACCGGAGGTGCCCTCACGCGCATCCCGAGCTCGACTCCCTCGGCGACTCGCCGATACGCCTCGCCTTCTGCCCAAGAGTCCGCCGCCCAGGAAGACGAGATGCCAGTCCAGACGGTCCACCCTCCTCTGACAGCAAAGCGTGCCTCTCGACGCATCTCCTGGATGTCGGCCTGGGCTGAGATAATGGCCCCCCCGTAGAGGCTCGCGTCGAACATCGTCACCGTGGGGTCCCAGGGCATGGCCAGGTCGACAGACACCAGCGGCACCACAGCCGCTGCTACGGCCAGCTCGCGAAGGACCTCGTCGGGTAGCCGACGGCGAGGGCCCCCTCGGAACTCCATGCACCAGTGGTAGACCTCCGAGAAAACGCTCAGGGCCCCTCGAGTGATCAGAAAGCCCCAGGACAGGATACCCACGATCTTGGCCACCGCGTCCGGGAACTCCGACCTCTGCCTGAGGATCTCGCTCACCCCGGCCACGGCCAGCCACATCTTGTCCTGGTTCGGGGCGAGGCGTGTGCCCACGAAGTCTCCACCGATCATCCGAGCCTGTCCCGAGCAGTCGTCCTTGTGCACGTTGAAACCCGCGGCGTTCACCAGGTACTTGGCTCCCAACCAGATGTCCCTGACCTGCGTGGGCGGCTCGGCGTCGGCGACGGGAGGGTAGTCCACCCCGATGATGCCGAAGTCGTCGATGTACTCGTAGTGAGCCGCAGGTACCTCCCGACTGATCAGGGGCAGCGGACCGCCTTCTGCCAGACGCTGCTCCTCGGCGAGGGCGGGCATGCCCACGGAGGGACCAGAGTTGAACAGGTCCTCCATAGTCGTCTGAGCCATCCAGCAGGCCCACGAGAAACCCATCAGCGCCACACGCACACCAACGTGCTCGCCCGACCCGCTCAGGCGGGCGTCCGAGGGGAGAACGTCGAGCAGCTCCGAAGCCCGGACACCAGGCAGCACGAAGTAGGGCGCGATCGCCTCGCCCAGGTCCAACGTGTAGTAGAAGTCGGGGAGGTCGCCAGTACCAAAAACCATTCGAGCGCCCTCCTCCGTCATCTCCTCTGACACGTCCAAGAACGACATGGCGCTGACACCGCCCATGGCACACCACGGCGGAGCCCGCCATCGTAGGTTGGAACGCCGCTGGTCGAAGACCAAACGCAATGACACCAGGGGCTCGCCGTCCACGATCTCGGCCTTCTTCACCACACAGAAGAGCCCGACCTCGTCCACCTTTGACTCGCAGCGGCACAACATACCAGCCAGAGCCATGCGCCTGGCCAGCATCAGCATGTCCTTCTTGCGGCGGAAGTGCGGGTCCACGTAATTCTTCACCTCCGCGGCCCTGACGCACTCCTCGCCATCCTCCTTCAGCATCTCCCTCTCGAAATCGTCCAACATCTGAGCCACTCTCGGCGACACAGACCTCGCACTCACCAGCATTGAGCCCGGAGGGGGAAGAGCGACCCGCTCCCAATGGGCGGGAAACGTTTCGCCCCGGTCTGGCAGTCGTACCTGTCCACCAGCACACCTCCTCCGCAGCTCGGCCAACCGTTGGGTATAGGTCGACCGGGATTGGTTCTCCGCCGCCCAAGCGGCGGGTCGCAGCCGCAAGATTGCGGCTCCTCGCTCGGGCGTCGAGGGAGGCGGTGGTAGGCGACGTACCTCCTCCAGCACACGCTTCGAGAGGTCCCCGTCCATGGTGCTGGGCAGTGGGCCTTGACCCCAGATTTCCCCAGGATGCAAGAGCTCGTCGCCCAACGTCCCACGATAAAGTTGGCGGAGTCCCAGCAAGCAACGATTGGCCCGCTGCGCAATGTCCACCTCCTCCCGCCAACGTGAAAGCACCCGCCGTGAGCTCGACGTTGGCCTCTCCGGTCGTGGGAAGAGCACCACCTCCGACAGGATGTCCCGCCTCCTCGACATGAATAACCCAATTCGTCGTGCAGTAGATCACCTGCTGGAGCCCGACGCTCTTGCCGAAGTCCCACAGACTCGAAAACCAGAAGTAGACGAGAAAAGTTGACCAGCCACGCTGACGGGGCCGATCGCGTGCAGGGGCTCCTGGCGGACCTTCGCCAGTCAGCCCCGTGTGGCGTTCTCCGGGGCTCACGGCGGGCTCGCACCCCCGCCGTCCAGGTCCGTGCGTGCCTTGATCAGCTGCGCATCTCGACCCATTGCCTTCTTCACCTCCTCCTCGGCACTCATGACCCTGATCGTGCTCTCGTCGGCCAGCTGCGGGTCCAAGCGACGCGCCGCCTCCCAGTCGACCTTGGACTTCCAGCTCTTGGCGTCCTTGGGCCTGCTCCAGTCGTCCCGGCAGTGCACGTTGCGGTAGGCCCTCACCAACGCGTACCCCTTGCGCACCAGCCTCTCGAAGTTCACCTGGTTCAAGAGGCCCTTCTGGCGGTCCGTCATGAGCATCGTGTCCACGGCCGCGAAGGTCGCAATCATCTCCCGCGCGGTGTTGCAGTCGGCGAGACCACGGTCCCTGATGTAGTCCCTCGCCCAAGCCTCCGCCGTCTTCCCGGTCGAGTAGACCTCCGAGAGCACGTCCGGCGCGATCCTCTCCCTGTAGCCCTCCGGCATCTTCGTCGCCCACTCCGAGGCCGGGCACTCCTTGAAGTCCTCCAGCTGCTCCAGGAAGACCTGCTGCGGCATCTGAGCCTTGAACCTCATCCGCTTGATGGCCAAGGACACCGCCTCGGCGGGCTCTGTAGCAGCACGCTTGTCGGGAGTCTCCATGGGCACCGTCGCGTCCCCGCGAGCAGGCGATGTGGGACCGTCCGCTGTGCCCACAGGCGTAGCAGGAGAGGGTCCCGCCGCTGCCGCAGGAGATCCCGCCACCGCACCTCCCTGCAGGCGAGCCTCGAACTCGTCGAGCCGGCTCAGCATGGACTGGATCTGCAGCTGGTTGGCAGCAGCCACTTCGGCACCACGGTCCGCGCTCGAGGACACCATCGCCGACCGCCTCAGCTCCCGAGCCCGCTCGGCAATCCTGATCTCGTTCAGCTCCGCGGCCATCGCCCTCTGAGACTCGGCTAAGTCGTCCAACTGGGCCACGAGGGCTGCGTCGGGGGCAGCCGCGACGGGATGGGGAGACGCGGAAGGTGGCGGCAAGGGAGGCCCCACGACCGCAGCCCCTCCGACGTCTCCGACCACGGACGATGCAGAGGACGAAGCCACCGATGAGTGACCAGCCTCCTCCCCTTCCTGCATCTCGTGGGCACCCCAGATCATGAGCAGGATGAGCGCCAGCAGCAGAGCAGCCCAGCGACGCAGCGGCATGAGCTTCCGAGCCCAGTCCACCCACTCGCCTCCGTAGGACACCCACTCCTGGATCGTCTCGGACGACTCGATGAGCGCGTCCCGGCAAGCCACCATCCAGCTCACAAACGCGAGCCAAGTCTCCACGACCATATCCACCACCCCCAGGTACTTCAGAGCTTCGAAGAGCACGAAGCCCAGCGCCAGCAGCCCCAGCACACGGTATGGCGAGCGCAATGCCCACCGCAGCGTACGCAGTGAAGAGCGTGCCGAGCTGGCCATAGCATAGACCACGTTGATGGCGACGGCCTGCTGGGCCTGACGGCCCGGTCGATACAACTCCAGCGCTGGAATCGTACCCGCTCGCAGCCCGTCCGTAGCCTGCTGCATGAAGCTGTTCTTCTGCACCTGAGTGAGTGCCGGCAGCGCCTGCCAGCGGATCCCAGGCACGGGATCGGAGAAGACAGTCGTCTTCGCAGTGATCGTGATGGTACCCATGGAAAGATCGGGCAGCAAGGCCGCCCAGCAATTCCCAGTCTTCCGCCGAACTAAGAAAATCTCCTGGCCATCCGTCGCGCTCCGGCGATAGTAGCGCCTGCTCCATACCTCCACTGGCATCACCCGCTCCGGCGTGAAGTCCTCACCCTCCAGCGGATCCTCCTCAGGACTCGGCGGGTCACGGACCACGGTCACGAGCGTCCAGAGGAACACCAGGAGCGGCCCGCCGCAGCGCGCCGTCGCGAGGGTTCGACCCCCGCCCTCTGGCAGGCACGGCGCCTGCCCCGCAAGGAACAAAGGGAGCTCCCCGCACTCAGATCCCACCAGCTCCCAGGACGAGCCAGCAGAAGATATCGCACTGCCCGCGCGGGACGGAGAAGTCGAGCCCACTGACTCGAGCTCAAGCGAAATGGGCATGAACGCTTGAGCCCCAAAGAACTTGAGACGGAGAACACATGCATAACACGTTATACAGACGGCGCATCTGCTGCTCCCCGCCCCCCCCCCGATGTCCAAGGTAAAGGTCGGGGGGGGGGAAGGGGTGAGAGGTGGAGGCCCGAAAAATTCATTGTATCTTATACAACACACAAAATCCTTAAGAACGCCATCGTGATGCGGCGATGCCCAACATAGGGATAGGGATATGTTCCAGGCTGGTAAGTTTGGATGTTTGTGGAGGAGGGGGGACATCCACGCGCGGAAGGGGGGAATGGGGAGGGGTGAGGGCTCGTTGGAAGCACCCCTGCTTCTTAGCAGGCGCGGCCCTCCTCTGTCGATGCAGGGCAGGTGCCTTCTAAGAGACAGCCTCCTTCTAAGAAGCCTTGCCCCCTTCCCCCATGCCCCCCTCTGTGCGCCGCCAAGCGGAGGGGAAGGGGGGAGCTTTTGCCTGTCTCTCGGCATCGAGGGCCCCTCGCAGCGGCGGGGCGCGTCTCGGGCAGCCGGTCCAGCATGGTGCCCAGAGGGCATCGGGTCTGCACGAACGAGATGGGCACGGAAAGAATCAGCGGATCTTGTTCATTTTGAACAGGACTCGCTGTCCACGCCGCCGCGGCCTGTGTCCATTCGAGACAGAAGGCCGCCTGCCCAACAGCGGCCGCTGCCGGATTGGGACAACATTTGTTGTTGGGCATTGTACCCATTTTTCCCGGAAAGGGCGCGGGCCCAGGGTTCTCTTTTAGTATGTAAACATAGTCCCCCGTGCCCAACTTGAAGGAGGCCGGCGGATTCTTTCCCTGATAAATATCGAGGTCGAAGGAGGCCGGCGGATTAAACATTGAGGATGTCTCAGGCGAAACGCTTGTTTTTGAAATCCCGATCGATAAATCACAGGGTGCGGGCCGCCTCAGCACGACCACACCCCAGCACGACCATGCCCCAGCACGACCACACCCCAACACGACCCCGCCCCAGCACGACCCCACCCCAGCACGACCACGCCCCAGCACGACCACACCCCAGCACGACCACACCCCAGCACGACCACACCCCAGCACCAGCACGACCACACCCCAGCACGACCCGATCGATAAATCACAGGGTGCGGACCACCCCAGCACGACCACACCCCAGCACGCATCCCAGCACGACCACGCCCCAGCACGACCACACCCCAGCACGACCACACCCCAGCACGACCACACCCCAGCACGACCACACCCCAGCACGACCACACCCCAGCACGACCACACCCCAGCACGACCCACACCCACAGCAGCACCCCAGCACAGCACGACCCACCCCAGCAGACCACACAGCACGACCACACCCCAGCACGACCTCACCAGCACGACCACACCCCAGCACGACCACGCCCCAGCACGACCACGCCCCAGCACGACCACGCCCCAGCACGACCACCCCCCAGCACGACCACCCCCCAGCACGACCACCCCAGCACGACCACCCCAGCACGACCACACCCCAGCACGACCACACCCCAGCACGACCACTCCCCAGCACGACCACACCGCCTTGGTTGAGTGGTTGCCTGTCGTCGTGGAATGTTTCGTGGGGTGTCTCGTGGAATGTTTCGCGGGGTGTCTCGTGGAATGTTTCGTGAGGTGTCTCGTGGAATGTTTCGTGAGGTGTCTCGTGGGATGTTTCGTGAAGTGTCTCGTGGGATGTTTCGTGAGGTGTTGCCCAGTTGGGTATCGTGAAAACGTGTCCATGCTCCACATGTCTATATCCCTTTCCGGGTTCGTGGGTCCATCATGTTTCCGTACCCATTTCGGGCGTCCAAATCGGATGGGGGGGCGACCACGAAATGTGGGCATCGCGAAAGTCTACATGCAGGAGCTCCCCTTGTCCCCATCTGCCCATTCCACCTCGTTCTCCAGTCCTCCTCCTGGTCGTTGCCGTTTTCCTCCTCTCCACCTCCTCCTCTGCACCTTCTCTCTCGCCTTCTCCCCCTGCCCTGCCCCTTCCTCATGCTGCTGCTCTTCCTGCCCATCATCCCTCATACTGCCGACGTGTTTGTGCCGGAGCTCCCGCCCCCTCCCCAAGCGTCCCGGACACCCCAATGACCTCTGTAGGGGGCCACGCGCAAACCTTGCCCCTACCCCCCACGATTTCTGTGGGGCAGGGCGGGGTTCACTTCGCTCGGGAGCTCCCGAACGAAGTAAACCCCGCTAACGCCCTCCCCCTCGGAAATCGTAATTAGGGGGGTTTGGGCAGGGTTCGCGTGTGGCCCCCCTGCCTTGGTGGCTCCGAACATCGAGACGGCATTGGGAGGCCAGCTTCGGGCCCCAGATCGGCGCGCCAACGGCTCAGGATGAAAAGCCGGCCTGGGGCATGGGCCCAGGAGTCAGGCTCGAGCAGATTGACACGCCGCATGTCTGGGTTGCTGCAGTTCAGTCGGGCGTGTCCCCCCTATACAGGAAAAGTACTCGACAATAGGCCAAAAAATAGTCTGAGGACGGGGGCGATGTTTCGACTACTCGTTGGGTATGTTTGCATATCTTTGGGGTATGCTTTCTTTCTCGTCCAAATCCGCCTGTAGGGGGACATGCCCGACCTAAGGGTAGCTCCCCCGAAGCTCTGGGCGAAGCCCCGACACACCCGCCAGAGATGTTGCGGCAGTTTACGACGTGTTTTGTTGTCGTCCCCCCATACGTTGAAGCGGATGAGCTTCGTCCTTCTGCTCTTTGTCCTTCTCCTCGTGCCCCCCCCGCCCTCCTCATGCTCCTTCTCCTGCTCGTCATCTTGGGCTTCAGAGGGGCTGGCAAAAACGATCATGGACCACGTGTCAACCTTGCAGGGCACACGGTAAGCAAAGCATGCTGTAAGTCAGCGGTTGACAGTTCTTGTCCGGGATAAGCCATGGGGTAATGCTTACCGACCCCCCTCACATGCAAGTTCCGAGATCTCACAGTGAGTATAGTTTGCCGATCCTTTGTGCATGGCCATAGGCAGTAAGTTCGGTCAGCTGTTACTCAAAACTTATGCTGAAAGCTTACGGTGAAAGCTTGCAGAAAGCAACGTTCTAGTTTACACTTGTGGTTAGTTCGCAAGTGTGATAAGGCGCATTGAATATATTTTACGACAAGGACAGGCCCATGGCTCCAAATAGCCAGATGCTGAAGTATTGGCCAGTTTGTACTTCATGCCAAGGGGAACAGTAAATGACACATTGAGTGTCTTGCCGCATACGTTGCGCGCCTTCCCTGAGGCCGCTCGAGAAGCTGTATCTGCCACTGGTGATCCGCATCTCCAAAACATACACGGTGAGAGATTCGACTTGATGAAGCCAGGAATGCACAATCTGATTACCATTCCACGGAGACCCGTTCGGTACGCGCTGCTTCGTGTTTACGCGGAGGCGCAAAGGTTTGGTGGGCAGTGCGACGATATATATTTTCAAGAAGTGAACATTCAGCTGCCTGCGGCGACTCCGCTACCCTGCCAGCGACGCATCCTGTGTGTGGCGACCCTTTGAGCATCGCCCAGAAGGCACCTCATGTGACACTTCTCGTCTCCCATTCTTCAGGAGCTTTCAGGGTCAAATGTGTTGGGCAAACCTGGGTTTGCCTTGATCTCCCGATGGCCATCTTGGGGGTTCTTTGGTGTCCTGGTGGGGCCCGCTTGAGCCGTCTTGGGACCCTCGGGGCCGTCTGAGGGGTCCCTGTGGGCCATCTTTGGGATTGATTCGGAACGGGGCCTTCTCGAGCCGTCTTGGACAGCTTCTGGCGCCTCGCTGGGCTCCCTGGACTGTTATCGAGCCCGCATTGGCCATCTTGGGTCGCATCTCAGGGCCCTCTTGCGATGTGTTGGGAGCCCTTTCTGGACAACTTCGGATTTTTCGTGGAGGCCGTCATGTTGCATTCAGGTCGTGTATCTGAGCCATATTTGACGTCCTTGGGCCATCTTCCACATGATTACGGCCCTATTGGGGCCCGCATGGGCCCTAACATCATGGGTCAACGAGCATGGGAGGCAGCGAACGTACAGTGTGTTCCCCCTCCAGATCAACCACTTCTTGCTATTAGTGCCTACCCTCTCCCTCACTCCTACTTTATCCTGTGTCACGCTCAGACCCACCCACACTTACCTACTCGTACTCACGCTTCAGATTTGCCCATACTCCGACCCACTTGTCGCCAGATTCAGTCACACTCAGACGCAATCGCTCTCGGACTCTACCATCCTCCAGCCTTCTTCCTCGCCCTCGTGCTCAGACCCGCTCGCACCCAGGAACTCTCGATGTCCTGCATGTTCGGGGCCCATGGTGCCCCATGGTAGGCAGGCCAAGATATTCCAACAGGCCGCCAAGACGGCCCAGGAGTGCCAAAGAGCACACGAGTGCGCTCTGGTCATTCTCGTCCGCGGCAGCAGGGCCAGCAGCGGCCATCAGCAGGCAGCAGCGCGCAGAAAGCGTCAGCAATCAGCAGTGGGCAGTAGGAGAATGTTTTTGTTCCCGGGCGACTAACGGGCGTTACGGGGGGCTGGGAGCGGAGCGGGGGGCCAGTAACGTCACGTTTCGCGCCGGCGCCGCCTGGGAATGTTTAGGAGTAACCAAAGCCAGCAAGGAGGTCAGCGCGAATCGTGAGGTCACCTGGGGGGGTGGTTGGGAGAGGGGCGGCCGTGGCCTGTAACGGCCGCCATCTCGAATGACTCCGGCGATAGGGCCCCGCACGAGAATCTTCTCGGCGAATTTGGAAGTGTCAAGCAGTGGCGAAGCGTATTGGCTCGTCTATAGACCTACCAAACAATGTTCTAAGAATCTGTTTGTGGTTAGCACGAAATGTTCTTAGAACATTTATGGTTGAGACCGTCTTGTTTTAACACATTGGGTTTATGTTCTAAGAACAATGTTTTGTTCTCAGAACATATTTGGGTGCTAAGAACATTTCGTGGTAGGACTATAGGAATGCCAGGACGGTCGGTCCCTCCTCAACCTTCATCGTCGTCCTCGTGATTGGTGAGGCGTCTTTCTTGTCTCCTCTGCATCCTTCTCCTTCTCGCCCTGGCGTGGGCCCTCCCCCCGCTTCCTACGTTGCCCCCTCCTCGCCCTCCTGCTTTGTTTCACCCCGAGGTACCTCCCCCCCCTCCTCTACTGCAAGAGGGCGCGTGCCGATGTTCCTCGGCGCCGTTGCCGCCTCGGCCAGCACGGCGCATTCTCGAATGGCCACGTCGCGCAGCCGTTGGGGCAATCCCGCGGGCCAGGCCGTTGGGACAACCCCGTGAGCTGCGGGGGCGCGGGCGCAAGCCGTTGCGACAGCCCCGCAAGGCCGAGCTTGTCGCGGCCGCGCTCAGGCAGGAGACAACACGAAACCCAGTTCTGCCGCGAGCTGCTCCGCCTGTGCCATGGAGTCCCCCGCTATCCTGCCGAACTCCCTGAGCGCCCCTGTCCGCAGGGGCGCCGTCGGCCCGCTCCCAGGGAACTCCCGCAGGGGCGGCCGCAGGATCAGCATGTTCCGCATGCACGTGGCGCGGGCGAACATGACGTACAGATGCAGCATTTCTCGTTTTTCTCATGGGTCGAACGAGCTGCCCTTTAAAGAGCCCAAAAGACATCGTTTGGATTCCGTTGCGTCCCAGTGGATCCGATGGCCCGCTCGGGTTCCGACGAGGTTCTAGAATTGGAAGAGGGAAGAGGGAGGTGGAGAGAGAGGGAGGATTAAGAGGAGGAGGAGGAGGAGGAGGAGGAGGAATAAGCAGAATAACAAGAATAATAATAAGAAGAAGCAGAAGCAGGATAAGACTAAGAAGAAGAATAATAAGAAGACGAATAATACTAATACGAGAAAGAATAAGAAGAATAAGAATAATAATAAGAAGAAAAAGACGGAGGAGAAGGAGGAGGAGGAGGAGGAGGAGGGGGAATGCGAGGACGAATACGAGGATGAATTTGAGGAGGAGGAGGAGGAGGAGGAGGAGGAGGGGGACGAGGACGAGGAGAGGGGAGGGACGAGGAGGAAGGAGTATGAGGAAGAGGAAGAGGGGGTAGGAGGAGGAGGAGGAGGAGGAGGATGATGGGAGGAGGAGGAGGAGGAGGAGGAGGGGGGGGGGGAAGGAGGAGGAGGAGGAGGAAGAGGTGGAGGGGGAGGGGAGGAGGAGGACGGCGAGGAGGAAGGAGCAGGAGCAGGAGGAGGAGAGGAGGAGAGTCCAAGCTATTGCGAGGGAGTTTTTCCCGGAAAGGGCGGGGGCCCAGGGTCCTCTCTTTTTAGTTGGTAAACTAATCCCCCGGTGCCAACTTGAAGGAGGCCGGCGAATTTTTTCCCTGATAAATATCGAGGTCGAAGGAGGCCGGCGAATTAAAATTTGAGGATGTCTCGAGCGAAACGCTTGTTTTTGAAATCCCGATCGATAAATCACAGGGTGCGGGCCACTTTTTCGTGTGTTGAGGATGTCTCGAGCGAAACGCTTGCTCCGCAGAGTTTGCCGAGGATGTCTCGAGCGAAACGCTTGTTTTGCAGAGCCGACCGCGACGCGGAAAAGCGCCCCGCGCGAATGAATTTCGATGATGTCTCGACTAATTCCTTTGTTTTTGTACGATTTCCTGGAATTTTGGCAGGATGTCTCGAGCGAAATGCACGACCCCACCCTAGCACGACCATACCCCAGCACGACCACACCCCAGCACGACCAGACCCCAGCACGACCCCACCCCAGCACGACCCCACCCAGCACGACCATACCCCAGCACGACCACACCCCAGCACGACCCGACCCCAGCACGACCCTACCCCAGCAAGACCACACCCCAGCACGACCACACCCCAGCACGACCTCACCACAGCACGACCACACCCCCAGCACGACCACGCCCCAGCACGACCACGCCCCAGCACGACCACGCCCCAGCACGACCACCCCCCAGCACGACCACCCCCCCAGCACGACCACCCCCCAGCACGACCACCCCCCAGCACGACCACAGCACGACCACTCCCCAGCACGACCACACCCCAGCACGACCACACCCCAGCACGACCACACCCAGTCGCACCCCCGTGGAATGTTTCGTGGCGTGTCTGGTTGAGTGGTTGCCTGTTCGTGGGGTGTCTCGTGGAATGTTTCACGGGGTGTCTCGTGGAATGTTTCGTGAGGTGTCTCGTGGAATGTTTCGTGAGGTGTCTCGTGGGATGTTTCGCGGGGTGTCTCGTGGGATGTTTCGTGAGATGTCGCCCAGTTGGGTATCGTGAAAACGTGACCATGCTGCACATGTCTTTATCCCTTTCCGGGTTCGTGGGTCCATCATGTTTTTTTCTGGGACCTCCTACCATATGGGGCCTTCCTTTTCCTCTCCCCTTTTCCTCCTTTCCCCTTGTTGCCCCCGCCCCCCCCCCTCTCCCCAGGTAGCTCCCCCAGCCGAAAAGTTCCCGACCTGACTTCCTCAATACTCATACCGGAGGAGCCCAGTCGGATTCTAAGGTGCAGGTCTGCCGGCGGCCCGTTCGGATTCCAACACGGAGACGGGGCTCCCATAGAGAGGGGGCTCCCGCCGGAGACTTCCTCGCAATTCATTCACAAACGAGGCTATTGCCTGAGACTTCGTCAAGCTTCGGGCCTGAGGGGCCCGAAAGTGATGACAGTTACAGGTTTCCGATGTACCATTCGGGTTCGAACATGAGGTGCGGGACCCATCGGAGGGTTTCCCGCTTGAGTTTTCTTTCGAAATTCACAGACGAGGCTCCCGCCCGAGACCTCCTCAAGGTTCAGGCCCGAGGAGGCCAAAGTGACGTCAGGTACAGGTTCCCGATGGCCCGCTCGGACTACAAACGCCAATCGAACCCGTAGGCAGGGGGGTCCCGTCTGAGATTTCTTCGCAATCCGCTCACGAGCGAGGCTCCCGCTTGATACTTCCACAAGTGTGGGTGAGTGAGTGATTCAATGAATGAGTGAATGAGTAAGTGAGTGAGTGAGTAAGGATGGTGATACTGATGATGTTGATGACGATGACGATGACGATGACGATGATGATGATGATGATGATGATGATGATGACGATGATGACGATGACGACGACGACGAGTGTGTGAGTGCGTGAGTGCGTGAGTGAGTGATGATGGTGATGACTGTGTAATGTGTGAGTGAGTGAGTGTGCGACGGGAGAAACGGAGAGGGGGTGGGAGGAGATCTTGCGCGGAGGTGGGCAGAGAAAACAAAAACCCCATTTTGGACGCCCTCTGGCACGCATCAGCAGCCGGCGGCATGCAGTATTACCAGCAGCGTGCAACAATCATGGTATAGAAACCGGCAACAGTCATAGCACCAAGCAGCAATACGCAGCACCAGAAAGTAGTTCGTTCCTCAGATTGGCATGCGCAACAGCGCTTAACAGGTTATTCGGAAATTGTGTTTAGGAGGGGTAGCGTCATTTAGAACAAATATCCGCAGATATGATCCACTGCATGCTTTGCGGGGTCGTGGCCTTGGGAGCGAGCTTCCATCACGTGTTGCGACAGACATTGGCCTTGTGTACAAGGACCCATGGCATGTTACAAGGCATCGCGTTCGCCGAAGCCAGAGAGCATGTTAGCAGGACTCGTCGTGGGCCACGTGTAAGTCCCAAGTATCCCCTCCACACGGGTGATATTTTAAATTACAATGCTATCTCTGAGCCATGGGAAAGTCTGAGAGCGGGGTGGGAAAAGCATCGTGCTTGCGTGTGCCTTCCGATACACGCTCACATGAATAATGGTGGACGTTTCTACATTCTCTTCGCAGCCTGAAGGCCCCGTAAAGAAGGGAGGTGGGGCTGGCGGATCACAGGGGCGTGGGCGGATGCGAAAAAGATTGGCGGCTTTCGGCATCGTGCCAAGGACCGAAATGGCAAACGCGCCAGATGGGTGCGTTTCGGGCATGTGCAGCTCAAGGTCGCCCACGGGCGTACACGGCAGGACATCACATATTTGAATTTATACGTCAAGAGCCTGAGCCGCGCAGGGTACGACATCGGAGGCTTGCTGGGGGAAGACGACCATTCCGATGAGGAGATCCCTCCAGACACGTGCCTACATCTGATGGCTTTGTAACCGCTGCGTGTATTTGCAACGCTTCTCAAACCTGTGTGTGGACTCGGGGACTGAACCGTACGGCTGTGGTGTCGGATGTTCAGCTTCTAGGGTCTAGACCGTTTCAAGGCGATTCATATTCGATGGTTCGAGCCAGACGGACGTAACAAGGTGCATGCGTCAGACACCGGATGGCCAGCAGCAGACAAGTTGTAGGTCGTGGCGAGGTTGTGGATAATTGCCATCAGATAGGAGTCAGCAGCCGTGTTTGTGAGGACGTATGAAACGATCGTTTCCGATGCAGGTGTCGCACAGTTGATCGCAGGCGGAGGTACGTTGCTGGGAATAGGCACATGAAAAATACTCTAGGCACTAGGCTTTGGTAGGAGGATTCGGCCCTGGAGTGATCCTCATTCACTGGATCAGCCCCAGCATGTCAGTTGGAGGCTGTGGGGGTTTTCTTGCTCGGTGGTAGAGGGAGGAGAGGGAGAAGGAGGAGAAGACGAAGATGGTAGTGGTGGTGGTCGTGGAGAGCACCGTCGGGTGTGATTAGTAGATCGCCCTGCAAGAAACAAGGGGTGTCTATGGGTCCTGCCTGTCGCGTTTCGTATCCTCCACGCGTCTATGGCAACGGGCTGTTCCCAGAAGAGGCCCGTATCCTCTCGAGCGCCCCCGCGGTCGTTCCCGACTCGTAGGGCGGAGAGGGAGGACCAGAACAAGAGAGGTGGGCGAGGAGAGGAGTCGGAGGATGGGTTTCCAGTCGAGCTCCTTGGCCACGCGGTCCGTCGCCGCGAGCCAGGGGTCGGAATTGGATAGCAGTGAGGCGCACGACCTCCTCCTCGGGAGGGGGGGGGAGGCGTCCCCCCCCCTGGCTCCCCGGCTGCCTCCGCCCTGCAGGTGGTGGGCTTCCTCCTTTCCCGCACGGAGGGTGCCGAAGCTTGGAGAGGCAAGGGGCCACTTGGTCCATGGCGTGCTCCCCTTCACCTTCAGGGTAGAGTCAAGACGCTGAAGTGAGGGCCAATGTGTGCTCAAGAGTGGCTCCGTTCGTCGGGCCGTTCCTCAGAGCTTGGTCGGGGAGCCTATCCGTGACCGCGGCTCGCCATGGCCAGAACGCCCCTGCGCGCCTTCTTTAGCGATCTCTGTGATCGCACGACGACCGTACTTTGCGTCACAGTCGCCTCGAGGCCGCGTTCCTTGACGCGTGAACGGTATCCGCGCTTTCCCGTGGAGTTGTGCGCCGCCGTACCCTCGGCTGATTGCGCGCCCCTGGTGGCCACATCCGCCGCACTCTCCCTCCTCTGGCTCTTCAGCCTCCTCTCCATCCTCCTCCTCTTCCTCCTCCTCCTCCCCCTAGTAGTAGTGGCACTATCGTCGTATTACTGTTATAGTAGTGGTATTACGACTACGCATACTATTAGTGTTAATATGATTATTGAAATTTGCACAGCCACTGCTACTACCACTATTTTTATTAATCTTACTGCAACTACAATGGCCAGCACGTGCAACTACGGCTATGACTACGAGTGGTACGACATTTACGGCTACGACTATTGCGACTAATATTCGTATTATTATTGATACCGCTACCACCACCACCACCAAAACCACCACTACTACTACTACTACTACCACTACTACTACTACTATTACCACTACTACTACTACTACTACTACTACTACTACTACTACTATTTGGACTACGACTACTACTACCACCACCGCCACGCCCACGAATACTATCACTAGTACTGGCACTAGAACTAGTACGATTACTACGGCCACTACATGTTTCTATTTCTACGACTACAACTACTATCGTTATTACTAGTCCTACTACTACTGCCGCTACTACTAATACTATTGCTATTACGACGACTACATGATTACTAGTAGTACTACTACGGCTACTACTACTACTACTACTACTACTACTACTACTACTACTATTACTACGACTACTACTACTATTTCTACGACGACTAGCGTCATTATTACTACTACTACTACGACTACTACTACTACTACTACTACTGCTACTAGTACTACTACTACTACTACTACTACTACTACTACTACTACTACTACTACGACTACAGCTACCACTGCGAATATGACGGTTACAACGACTACCCTATCTTCTGTTACTAAGACTATTGCGACGACGACTACTACTACTGCTACTACTACGACTAGTACTACTATTGCTACGACTACGATGACCACTTCGTATCTTTACCACGATTGTTACTACAAGTACTCGTGCCGCGACTATTGCCACTACTATTTTTAAAAGTCAACCCATATTATTGCAACTACAACTGCCAACACGGGCCACGACAATTGTTACGAGTCCTAGTTGTCAGATGGCTACTGCAACCCCGACTGCTCGTACTACTATCACTGCTATTCCCGCTACTACTAGTAGTAGTACTAGTACTACTAGTACTACTACTGTTACTACTACTACTACTACTACTACTACTACTACTACTAGTACTACGACTACTACTACTACTACTACTACTACTACTACTACTACTACTTACTACGACTACTAATACTACTACTACTACTACTACTACTACTGCTACGACTACTACTACTACTACTACTACTTACTACTGCTACTACTACTACTACTACTACCACCACTACTACTGCAAGTGTTACTACTACGACCGCTGCTACTACCACTTGGACTTCTCCCACTACCACTACCACTACCACGATTACTGCGAATACCATTACTGCCGCGGCCACGACGGCTATTCCTATTAGAGTTACTACTCAAACTTTTACTTCTACTACTACTACTACTACTATTACTATTACTACCACTACTTTTACTACTACTACTACTACTGCTACTACTACTACTACTAATGCTACTACTACTACTACTACTACTACTACTACTACTACTACTGCTACTACTAGTAGTACTACGACTACTACTACTACTACTACTACTACGACTACTACCATGATTACTTGTTCGTTGCCTACTATTCCTATTCCAGTTTCTACTACATGTGCTGCTACTACACGTATTGCCTGCCGCTCGTAGCGCTAACCCTATTACTACTGCTACTTTGACTCCTACGGCTACTGTTTTGCTACGACTCCTACAGCGACTACCGTTACTACTAATATTGTTTCGACTACTACTTCTACTACTACTACTCCTACTACTACTGCTACTATTACTGCTACTACTTCTGCTACTCCTACTGCTACGACTACTTGTTCTACTTCTACTACTACTACTACTTTTTTTTTTTGTTTCTTTTTTCTTTTTTTTTTTTTTCTTTGTTTTCTTTTTTTTCTACTGCTACTTTGAAATTCGGATTAATATTGCGACGGAACGACGAAACACACAGTACAAAGACTATAAGAACTACGCCGGCGAACGTATAATATTTATACTACTTACTACATTTATTTACTATACTACTACTGCTACTACTACTACGGACTACTAGTCAAGTACTAGTACTAGTACTACTACTACTACTACTACACTACTACTACTAGCTTACTACAGGTAGTTACTTACTACAACTACAACTACAGTAATAGTAGTATACTACTAACTTACTACTACTCTACTACTACTACTACTGGGCTACGCTTTGGGGGGATACACTACGTACTACTACTAACCACGACTACCTTGGCGACACCCTCTACTTTTTCTTTTTTTTTTGTTTTGTTTTCTTTTTGTTTTATTCTTTTTTTTTTTAATTTTTCCTGTTTCTTTTTTTACTACTAATGCTACGACTACTACTACTACTACTACTACTACTACTACTACTACTACTACTACTACTACTACTACTGCTACTACTACTACTACTACTACAACAACTACTACTACTACTACTACTACTACTATACTACTATTACTATTACTACTACGACTACTACTACTACTACTACTACTACTACTACTACTACTACTACTACTACTACTACTACTACTACTACTACTACGACTACTACTACTACTACTACTACTACTACTACTACTACTACTACTACTACTACTACTACTACTACTACTACTACTACTACTACTACTACTACTACTACTTTATACTACTGACTATACTAATAGTTTTCCGATAGTTGACCGACGGGTGTTTTTCCCGGAAAGGGCATCGGCCCAGGGTTCTCTTTTAGTAGGTAAACCTGTCCCCCGGTGCCAACTTGAGGGAGGCCGGCGAATTTTTTCCCTGATAAATAACGAGGTCGAAGGAGGCCGGCGAATTAAAATTTGAGGATGTCTCGATCGAAACGCTTGTTTTTGAAATCCCGATCGATAAATCACAGGGTGCGGGCCACCTCAGCACGACCACATCCCAGCACGACCACACCCCAGCACGACCACGCCCCAGCTCGACCACGCCCCAGCACGACCACACCCCAGCACGACCACACCCCAGCACGACCACACCCCAGCACGACCACACCCCAGCACGACCACACCCCAGCACGACCCGATCGATAAATCACAGGGTGCGGACCACCCCAGCACGACCACACCCCAGCACGACCCCACCCCAGCACGCCCCCACCCCAGCACGACCACGCCCCAGCACGACCACACCCCAGCACGACCACACCCCAGCACGACCACACCCCAGCACGACCCCACCCCAGCACGAGCCCACCCCAGCACGACTACACCCCAGCACGACCACACCCCAGCACGACCCCACCCAAGCACGACCACACCCCAGCACGACCACGCCCCAGCACGACCACTCCCCAGCACGACCACACCCAGCACGACCACACCACAGCACGACCCCACCCCAGCAAGACCACACCCCAGCCGACACACCCCAGCACGGACCTCACCACAGCACGACCACACCCAGCAACGACAAGCCCCAGCACGGACCCGCCCCAGCACGACCACGCCCAGCACGAACCCCCAGCACCGACCACCCCCCTGGACACGGGACACCCACCAGCACGACCAACCCCACCACGGACCACCACCCAGCACGACAACACCCCAGCACGACCACACCCCAGCACGACCACACCCCAGCACGACCACACCCAGTCGCACCCCCGTGAATGTTTCGTGGGGTGTCTGGTTGAGTGGTTGCCTGTTCGTGGGGTGTCTCGTGGAATGTTTCACGGGGTGTCTCGTGGAATGTTTCGTGAGGTGTATCGTGGGTTGTTTCGTGAGGTGTCTCCTGGGATGTTTCGCGGGGTGTCTCGTGGGATGTTTCGTGAGGTGTCGCCCAGTTGGATATCGTGAACACGTGACCATGCTGCACATGTCTATATCCCTTTCCGGGTTCGTGGGTCCATCATGTTTTGGTACAATTGCAACGTCTGTCGCTGTTACTACCACAAGGGCTGCGGCAACTTCTATTGTTTTCATTATTACTACTACGACGGCTACTACTACTGCTACTATTGCTGCTGTTGCTGCTGCTACTACAAGTCGCTCTTCCAGGCCCCTCCTCCACCAGGCCCTTCCCCCCCCCGCAGACTTGTGTTACCTGCGGGCGCTACTATCAACGGAAACCGCCCACCATGAGTATACACGTGCGCATGAACAAACACAAAAACAATAGTTAGGTTTTTCACGGAAAGGGCTCAGGCCCAGGGTTCTCTTTTAGTATGTAAACATAGTCTCCCGTGCCCAACTTGAAGGAGGCCGGCGGATTCCTTCCCTGATAAATATCGAGGTCGAAGGAGGCCGGCGGATTAAAATGTGAGGATGTCTCAGGCGAAACGCTTGTTTTTGAAATCCCGATCGATAAATCACAGGGTGCGGGACACCTCAGCACGACCACACCCCCAGCATGACCACACCCCAGCACGACCACGCCCAGCACGACCACGCCCCAGCACGACCACACCCCAGCACGACCACACCCCAGCACGACCACACCCCAGCACGACCACACCCCAGCACGACCACACCCCAGCACCAGCACGACCACACCCCAGCACGACCCGATCGATAAATCACAGGGTGCGGACCACCCCAGCACGACCACACCCCAGCACGACCCCACCCCAGCACGACCCCACCCCAGCACGACCCCGCCCCAGCACGACCACACCCCAGCACGACCACACCCCAGCACGACCACACCCCAGCACGACCCCACCCCAGCACGACCCCACCCTAGCACGACCACACCCCAGCACGACCACACCCCAGCACGACCACACCCCAGCACGACCCCACCCCAGCACGACCCCACCCCAGCACGACCACACCCCAGCACGACCACACCCCAGCAGGACCCCACCCCAGCACGACCCCACCCCAGCAAGACCACACCCCAGCACGACCACACCCCAGCACGACCTCACCACAGCACGACCACACCCCAGCACGACCACGCCCCAGCACGACCACGCCCCAGCACGACCACGCCCCAGCACGACCACCCCCCAGCACGACCACCCCCCCAGCACGACCACCCCCCAGCACGACCACCCCCCAGCACGACCACACCCCAGCACGACCACTCCCCAGCACGACCACACCGCCTTGGTTGAGTGGTTGCCTGTCGTCGTGGAATGTTTCGTGGGGTGTCTCGTGGAATGTTTCGCGGGGTGTCTCGTGGAATGTTTCGTGAGGTGTCTCGTGGAATGTTTCGTGAGGTGTCTCGTGGGATGTTTCGTGAAGTGTCTCGTGGGATGTTTCGTGAGGTGTTGCCCAGTTGGGTATCGTGAAAACGTGTCCATGCTCCACATGTCTATATCCCTTTCCGGGTTCGTGGGTCCATCATGTTTTCAGTACGGGAGCGTCATGCTTCGAATCGAGCATCTTTCTGACAGCCGGATCCGGCTTCTCCTCACATATCTTTTATTTCCCCCTACCTGCTGCTACTACTACTACTACTACTACCCCTACTACTACTACTACTACTACTACTACTACTACTACTGCTATTGCTACTGCTACTACTACTACTGCTACGACGTCTGTTTCTACTCCTCTTACCTGTACTAGTAGTAATAGTACCCACTATTACTTGTACCAGTACTACTACTATTATTACTACCACTACCACTACCACTACCACTACTTCTACTACTACTACTACTACTACTACTACGACTACTACGACTACTGCGACTACTACTACTACTACTACCACTACTCTTACGTCGACTACTTCTATTACTACTACTACTACTACTACTACTACTACGACTATTGTACTACTACTACTACTACTACCACTACTACTACTACTACTACTACTACTACTACCACTACTACTACTACTACTACTACTACTACTACTACTACTACTACTTGTGCTACTACCACTGCTAGTATCACGAGTACGACTACAATATCATTCCGCCTAGGACTACGACTACTACAAGGATGACTACTACTACGATGCACGATTACAACCATTTGTCTTACTACTACTGCTAGTCCTACGATAACGACTACAAATACGACTACTCATACGACTATTGCGAGGACGACCGTTATTAGTACGATACGTTTCCACCACGACTACGATTATAATTCTTACTTTTACTATTACCACAGCTACTACTACTATACATACTAGTACTACGGTCACTACTATCACTCCTACTATCAACACTACTACTGCGACAACGACGACTACCATTATCACTACTAGTACGACTAGCACTACTACTAATTCTACTGACCCTAGTACAATGAATGATACGAATGCTACTTCCACCAGTTGTTCCCGGAAAGGGCGGGGGCCCAGGGTTCTCTTTTAGTTGGTAAACCTAATCCCCCGGTGCCAACTTGAAGGAGGCCGGCGGATTTTTTCCCTGATAAATATCGAGGTCGAAGGAGGCCGGCGGATTAAAATTTGAGGATGTCTCGAGCGAAACGCTTGTTTTTGAAATCCCGATCGATAAATCACAGGAGCGGGCCACTTTTTCGTGTGTTGAGGATGTCTCGAGCGAAACGCTTGCTCCGCAGAGTTTGCCGAGGATGTCTCGAGCGAAACGCTGTTTTGCAGAGCCGACCGCGACGCGGAAAAGCGCCCCGCGCGAAGGAATTTCGATGATGTCTCGACTAATTCGTTTGTTTTTGTACGATTTCCTGGAATTTTGGCAGGATGTCTCGAGCGAAATGCACGACCCCACCCTAGCACGACCATACCCCAGCACGACCACACCCCAGCACGACCAGACCCCAGCACGACCAGACCCCAGCAAGACCACACCCCAGCACGACCACACCCCAGCACGACCTCACCACCCCAGCACGACCTCACCACAGCACGACCACGCCCCAGCACGACCACGCCCCAGCACGACCACGCCCCAGCACGACCACGCCCCAGCACGACCACCCCCCAGCACGACCACACCCCCCAGCACGACCACACCCCAGCACGACCACACCCCAGCACGACCACTCCCCAGCACGACCACACCCCAGCACGACCACACCCCAGCACGACCACACCCAGTCGCACCCCCGTGGAATGTTTCGTGGCGTGTCTGGTTGAGTGGTTGCCTTTCGTGGGGTGTCTCGTGGAATGTTTGTTTCTCGGAGGTGTCTCGTGGAATGTTTCGTGAGGTGTCTCGTGGGTTGTTTCGTGATGTTTCGCGGGGTGTCTCGTGGGATGTTTCGTGAGGTGTTGCCCCGTTGGGTATCGTGAAAACGTGACCATGCTCCACATGTCTATATCCCTTTCCGGGTTCGTGGGTCCATCATGTTTTTCCCGGAAAGGGCATGAGCCCAGGGTTCTCTTTTAGTAGGTAAACCTGTCCCCCGGTGCCAACTTGAGGGAGGCCGGCGAATTTTTTCCCTGATAAATAACGAGGTCGAAGGAGGCCGGCGAATTAAAATTTGAGGATGTCTCGAGCGAAACGCTTGTTTTTGAAATCCCGATCGATAAATCACAGGGTGCGGGCCACTTTTTCGTGTGTTGAGGATGTCTCGAGCGAAACGCTTGCTCCGCAGAGTTTGCCGAGGATGTCTCGAGCGAAACGCTTGTTTTGCAGAGCCGACCGCGACGCGGAAAAGCGCCCCGCGCGAAGGAATTTCGATGATGTCTCGACTAATTCCTTTGTTTTTGTACGATTTCCTGGAATTTTGGCAGGATGTCTCGAGCGAAATGCACGACCCCACCCTAGCACGACCATACCCCAGCACGACCACACCCCAGCACGACCAGACCCCAGCACGACCCCACCCCAGCACGACCCCACCCCAGCACGACCATACCCCAGCACGACCACACCCCAGCACGACCCGACCCCAGCACGACCCTACCCCAGCAAGACCACACCCCAGCACGACCACACCCCAGCACGACCTCACCACAGCACGACCACACCCCAGCACGCACGAGCACGACCACCCCAGCACGACCACCCCAGCACGATAGCACGACCACCACACCCCAGCACGACCACCCCTAGCACGACCACCCCAGCACGAGCACGACCACCCCAGCACGCACGACCCCACCCAGCACGACCACCCCAGCACGACCACACCCCAGCACGACCCACACCCTAGCAAGACCACACCCCAGCACGACCACACCCCAGCACGACCTCACCACAGCACGACCACACCCCAGCACGACCACGCCCCAGCACGACCACGCCCCAGCACGACCACGCCCCAGCACAACCACCCCCCAGCACGACCACCCCCCCAGCACGACCACACCCCAGCACGACCACCCCCCAGCACGACCACACCCCAGCACGACCACTCCCCAGCACGACCACACCGCCTTGGTTGAGTGGTTGCCTGTCGTCGTGGAATGTTTCGTGGGGTGTCTCGTGGAATGTTTCGCGGGGTGTCTCCTGGAATGTTTCGTGAGGTGTCTCGCGGAATGTTTCGTGAGGTGTCTCGTGGGATGTTTCGTGAGGTGTCTCGTGGGATGTTTCGTGAGGTGTTGCCCCGTTGGGTATCGTGAAAACGTGCCCATGCTCCACATGTCTATATCCCTTTCCGGGTTCGTGGGTCCATCATGTTTTTATTATTATTAATACCTACGACTAGTAGTAGTACTACTACTACTACTACTACTACTACTACAACTACAGCTACTACTACTACTACTACTACTACTACTACGACTACTACTACTACTACTACTACTACGACGACTACTACTATTACTACTACCACGACTATTACTACTCGTGCTACTGCCACCACTGTCAGTTCTACTACTACTTCGACAACTACTATGAATACTACTACTACTACTCCTACTTCTGCCACGACTGCTTGTGCTAGTATTATTACGGATGCTACTACTACGTCCAACGCTAACACTACTATTACAACCAATTACTACGACGACGATTATCATTATTTCCACAGTTACTAATACGACTACTAATTCGACGGCTACGGTTCTGATTATTATTATGACGACTACGACTCCTATTGCTACTACTTTTCTTTCCATTATCATTGTTACAAGTACGCCTACTATCGCTACTACCACGTCGGCTACGTCTACCAGTATTTTTCCCGGAAAGGGCTCAGGCCCAGGGTTCTCTTGTAGTATGTAAACATAGTCCCCCGTGCCCAATTTGAAGGAGGCCGGCGGATTCTTTCCCTGATAAATATCGAGGTCGAAGGAGGCCGGCGGATTAAATCTTGAGGATGTCTCAGGCGAAACGTTTGTTTTTGAAATCCCGATCGATAAATCACAGGGTGCGGGCCACCTCAGCACGACCACATCCCAGCACGACCACACCCCAGCACGACCACGCCCCAGCACGACCACGCCCCAGCACGACCACCAGCACGACCACCCCAGCACGACCACACCCCAGCACGACCACACCCCAGCACGACCACACCCCAGCACGACCCGATCGATAAATCACAGGGTGCACGGACCACCCCAGCACGACCACACCCCAGCACGACCCCCACCCCAGCACGACCCCACCCCAGCACGACCACGCCCCAGCACGACCACACCCCAGCACGACCACACCCCAGCACGACCACACCCCAGCACGACCCCACCCCAGCACGACCCCACCCCAGCACGACCACACCCCAGCACGACCACACCCCAGCACGACCCCACCCCAGCACGACCCCACCCCAGCAAGACCACACCCCAGCACGACCACACCCCAGCACGACCCCACCCCAGCACGACCACACCCCAGCACAACCACGCCCCAGCACGACCACGCCCCAGCACGACCACGCCCCAGCACGACCACACCCCAGCACGACCACCCCCAGCCGACCCCCCCCAGCACGCACGACCACACCCCAGCACGACCACACCCCAGCACGACCACACCCCAACACGACCATACTCCAGCA
>CAUYUJ010007324.1:212500-272500 GCA_963575745.1 Prorocentrum cordatum
CTCCACGTGAGGGGTGGGTTCCATACCAGACAGCGAGCAGACATTCTAACACGTCCCATGCGACAGGGACATGGAGACACGCATGCGTTTCAATTTGCAAGCCTGGCCCGCCCCTCCAGGTGGCCCCAACAGCGGATAGTGGCGGCCCCAATCGAGGGGGGGCCAGCGGATACGCAGCCGAGCTTCGCTGGCACTTAGGCCCAGCTGGAGACGTTGCCGCTGCCAGGGAGGGAAAGAGATCTCCGTGCGCGGCGGGACAGAAACGGGGGAGGCAGCTCGTGATGGGGGCTGTGCCAGCAGGCACGGTCTTCCACAGCCTCCGGGGCGCGTCGGACACGCGGGGCATTTGGGGGACATTTCTAGCGCACTCTGGCACGCTCTGTCTGCTCCAGATTCATTGCCCTCCCATCGACGTACGCCCTTGGACACGGCGCGCGGTGCCCAAACCTTCACGTCTTACGCATCTGCCTGTTACACCCTGTCTTTTCGTTTGTTCTTTCTCTCTCTCTCTATCTCTATCTCTCTCTATCTCTCTCTCTCTCTCTCTCCCTGTCTCCCTGTCCCCCCTGGATGTCTGCCACTGTTTTCGCACCTCCCCGCCTTTGCCTAGTTTCCGTCTGCCCCGTCCCCGTTTCCTTTGCCCTTCCTCCCTTGCTGTGTCCTGCGGCCCTGCTTGTGCCAGGCGTGCCACGCTTGGTAAACTCTGAGTCGGGCGCGCGTTGATACGTTAAATGAGTGGTGCATCGAACATTGTTCGCCATGTGGAAGTGGCATTGTTTCTCCTCCCTTCTCCCCTTTCGTTCTTCTCGCCCGCCTTCTCTTCATCTGTGAACGCGCGCAACATTTGTTTGGGGCGGGAGTCCGACAGGGGAGGGGAGTGGAAATACGGGCAGGTTCTTGTGATTGTCTGGTCAAAATGTTACTCGTGATACCCTGTCCATGCTTGAACGGCGTGCGTAGTTCCCTCTCGTTGAATCGATGGCCATTTGTTCCCTCATAGTTCGATTAACATGTTCATCCCATCTTCCTCGGCGGCTTCAGCCCCTCTGGCTGGAACTGCCGCGATACTTGACGTACAGGGTTCATTTCGGATATGGGAAAGCGTGTTTCTATTAGTATATTCGGTGCGTATTGTCCGCGCTCTCCACCATGTTCAGTTTCGCTGGCTTGTAATGGATCAGTAACGTGCGTTCATCTTGAAATCCGCGTCGATGTTCGCCGCCAGCGTGAATATATCGTTCTTGTCGGGGCACGTTGTGCGGGTGAGCGTTTATTATGTTTCTGTCTGGGAGAAGTGGAACACGTTTTTTTTTCAGTTCTCATGCGTAAGCAACACTTTCGATCGCACCTAATTTCCTTCTAAAGTAGCTTCAGGAAGCTATGTCGAACCGCTTGCGTAAGATCTGTTGTTGGCTGTGCCATTGCCGAGGCCATAGCTGCTACAACATCAACGCCGACAAAGCCTAACGGTTTTCCGCATGTGGCGGCAGTTTCGAAGAAGGCAGTCGAAACATGCATCAGCGCAGATGTGGCGACGCCGTGCAGGTTGGCGTGGTGTCGCCAGCCAGCTCCGCTGCCAGCGCGAAACATGCAGCGAAACACGAAACTCGGTAACCAGGACGCCCTCGATGCAGACAACAATGGGCGTTTTGCGGCGGTGGCAAATTGTAGCAGCAGCCTTGACAAGATGACGGCATGTGCAAACAGCCACGCAATAGCAGTGTATTATCACACCGCTCGATTGCGATATCGGGGCTTCAGAGGAGGTCCCGCCGAGCGTTCAACGTCATCTCAAATTGATTGCTTGTTTGATGTGTCCTTGCCCCAGCCACTTCCATGGTTAATCCTCGCTTAGCTCTCCAAGTGGGTGGAAAGCGAAATACGAGCTGCCAATGGATCATCGGATTCTGCACCTAATGGTAAGGGACCTTGGCGAGGCACGGTCAGTCTGAGAACCAGGATTTTCCAAGTGGCTAGCGAGGTACGAGCAGTCTGTGGATTCGTCACCTTGTTCTGAAAGTTTGGGGGACCTCGGGCGCCTCCGCGGGGCCCAGTGTATCCGTACCGCGAACACCGATTACGCTTGCGGACTGCTCATAGTGTCGGGTCAAGTGAGTGGGCTCGAATGGAGAGTAGAGTCGAACAGAGTAAAGGAGAGTTGAGTAGAGCTGAGTCGTGTTGGAGTTGCGTAGAGCCGAGTTGAGCAAATGGAGTAGAGGGTAGCCGAGCGGAGTCGAGCAGAGTGCATTGCACCATATTTCACAGAAGGGACAGCATAAACATAATAGATACCTCTGGGCCGCCATTTGGTGGACGCGCGCCGCTGGTGCCCGAAGGCTGGTTGTAATGTCCCAAACCTGTTAAATACAATGATGATTTCCCCTGCCCTCCCACCCCAGATCCCGACTGCCACCAAGTCGCCGCCGAGGAACTATTTTTTCAATATGTACCCCCTGGGAAACATTCTACAGGGACCGAACGATGCGATAGATAAATGCGCACGCGCGCACGCGCATGCATTGGCATATGCGCATGAACTGTATGCGTGCAGATGTGCAGGCCACTTCGGTCGACGAGTGGATACTTGTCGTCTTACTGGGACACGGTTCTTACGTACGTGCGTACGTACGCGATTGCGCGCGAGTGCGCGCGGTGGCGTCCAGTTCTCGCGCGCGGTGTGAGGTTGACTGGCCTCATTTTGGCTCCCAGAAGCTCAAATTTACAATTCGTTTTTATCACTCGGTTTCGGGGGTGACACGTGTCATCCGTTTTTGTTGTGAAGTTGAACGGCCGTGTGTTGGATCCCACAACCCCAAATTTACAAATTGTTTTTCTCATTTTGGGGGTGGTTCATGTCGCCCGTTGTTTTTGTGAGGTTGAATGGCCTTATGTCGCCTCCCAGACCCAGATTTACAAACGGGTGTCCCCACACGGTTTCAGAGATGACACGTGTTACCCTATGCTGTTGCGAGGGTGAATGGCCTTATGTTGGCTTCCAAAATCCCAAGTTTACAATTGCTTTTTCTCATGTTGTTTCGGGGGTGGCGCGTGACGTTCGTTGCTTTTGCGCGGCTGAGTTACCTTATGTTGGCCCGTGGAATCCTAAATTTGCAATTGTTTTTTCTCAACTCGGTTTCGGGGGAGACACGTGTCACTCGCTGTTTGTTTTGTGCGGTTTCGGGGGTGACACGCGTCACCCGTTGTTCTCGTGAGGCCGAATGGCCTCATGTTGGCTCCCACATTCCTTAATTTACATGTTTTTTTTCTCACACGGTTTCGGGGGTGACGCGTGTCACTTGCTGTTTTTTTTGTCAGGCTAAATGGCCTGATGTTGGCTTCCATAATCACAGAATCTACACTTGTTTTTATCACTCGCCTCCTGGGGTGACGCGTGTCACCGGTTGTTTCTGTGAATTTGGATAGCCTCAAGTTGGCTCCCAGGATCCCAACTTTACAATTCGTTTTTCTCACACAGTTTCGGGAGTAACACGTGTCGTCCTTTGTTGGTTCCCAGAATCCCACATTTACAATTGATGTTGCTCACGCGGTTCTGGGGTGACCCGTGTTCCCCGTTGTTTTTGAAAGGTTGGATAGCCGTACAGTGGCTCCCAGAAACCCAAAGTTTTGAGTTGTTTTTCTCCTGCGGTTTCGGGGGTGAGACGTGTCACCCGTTGTTTTTGTGACGCTGGCGTTTTGTTGTCTCTCAGTTCCAAAATTTTCAAATGGTTCTCCCCACACGGTTTCAGAGATGACACGTGTTACCCTATGTTGTTGCGAGGCTGAATGGCCTTCTGTTGGCTTCCCAAATTCCAAGTTTACAATCGTTTTTTCTGACGTTGTTTCGGGGGTGGCGCGTGACGCTCGTTGTTTTTGCGCGGCTGAATTACCTTATGCTGGCCCGTGGAATCTAAATTTGAAATTGTTTTGTCCCACAATATTTCGGGGGAGACTCGTGTCATTCGCTGTTTTTTGTGAGGCTCGGTAGTTTTTTTGTTGGTTTCTAGAACCCCAAATTTACAAATGGTTTCACATGTCACCCGTTGCTTTTGTGAGGCTGAATGGCCTCATGTTGGCTCCCAGAATGTCAAATTTACAATTGGTTTGTCCTTCGCAGTCTCGGGGAGACACGTGGCACCGGTTGTTATTGTGAGACTGAAAGGCCTTATATTGACACCCAGAGCTCAATTTTTACAAATGTTTTTTTCTCAGGGTAACACGTGTCGCCCGTTGTTTTGTGCGGCTGAATAGCCTTATGTTGGTTCCCAGGACCCATGATTTATATTTGTTTTTTCTCGTGCGATTTCGGGGGTGGCACTTGTTACCCGTGGATTTGTTTGCGAAGCTGGATGGCCTTATGGTGGCTCCCAGAATCCCTAACTTACAAGTAGCTTTTTCTCACACAGTTTCGGGGTTGACACATGTCACCCGTTGTTTCTTTGGAGTTGAATGGCCTTACGCCGGCTCCCAGAATCCAGAATTTACATGTGGTTTTTTTCACACGGTTTTGGGGGTGGCACGTGTCATCCGTTGTTTTTGAGAGGTTGAATTGGCTTTTGCTGGCTCCCACAATCCCCAATTTTCAATTGGTTTGTCTCACGGTTTCGGGGGTTACACGTGTCATCTGTTGTTTTTGTGAGGTCGAATGGTTTCATGTTGGTTCCCAGAATCCTAAATGTACAATGAGTTATTCTCACGCGGTTTCGGGGGTGGCACGTGTTGCTCGTTGTTTTTGCACGGCGGGGTGGCCTTCTGTTGGTTCCTGGAATCCAAAATTTATAATTGTTTCTTTCTCACACGTTTTCGGGGGTGGCACGTGTCGTCCGTTGTTCTGTATGAAGTTGAATGGCCTTATGGTGGCTTCCACAATCCCAAATTTACATATGGTCTTTCTCAGACGGTTGGGGGGGTGGCACGTGTCACCCGCTGTTTTTTGTGAGGCTGCATGGCCTTATGTTGATTGGCTCCCAGAATCCCGGGTTCGCAGGGCGTGGCCGGTGCGGCCTGACGCCAGGATGGGGTGCGAAGGATTCGACCTTCGCACGCGCAGCGCCAGGGCGGTCGCGGGGACGTCCCAGGCGGTCCGGTTTGCCCCTCCTCCCTGTGTTTCCTATTTGCGCATTGCAGCGCTGGGAACAACTATTTTTGTGAATTGTCCACCAAGATTTTTCCAGTTGTTTGACAGGAGTCCGGACGCGGGCGCGAGAATTCATTGAGAAGTGGGCGCGGTTCGGCAAAGAAGGGATTAGAGCCAAAACGGCAACCGAGGGGTGTAGGAAGAGGAGGATGAGGAAGGCGGATCCGAAACGTAGGGCGCAATGCTGAGGGAGATGAGGGGAGGGAAGAGAAAGATGATAATTACAATTATTGATAGGAAAGAAGGAAGCCAACAGTCCGCCCCGAAAATGGCTGCTGTGCGTAAACGAGAAGAAAAACTACGTTGGTTAACGCTGCAACGGGTAACACAGAAACGAAACGTATATTCATTCGAAGCAAATGTCCTGGAAAACCATCGGGAAGCTCAAAAGCCTTTGGGGCGCCAAGCGCAGCCGAGCCGTTTGGCAGAGCAGCCGCGCCCCCAAGAGTGCACGCTGCGTCTGGCCATGCGGGGCCCGTCCAACACACTGCAGCAGGGGCACAGGCATCTGCTCGAGCAGGGCGGCGACGCGTTCCTGGACGTGCGCCGTGCCTCCCAGCCTTGGCCTCCCGACGCTACTGAATTTGCTGTGAGGGGCAGCTCTGTCCGAACCACGAATGCGCCCCTACTTTGAATCACGGGCGTGTGCAGTCGCAATCGGTCGCATGCCGATGCAGCGCATCTGGAATGACGCAGACAGGCCAGGCGCTCTGTTTCCCCCGGTGCTTGTGGATGCACAGCGTTGGGCTGGGAGCTCGCTCGAGAGAGCTGGATTCACTCAAGAGCACTGTTGTGTATGCTGATGCCGCTTCTTCAAAGTCCGAGTCGAATCGAGTAGTGTAGAGTCGAGTAGAGGCGACTATCGAGCAGAGCCGTGGACTGGCTCCAGGCCTTGATCTGCCCCCCCGTTCCTTTGGTTTCAACACTGGCAGTTAGACGTTAGTCACAGTGCCTTACACCATCTCCGCGCCTGTGCCTTTTACGATGGTTTCGTATGTCTGGGCTGTTCGAGCTAGTCAGGGACAGCTTATCGAGCTCGACTGTCATTGGCGCAGGAAGGGGTTGAGTGCAGCAGGTCAAGGGGGCCGAGAGGGGCGTTCACATTTCACCTGAATTGCAGCGATGACCCATGCTTGCTTCAGTCAAGGTCCTTTCTTGCCTCAGGCGATTGTGACGTTACCGATTGGGCTGCGGGGCCTTGCAGCATTGATTGCGACGACAAGTGCCCTACCAAATTGCGGCCTGACGCCGATCCATATGCTTGCGGAGGCGCACTGGACTGCACACGGTTGTAGCAAAGCGTAGCAGTAGATGATGCGACCGCGATGCAGAGGGCACGCACGGTAAGAAGCGTTGGACGGTCAACACGCGTTTGTTTAGTTGAATGTTGTTTGTCGCGCATATTGGCATTCCAACGTATGTCTATTCAATGCATGTTTCCAACAGGGCATTACATTATGAAGCATGAAGCGATCATGCATCCAATCCTGTTTGTATTGAGGTGTCTCGTGATTTCAACAGCTAGTGCAGGGGGATGAAGAGGTAGGGAAGCTGTAAAGACCATGGTAGGTAGGATGAGGAACCGAGGACTAGGAATGAGAGGATCATGACCATGAGGAGTAGAGGCTGGAGGGACTGAAAGAGCAGGAGGAGAGAGGGATTAGAATGGTTTCCGTAACCCCCGATAGTTGGGATGTGTTCATTGAGATGTGCGGAAAGCCGCCGCCCGTGCCCGCCGTGGGCCGGAGGTCACCCCGCTTGGGGCGCGAAGGCGATCGCGGGTCGCGGTCTGGGCCGCGGGGTTGCAGGGCCCGTTTCGATTCCTCCGGCTCGACGCGATCCGATTCCGGCTCGATTCGATTTCGGATTCCGATGTGGGCTCCGATCTCTCAAGGAAGGCCCATTCAGCCTGCCGATTTCCGCCGATTCGACGTTCCCCTACCCGGCCGCCGATTCCCGCCGATCCGATTCATGTCGATCACCGATCCGACTTCTCGATTCGACTCTGGGGGCGTCTGGGGTTGCCGTTCTCCAAGGCGGCCGCGCGCAGAAGGGGGGTAGGTAGGACGGGACGGGGGGAGGGCTCCTCAGGAGGATGCTGCTTCTTGGAGGGCGCCGGCCTCACATTTGCAGACGAGGCCCGCGCCTTCTGAGAAGCAGCCTCCTTCTAGGAAGCCCTCCCTCGAGCAGTGGCGAAGCGTCCTGGCTTGCCTATAGGCCAGCCAGACAATGTTCTAATAATATTTTGCGGTCTCCGCGAAATGTTCTTAGAACATTTCTGGTTGGTACTGTCTCGTTTTCACACATCGGATGTGTGTTTTAAGAACAGTGTTGTTGTGATTCGAACAGGTTGGGCTCCAAGAACATCTCGTGGTAGGCCTGTGGGAATGCCGGGGCGGTCGGTCCCTGCTCAGCTCCCCGTAGATCGATGTCGTGTTTTTCAATGCGGGGTCCCCGGAAGTCTCGACACCTTCCCGGGGACCAGTTTTTCATCTTGAGTCGTTTTCTGACGGTCCTGGGGCCCGGCGAGGGCCCCTAGAGGCCGAAAACTGAAAAGAAAAAAAACTCCGTCTTGATGTTTTCAAGACGTTGGCTGTCGGGGTCCCCCGCGTCCCCCTGCCGCCGCTGCACGCGCCGCCGGGGGTCGGCGGAGCGAGGGCGCGCCGAGCACCGCGGGGCGCGCAGGGCGCTCCGCGGGGGCGCGGTGCGCGCAGCCGGGCGCCCGGGCGGCAGTGTCGGGTCGGCGTGTGCCGGTGGTTCCCCTCCGCCGTGCGGGCCGCGAGCGGAGGGCCGCGGTCCCACGAGGGGGGGGGAGGAGGAGGAGGAGGAGGAGGAGGAGGAGGAGGAGGAGGAGGAGGAGGAGGAGGAGGAGGAGGAGGAGGAGGAGGAGGAGGAGGAGGGAGGAGGAGGGGGGAGAGGAGGAGGAGGAGGAGGAGGAGGAGGAGGAGGAGGAGACCCTTAAGGCGGGCGTGTCCCTCTACAGGAGGAGTATTCAGAAACAGGAACGGACAAGTCTGGGGACGATTTGTTGATTATGTTTGGCCATTCTGGGGGGTGGTTGTTGACTTTTTTTTCGTCCAAGATCCGCCTGCGGGGGACATGCCCGACCTAAGGGTGCCCATCGGTCGTTGAACGTAGGTATTTCTTTGGGATTCCCACGTTCCAGTCTGCTTTGAGCGCCTTCCTACTCTTTTGTGATCGAGCGGCTTCACCTCTTCTGTCCTCCTTAGGGGGCGGACGGAACCCGGTCTATGTTCAACGCCTTCCTACTTCACGTGTCCATCTTCTTCGTCCGACCAGATGGGTATCTCGCTTCTTGTTTCGAGCCATTTTTGCAGAGCTCTGACTGCAGGGAGGGGGGATGGGGAATAGTGCAGGGAATGGGGGACGGGACAACATCGAGAGGGGGAGCGGGAGTCAAGAGGGCCTGGCGTGGGAGCCGGCGCCAGGATGAGATTGGGGGGGCGGGGAAGGGGAAGGGAGGTGTACGCAAAGAGCGGAAGGGGGCAACGGGAATCGGACGTCAGGGGTCTTCACAGCGTGTCCTTCGTTGGTTTGTTGATCGGGCTTGGTCAGCAAAGCCATGGCTAGGGATTCTTATGTACAAGACAAGTATGTGGTGGAGTGTGAGATGCATGCTCAGGGCAAGAAATTGAATGGAGGGGGGAGGTCTACTCCAAATCCCTTATTGATCGCCCCCTCCTAAAAAACCGGACCCCCCTCCAAATGACACCTAATATTCTGGACCTCCTCTTCGACGGGGCGTCTTGATAAACCCGACCCCCTAAGCTCTAATCCGAAAAAAGCGCCCTAATAAACCGGACCCCCCCAGTTACAAACAAGGCGGCTTAAAAACCAGACCTGGGGGACGATTAATAAGGGATTTGGAGTAAAGTTCATGTTTCGCTCGTGCGCAGTACAGCCACTTCCACCATTATGCCCAGCCGCCGGATGTCAGGCTACCAGAAGCTCACCCGAGAGATGGTTGCAGCCCCGAACAAGTACGGTATGTCCTGTCCAGCGTTGACGATGCAGAAGAAGTGCAATCAGATACGGCGCCTCGGGAAGTGGCAATGGAGAGTTTGCCAGCACATTTTCGAGCGTAGCAATTGTGAGCAAAGTGCTTGAGGTAAAAGGTGGCGTAACGGACCAGCAGCGCTCACATGGTGTCGAGGCGAAGGCAAGCAGACTTTACACCCGTATATGGTGTTTGTCGAGTCCGTTCGCGAATCCGCTGACCACGTCTGCCAGATGCCTGTGCACGGGCCAAAATCTGAAGCGCCATGGTGAAACAGGAATTTGGATGCGAGCGTGCGTCTACATATATGTAGACAGCTCGTCGGTAAAAGCCGAGCTTGGTGGAGGCAGTGCAACCAGCCATCACTTCACAATGGTGGGCAATCTGGGCTGTAAGGCGTTCTTTTCCGTCGCCGCTGAGACTTGTTCGTGGTGCTGCTGAGGCGACTGCTTGGCCTGTACGGTCGGTCTGTGGGACGATGGTTACTTGAGGCTGTTAGCGTAGTTTTAAGTCGGGCCTGTCCGTCAAAAAACGTCAGGGGTCAACTGTTTCAGCATTTCTTGATGTTTTGCTTGGGTATGTTTGTTTTTTTTCGCTCAAGATCCGCCCGTAGGGGGGCATGTCCACCCTAAGCTTAGTTGTCACGCCATGGCCCGTGCCTTCTCCACGCCGCAGGGTCGTTTGTCAAAGGCGTTGTCCGCTCCGCTGTGTCGTGGGTGCGGTGTTGAATAGTACGCGGAGGGCCCTGGTTTTCGCATTGGCTTGCCGTGGCCTCGGCCGAAGGGCACCACAGTTGATACCTTGACCCCTTCGGCCTATTGGTTGTCGAGCCGCCGTGTTTGGCGTATGTCGTAGACGGTCGTGTTCGGTTCGTGCATGATCCATCGGGTGATATTGTATGTATAATTGATGTATACATATGCTGATACTTGCATGGCTATGATTGAGGGAGGTGTAGGTGATTGGTATTGTCGGGTAGCTGCTAGTAGAGTCTCCTTGTGGACGTGCCACCCCGGATCTGAATCGAGAGGCCTGGCAGCGAAAGGTCTTTCCGCTACTATGATTTCAACAGCGTCTGTCAATCCCGACTTGACATAAGGCAGCGTACACTGGCATGAGACACGTCCCTTCTGCTTCGGTAGATAAGTCAGCGTGATCTGTTGCATCAGCATTGTAAGATAAACCAGTCGTTCGAGCAGCGCTTACATATTGCACTGTGCAGAATGTTCATGCTCTCCTTAACTTCGTCCCTCCCGTTCCCCTCTCGTCCCTCCACCTCCCTCTCCTCCCCATCCTTGACTGGAGGACAAGTCAGGAATCTCGCACGAGATTGCCCGAAGCTGCCTCAGTCCAGAGGATCGATTCGGGCTTGGAAGGACCTTTGCGTGGGTAAGCACCCGAGACTTGCCCATGTCCAGGCCGAGCTTCTTTCCCTCCCTGACCAATCATGTGGGCCCCGCGCTGGTGGACAAAAAAGCTCCTCCCCATCCCTGTCCGCGACCTCGGCACCGCCGCCGTGCGCCCGCCACGGCCGAGACGGACCTGCGGCTGCGCTCTGCCAGGGACGGCTGACGCCCCTTGCACGGCAGGGGCCGTGCCGCGCGTGGGCCGTCCCCGGTCTGCAGCGGCGGTGGCGGATGGAGGCGGCACACCGCTGGGGCTCCAGGCGGTCCTATCGATGATCCTCAGGACGTGTGTTAGCCCAATGTGTGTTTACCCTCTTCAGCCCAGTCAGTAGATCATTCCATCGCCTGGGTCGTGTCGAAGACCTCGATGGACAAACACACGTTGGGGCTAACACACGTTCTGAGGATCATCTATCCTAGGGGTGCGAAGAATGACATAGACATAAAAAACTCGGAGGTCCGCGCGGATTTCACGGATCGGCGCTGGGTCCCCCTCCCTGGCGAGCGGAGCGCGCCAGGGGCGGCGCCAGAGGCGCCGCCAGGGGGTCCAGCGCGGATCCGAGAAATCCGCGCGGACCTCCGAGTTGTTATGTTCATGTGATTCTTCGTTCCCCTAGGACCACCCCTCGGGGCAACGAGTGGCGGCATGACCCACGCCGGGGGTGCCATCCCCCCGGCGGGGAGGTCCACGGTGCCTCCCCCGAGCTTGCGAGAGGGGGATGTCTCGAGCGGCGAGCGATGCCCCCGAGCTCGCGAGCGGGGGGGGGGGGGGGCCTCGCCGCCAGCGGGAGCCCCCATGGCTCCTGTGGTGGTGGTGGTCACGCTCCTCCTCGGCCCTGCGTAGCCTCGGGGGTGCGCGGCTGCCGCTCGAGCAGCGCTGGCGGAGGCGCCACGGCGCATGCGTTCTCGCCGTGCGGGGCAAGCTCGCCGAGCTGCCTCCTGGATCTACCTCGGGCCGGACGGAGGGGGGGGATGGGGAAGGGGGGGGGGTCCGAAAGTTGCTGCATGCAGCTGGTGTCGGCCTCTCCGAGGGGCCCATTCCTCGATACATAGCCGCCTCCGGCGCCGGAGGCGCCAGGAAAATCAGCTACGCGTGAATGCAGTCGGGGCGCTGAAGAAGGAACTCTTTCCGTTGGGGGCTCGGTGTTCCTCGATTGTTTTACTTTTTGCCTCAGGTTTCCCATGGGACATCGAAGGTTACCTGATGGGAAAGAGGGGCCTCGTTCCTCATTTAGGGTTCCTTGGGTCCACGCCCCGACTCTGTACACCCGATTCAGAGGAGCAAGAAGACATGGTTGAGGTGCGTCCCGCTGGTTCCATGTGTTTTGTTTTGGCTGCTCCGCACAGTCTCCAGCGTCGAGGGCCGGCAAGCTCCGGGATTCGTGGAACGTGGCTTGAGCCAGCCGCGGGGACGCCCAAGCGGTGCGGTGGCCACACTGTGTGGTGAGTCGGTGGGGACTCGGGGCGGCCGCACTGTTTTGGGACTCGGGTCGTTCTCTGTGGATGTCTCGGGCGATGGGGCCTCCAGGGTCTCAAAACCGGGCGGTGCTGGACCGTGTGGGTGAAGTCTCTTGGGGTTTCGAGGTGGCCGCCTGGTCTGTCACCGCACCGGCTCGGGCCCCCACGAATCACTCTCGCCCTTCTAGGCCTCCTAGATGGGGTCGGAGTAGATGGGGTCGGAAGATCGCGCCGCATCGCCGATGCGTCGCCGGTGCGGCTCGGTGCGGGGCCCGATATGCTTCACGTCGACGTCGCCGATGCATCGCCGACGCTGACGATGCGTCGACGGTGCATCCCCGATGCATCGCGGAGGCATCGCGGATGTGTCGGCGATGCGGCGCGACCCTCTCCCACCACGTCTGCGCCGACCCCATCCGGGAGGCCCCTCGCCCTGCCGGCACGACTGGCCAGGGCGAGAGCTCGGCGCACACGTGGCCGCGCGTCTGTCGCCCGTGGCCGGCCCTCGGTGCCCCGGGCGGGCGGCGGGCGCCATGGCCTGTGGCGCGAGGGCGTCGAGCGCGCATGGCCGCCTCCCCAGGAGGGCCGCCTCGTGCTGCTCGTCCTCGCTGCCTGGGCGTACGTCGGACCTGCCCCTCTGCAGGAGGAATAGTCAAAGATAGTCTAAAAAACCAGTCTGGGGACGATGTTTTGACTGGTCGTAATGGTTTTTGTTTCTGTGTTCTTTCTTGACTATTTGTTCTTCTTCGTCCAAGATCCGGCTGTAATTAGGAGGACACGCCCGAACTCAGCCTGGGCCGGCGGAGGTGCCCCGTGAACTGCAAGGTGTCCGAGTGGAGCGGCTTCTCCACGTGCCGCGCGCCCCACTGCTCTCCGGGGGGAGGGGCACGGGAGAGGGGGGGAGGCGAAAAGTGCCCGTGTGCGGGGGGGGGACGGGGCGGGGTGGGAGAGGGGAGGAGGCAGGGAGGGTCGAGCAGTGGCGAAGCGTCTGGGCGTGCCCACAGGCCTGCCAAGCCATGTTCTAAGAACCTGTCTTGTGGTTTCCACGACATGGTCTTTAAAACATTTCTGGCTGGGACTGTCTTGTTTTAACCCATCGGGCTTATGTCCTAAGAGTATCGTTTTTGTTTTTGGAAAATCTCTGGGATCTGAGAACATTTCGTGGTAGGCCTGTGGGAATGCCGGGACGGTCGATCCCTGCTCAAGAGAGGGAGCGGGGGAAGGGGAGGGGAAGGGGGCGGGCCCTCGGCTCCACCCTGCTCTTCGGCCTCTCCTCCCTCTTCCCCGCCGCCTTCCTCCGTTTGCTCGTTCTCGTGCTCCTCCTCCGGCTCCTCTTTTTCTGCCCCTTCAGCCTCGCCTCGCCGATGTTAATTGATTTTCTTTGTTGGCTAGCTACTAGGAGCCCTCCCAAGCAGGTTTCTCCTGATGCCCCCTGTGAGCCACTTTTCCTCTCAAGGTCGCGACGACGAAGTTAAGTAAGTCGCCCCACGAAGTCCAAAGAGACCCAACAGCGTCCAAGAGTTTTGATCCTCCTCTTCTACCGCACCAGACATCAGACGCCCCGACGCGTCTTCTGACAGTCCTTGCACTTCGGGTTTCTTCCGCGCTCTTCTTACAGTGGAGACCCATTCCGAGAAGCACCCTGCTTGCCTCCAGGGTGCCCTCGGTTTCTCGGGTTTCGGTGGTTTTGCGATGAAGAAGCGTGACGCTCCCACATCAACAATCAATGGACGTCCTGGGGTCTCTGGGTAGGTTTCTGGTGGAAGGTCTCCTGTGGTCGAGATCCGACTGCACTCCTCTTACCCAGAAACTGGCTCGGCCCTCCAAGGTTCTGCCTGGTTGGCGGTCGTGGGCGCCCACGTGGGCGCCCCGTGCGCAGGCTGGGCCCGTCGAGGTTTCGCCTGCTGGGCGCCCACGTGGGCGCCCCGTGCGCCGGCTGGGCCCGTGGAGGTTCTGCCTGGTGGGCGGTCGTGGGCGCCTCGAGGGCGCCCCGTGCGCCGGCTGGGTCCGCCGAGGTTTCGCCTGCTGGGCGCCCACGTGGGCGCCTCGTGGCCGCCCCGAGCGCTGGCCCGGTCCGCCGGAGCTTCGCCCACGTGGGCGCCCACGTGGGCGTCCAGTGGGTCGGCCGAGGTCTGGCCCCCCTGCGTTGGCCGGTGCCGTCGAGGTGCCGCCCGCCTGGTGGGCGCCCTGTGCTCTGGCCTGGTCCTCGGAGGAGGACGAGGAGGAGGAGGAGGAGGAGGAGGAGGAGGAGGACCCCCTCCCCATCCAACTTATGGTGGTGGTGGAAGACAGGCCCATCATTCGTGGGTCTCCTCGGGGGCTTTCGTCGTCACCGCTGGATTCGCCCCGAAATGCAGGTCAGAGCACACCCCCGGGAGAGGTCCGGGGAGTAGCGGCATCGGTACCTGTTGGTTCCCCCAGGTCCGCCAAGGGCTTTCACCTGTCGGGCGCCCGCGGGCGCCCACGTGGAGTCCGGCGCAGATTGCGCCACGCAGCTTAGCACCACATGGGTTGGCCCACATGCGTTGGAGGGCTTGGGGTGCACCAGATAGTGGGCTTAGAGTGTACCACAAAGCCTGCACCACATAGCTTCTACCATGTAGATCACACCACGCACATTCTATTGTTCCAAAGAGTAGAGATTACTCGGCTCTACCCCCAAGCGGAGACCGGACATTCCGATTGCCTTTTTTACATTGGTTGTTCATGTCCATTATGCCCAGTGTGGCCTTTGTTCATCCCGCCTCATCCCTGTCGAACACCACAGAGGATTCGCTTCGGTCTCGGAAGCGCACTGTTCCTGTATGAAATAATACAATGAACACCGCACGCGAGCAAACATGTCGAACGCCTCAAACAGTTATGTTGTTTTACATTTGTGAACGCAAGGCTGGTACCAACCACGATGGTCGTTTTGTTCAATCATTACCAGATTGATGTGCGCGCTCATTTCTTGAAAGCCTTCGAAGCCATATCTGGTATGCTGGTTAGTCAAATGAGAGCATGCAGGCTACATTCGCGCCCATGTCCAACACACTCGATCTGCATCGCTCACGAGTCAACTCTGTCTAATGATACAGAGCGGGCAACACTTTCGCATTCCTGCGCGCGCATGTCGAAATCATTGTAAACGCATAGGCCCTCAAAGCATTTCAACATTGGTGAGTTCAAGCAATTGGAAACGCGTGCTTGTTTCTAGAATCAGGTGTCTGCGCGCGCCGTTTCCTCATTATTCTCATCAGCACCATCAGCACTATCATCATCATCATCATCATCATCATCATCAGCATCATCATGAGCATCATCATGGTCATCATCATCATCATGATCATCGTCATCATCGTCGTCATCTTCATCCTCCTCATCCTCCTCATTTCTATCAACACCATGATCATCATTATCATCATCATCATGCGCAGCATCACCATCATCATCATCATCATCATCATCAACATCATCATCAGCATCATCTTCATCACCATTGCCCGCGTCATTAGTAGTATCGTAATCTTGGTCAGCATCATCTTCATCACCATCGTCCCAATCGAGCTCACTTAGAAGCCGAGCTCAGGCTGCAAGAACAGGGTCCTGTTTTCTTTTATTCTGGGGCGATAAGGGGCATTACCAAGGGGGGGCGGGGGACGGGGGCCGGTGACGTCACGTTTCGCGACCGCGGCGTCTGGGAATGCTTAGGAATGGTCGAGGACGGGTAGGAACAGCATGTGCCTGGCGATCTGCACCACAGCGCCTGTGTGATCCACAGTGCCTGCGTGCACCAAAGTGCCTGTGTACACCACGGCGCTTACGTACAACACAGCAGCCGCGTGCAACACAGCGCCAGTGTACACCATTGTGCCTGTGTGCATCACAGTGCCTGTGTACACCACGGCGCCTGTGTGCTTCACAGCAACCGTGCGCAACACTTCACCATTGTTGCATGTAGAGTGCCATAAGGACTCCTTATGACAAAATGGGACGCCTTGGATTTGGAAAGGAATCCGTATAGGAAAAGGAGCGCCTTTGGAATCTACGAGTCCTCCCGAGTCCTCCCGCATCATCCTAACTCCTCCGATCTGCGTCCAGAAGGTTTTTGCAGAGTTGGTCGTTTGAGAACTAAGCGGATTGGTGCAATAGACCATGTCTCCAAAATGCACACTGAGATGCGCAATTGCGTTGCAGCGCCGACCCGCACGACTGGGGGAAGGGTGAGGGAGGAGGAGGAGGAGGACGAGGAGGAGGAGGAGGAGGAGGAGGAGGTAGGGGGGAAGACCATCGCATTATATTATCAGCACTTCCCTTGTGTGGTGCCTAGCTGTCCGCAGCAGATCCTCACCTACACGTGGTGTGCACGAGCGCTGTGTTGTACGCGGATGTTGTGGTGTACACTTGCGCTGTGGTGTGCACAGGCGCTGCGGTGCACGCAAGCATTGTGGTGTACAGAGGCGGTTTGTTGCAGGCGGCTATTGCAGTGTGCGCATTCGCTGTGGTGTACGCAGTCGTTGTGGTGCACGCGAGCATTGTGGTGCACACAGGCGCTGCGTTGCACACAGGCGCTGTAATACACACGCGCGCTGTGGTGCACGCGAACACTGCGGTGTACACAGGCGCCGTGGTGCAGATCGCCGCCTGCATGCTGCTCCTACCTGGCATCGGCAATCCCTGGGCAGTCCTGGGCGCCGTCGGCGCCCAGCGTGACGTCACTTGGGGGGAGCGTGGCTGGTGACGGGCTCCACAGGGTCCCCGAAGCGAAGTGCCCCTCTGGCGCTTGGGCGAGTGGAGAAGAGGCGCGGGGCGGTGACGCGGGCGAAACGTCCCGCATCTGCGCCCCGCGGAAGGAGTGGCTGCCGCTTGGATAGCCACCGTTGGCATGAGGGCGTCGGCAGCTAGCAGGTTCACACGCCAGGCAGCCCCGACGTGGGTGAGTGCGACATCGAGGAACATGTACCAGGTGTCGCACGAGGCAGATAAGAAGGAGTTTGGGGTGAAACGGGCCACCCTAAAATGGCCAGCAGGCGGCCGTGGAGCGAGACTGCTCAAGGCCTCCCTCACGGCCGCCAGGTCGGCCGTGGGTTGTGGCGGGTGGGGCGGCTGACGTAGGGCCGCCCACGCCGCTTGGGCGCGCTGTGTGCGCTGGGTGAGGGCACCGTGGCTCTTGACTGAGCAGTGAGCGCCTCGTGGTGGTCGCTGCTATGAGCATGCTAGAGGGGGAGTGGCGGTTGGGAGTCGCCGTGAGCACAGGGTGCTTGGGGCGCAGCGGTGGGCGCTCGACTGGTGTCGGCGCCTGGTTTGGTGTGCTGCTGGCTGGCGGGGTGCCGGGGCCCGTTTGGGCAGGGGTGGGGCAGGGACGCGGTGGGGTGCTTGATTACGACAGTGGTCTGGTGGCCATTGCGTGGCACCACAGGGCCCGTGGGAGGGGTCAGGTTCTGGACTGGACGGGCTTGGGCAATGTGGCCCGTTCGTCTGGAGGGACCTCCGCAGTGGAAATGGCCGCTCCGACGGTTCCTACAGTGGGGGCCCATGCCAAGAAACACTTTGCTTGCCTCCAGGTTTCCCTGGGTGCCCAGGCCCCCACTGTACGTCGTGACTCGTGGAACGGCAATCTGCTCTGGCATCCTATTGGTACCAGGGAGAGGGCGTGACGGTCCGTCGTCAACGTTATCTAAGGAACCACCGAGCCCGGGGGGTCGTCGTCCTCGTCGTCATGGTGGGGGGCCGCGGGGGTTCCTCCCAGAGGGCGTTAAGATTTGTAGGGTTGTGGGCGACGATCAATGGAGAGGAAACATGTTGCCACGCAATTTCCAGATGTTCAACAACACATTTTGAGCATGTTAAAACCTTTTCCGACATTGTAAACACATGTTTAATTCAATGATAAGGATAGTTTGGGTGTCCATTGCCATGGCATCCACAACGGTAGGGACCCCCTCGGGGTGGGGGTCCGTTTGTCCGCCTCCGCCCCTACCGGGAAGGTTTTGTCTCATGCGATCGAGCTCGGCTGCGGTGTAGCCGGCCCAACGGTGTGGTAGCGGCAGGGTGCGGTGTCGTTTGTCGTAGATGGGCGACGGCCGTCGTGTTGAGCGTGACGACGAAGCGGTGGGGCTGCTTAGGCTGTTGTGGAGGCTGGCGACTTCTGTAACCATGTGGTCGGCGTGGCGGTTGAAGTTTTCGGCCGTGACACAGATGAGCCCAACGTTTACCCAGTCGTCTCCGAGGTGGCTGGCGACTTTTTCTACACAGGCGACTTCAGGCTTGGCTCTGAGAACTCTGGCGATTTGGGCCCAGAGGTCGAGGTGAATCCGTCGACCACAGTTTGGTTGGCTACGAAAGCGTTTACAGGCCGTTCAGTGGTTCAGACCAGGTGGAGCGTCGAGCAGCGCGAGTATCTCGGCTCGCTGCGCGTTCTGGACACTGCCGTGCAAACGCGCGGCATCGAGTTGCCCATGTTTAACACCGTAGAAGACTCCGTAGGCCGCGCGGGCCATGAGAGCGTGCGATTGGTGTGTGTGTGTAGGCTCCGTCTGTGGCGACGTACACCCAGCGTCGACCCTAGAGAGTGAGAGATTGAGAGAGAGAGAGAACAAAACAAACATAAACAGCATCAACAGTTAACCCTGGCAAAGAACCCAACCATTTGCAGCTACGTGTATCGCGGGGCAGGTGAGACGAAGGAGGGCCGAAATGGGTGCGGTGCCGCCATGCGGACGCTGCCACTGGGGCCCTCGGCGGAGCTCCCCATGGGGCCACGAAGCGTGTGAGAGGTGTGGCGAAGTTAGCGCGGTGCCGCAATGTGAACGTTGCCTTTTGGGACCTTCGGCGGAGCTCCTCGTAGGGCCGCGAAACGTGTGACGGGCGTGCCGAAATCAGTGCGGTGCCGCCATGCGGACGCTGCCACTGGGACCTTCGGCGGAGCTCCGAAGCGTGTGAGAGGGGTGCCGACATGGGTGGCGTGCCGGCATGTGGGCGCTGCTACTAGGATCGTTGGCGGAGCTCCGTATGGGGCTCCGAAGCGTGCGAGAGGGGTGGCCAAATTGGTGCGGTGCCGTAGTGCGAACGTTGACATTGGGACCTTGAGCGGAGCTCCTTGTAGGGATGCGAAGCGTATGAAATTAGTGCGGTGCCACCATGCGGACGCTGCCACTGGGACCTTCGGCGGAGCTCCTTATGGGCTCCGAAGCGTGTGGGAGGGGTGCCGAAATCGGCGAGATTCCGCCAGGCGGACGCTGCCATTCGGGCCTCCGGTGGAGTTCTTATATGAGGCCACGGAGCTTGTGAAGGATGCTCCGGCATGTTTGACATGCGGAGGGCAGAGGCAGGGTGGGAGGATGGGGGGAGGAGAGGAGGGGAAGGACGCGGAGCGCTGTCTCTGCAAAACGATGGCCCAACATCACAGGATACCTTGGAGGGAAAAGAGAACACGAAAGAGAGAGAGAGAGAGAGCGAGACACCTACATAACACATAATTAAACAACAGGGAAGAGGGATAAGCATAAAGATAGAGACAGAGAGAGATATTGAGCACAAGAAGATCCGACAGAGGAGAGGAGGGGAGAGGAGAGGAGAGGCAGGATAGAGAGAGAGGGTTACAGGGAGGAATGTATACAGAGGATGGTCATGAGAGAGAACGAGACAAGGAGAGAGCGAGAGAGAGCGAGAGGCACAGACAGAACGAGGGGAAGGGCTCCCAGGCCTGGGGCCGTCGGGCGAGGTGCACCGCGGACTGCGGCGGCGGCCAGCAGCAGCGGACCCGGGCGATCCTCGTGAAGCCGAGGACGCCCGAGCGCACCCTGGGGGTCGACTGGCGGCCTCTACCCTCCACCCCCCTCAAGGGCTGGGCGTCGCTTGATGGAGGAGGAGGAGGAGGAGGAGGCAGAGGCGGAGGAGGAGGAGGAGGCGGAGGAGGAGGGGGAGGAGGAGGGGGAGGAGGGGGGGAGGAGGAATAGGAGGAGGAATAGGAGGAGGAGGAGGAGGAGGAGGAGGAGGAGGAGGAGGAGGGAGATTATCGAGGGAAGGGAAAGAGAGACGCACTCCTCGAGACCTAGAGGCCCCCTTTGGGACCCCAATGGGCCCCTGCCGGGGCCCCAGGTGGCTCTTTTTCTGCAGCACTCGCTGCCCCCCCATGCATCGCCCCCCTTTCCCCCCATTACGCGACGCCCCAAAGGGAGGATTGCCCTGACCTCATCGCGCCGTGAGAAGAACACTAGCGGGGGATGCTTGACCGTTTTGGGCTTCCTGGGGGTCGTCACTGGGCCCCCGTTGCCGCAGAGGAGAAGGAGGAGAAGGAATAGGAGGAGGAGGAGGAGGAGGAGGAGGGAGGAGGAGGAGGAGGAGGAGGAGGAGGAGGAGGAGTCGGGGGAGAGGAGGCGGGGGGAGGAGGCGGGGGGGAGGAGGAGGAGGAGGAGGAGGAGGAGGAGGAGGAGGAGGAGGAGGAGAGGAGGAGGAGGAGGAGGGAGGAGGAGGAGGAGGGAGGAGGAGGAGAGGAGGAGGAGGAGGAGGAGGAGGGGGGGGAAGGGGGAGGGGGGGAGGGGGAAGGGGGAGGGGGGAGGGACAAGCTATGTGCGCTCGCGTCATATCTGACATCCTACTCCTCCCTCCCATCCCTTACCATGGCGCAGATCCTCGCTCTACTCGCTCAGTCGGATGTCGAGCAGGCAAAGATCCCGAAAGGGTACGCGATGCATTGTAGAGCACGGCGTGGCATGGCGTAGAAGAGCACCGCAAAGCGTAGTATCAACCTAGCATTGCATTGCATGCCGTGGCATGGCACGGGAAATGACGCCAGCGCTGCAGCGGGAGCACGAGTCGGAACGAGCGGAAGCGCGGAAATGAGGCCAACGCTGCAGCAGGAGCACGATTCGGAACGAGCGGAAGCACGGAAATGAGGCCAGCGTTGCAGCGGGAGCACGATTGATTCGGAACGAGCGGGGCCCGAAAATGAGGCCGGCGCCTCAGCGAGAGCAGCATTTTGAAAAGCATGCAGGCGAAAACCCAATTCCAGGGAAACTTGTGTATACAAACAGTACGCGGGGGGGGGGTCGGCCACTTTAAAATCGTCATCAAGACAGTACGCGGGGGGGGGGTCGGCCACTTTAAAATCGTCATCAAGAGAAGAGGGAGAGTAGTAGTATTCATATTGAGGACTTGTGGAGGGGGGAGGGAGGTGGGAGGAGGAGGAGGGAGGAGGGAGGAGGGAGGAAGGAGGAGGAGGAGAGGGGGGAGGGAGGCAGGCAGGGAGGAGGCAGGAGGCAGGAGGCAGGAGGGCAGGAGGCAGGAGGCAGGAGGCAGGAGCAGGAGGCAGGATGCAGGAGGCGGAGGCAGGAGGAGGAGGGAGGGAGGAGGGAGGGGGGAGGAGGGAGGGAGGAAAGGAGGAGGGGGGAGGAGGAGGGAGGAGGACGGGAGGAGGAGGAGGAGGAGAGGAGGAGGAGGAGGAGGAGGGAGGAGGAGGAGGAGGAGGAGGAGGAGGAGGAGGAGAGGAGGGGGAGGGGGAGGGGAGGGGGAGGGGGGAGGGGGAGGAGGGGAGGAGGAGGAGGGGAGGAGGAGGAGGAGGAGGAGGAGGAGGAGGAGGAGGAGGAGGAGGAGGGGAGGAGGAGGAGGAGGGGGGAGGAGGAGGGGGAGTTGGGGAGGAGGGGGGAGAAGGGAGGGAGAGAGGGATGGGAGGGAGGGAGTAAAAAAACAAGACAGGGAGAGGAAGGAGGGAGGGAGGAGAGGGAGGGAGGGAGGGAGGGGAGGAGGGAGGGGGAGGGAGGGAGGGAGGGAGGGATGGAGGGAGGGATGGAGGGAGGGGAGGAGGAGGAGGAGGAGGGAGGAGGAGGAGGAGGAGGAGGAGGAGGAGGAGGAGTGAGAGGAGGAGGAGGAGGAGGGAGGAGGAGGGGAGGAGGGGGGGGGGAGGGGGAGGGGGAGGGGGAGGGGAGGGGGAGGGGAGGGAAGGGAGGGAGGGCGGGCGGGCGGGCGGGCGGATGGATGGAGGAAGGGAGGAAGGGAGGGAGGAGGAGGAGAAGAAGGGGGAGGTAGATCATCGAGGAAAGGGGAAGAGAGACGCACTCCTCGAGCCCTAGAGGCCCCCGGCAGGGGCCCCAATGGGCCCCTGCCGCGCCCCAGGGGCCTTTTTTTCTGCAGCCTTCGCTGCCCCCCCATGCATCGCCTTCCTTTCCCCCCATTGCGCGACGTCCCAAATGGAGGAAGGCCCTGACCTCCTCGCGCCGTGAGAAGAACACCAGCGGGGGATGCTTGACCGTTTTCCGCTTCCTGGGAGTCCTCACCGGGCCCCCGTGGCCGCCGATGAACGATCCAGGATGAATCGCTGGTCCCGGGGGGGCGCGGGTCGAGATTGTCCACGTTCCGTGAAGAAATTACGGTGTCGGAGGTCTGGCAAAGAGGGGGGACGGGGCGCCGCTGTCTTCCTCGCCTCGTCTCCGTTCGCTCTCCATGGCCGTGTCGCGTTCCTTCGCCTTTGCTCCCTCGGTCATGTAGCCTCCATTCGGTATGCGAGAACCGCAGAGTCGCGGGAGGAGGCGGTGGAGGAGAGGGCAGAGGAGTGAGGAGGAAGAGGAGGCGAGGTGGGGGAGGAGGAGGAGGAGGAGGAGGAGGAGGAGGAGGAGGAGGAGGAGGAGGAGGAGGAGGAGGAAGAGGAGGACGAGGTTGGGGAGGATGAGGAGGGGGATGAATGAGGAGTGAGGATAATTGAGGAGCGGAGAGAGGGGAGAGGATGTGGGGGCAAGCTAGGTGCGCTCGCGTCATATCTGACGTCCTGACCCGCCCTCCCATCCCTTACCATGGCGTAGATCTCCTCTCTATTCGCACAGTCGATGTAGTAGCAGAGCATAACTTTTCATGGCATAGCATGGTGTTGACGATCAACGCGTGTCCTGACGTAGCATGACGTGGCCACGCCTCAAAGTGGGGGGGGCTTCGGCGGTCAAACAAATCAACGAATCGACACCGAATGTGTTATCACTTCCGATGGTTGTTTCGGGGGGACCATTTTTTAGATTTTGGGGCCTATTTGGAATGACCGAAAACCATGCCGTGGCATGGCGCTGGAAATAATGACGCCAGCGCTGCAGCGGGAGCACGATTCGGAACGAGCGGAAGCGCGCAAATGAGGCCAGCGCTGCAGCGGGAGCACGATTTGGAGGGCGCGTAGCCTGTCATAGCATGGCGTGGCGACGCCCCAAAGGGGCTTCTGCGACCCCGAGAATCAACGAATCGACACCGAATGTGTATTCACTTCCGATGGTTGTTTCGGGGAGGCATTTTTTTGATTTTGGGGCCGATTTGGAAGGACCGAAAACCATGCCGTGGCATGGCGCTGGAAATAATCACGCCAGCGCTGCAGCGGGAGCACGAATCGGAACGAGCGGAAGCGCGGAAATGAGGCCAGCGTTGCAGCGGGAGCACGATTCGGAACGAGCGGTGGGCGCCTCAGCGAGAACAGCATTCTGAAGAAAACAAAGCGAAAATTTGCTTCCCAGGAGTCCCGCGTGAAAAACCAGTACGCGAAGGGGGGCCGGCCATTTCCCGGACGTCACCACCATGGGGAGAGGAGAGTAGTATTCATATCATGTGTAATTGTTTAAGGGGAGGGGGCCAGGAACGGCGGCGCGGAGTGCGACTCCGCCCTGGAGGAGCGGCCCTGCAACACGGGCTCCTGCAACAGGCGGCCACCCGCCCCGCACCGCCCCCCCCCCTTCGACCGCGAAGCCGGGTGCACTCGGCGCGTTCCGCAGCAGTCCTCGCCTTAGGCTTCTTCCGCCGTCGGCGGAAGGACGGCGGAGGGCTGGCGGCAGGCAGCGGAGGTAAGAGTGCGACATCAACTCTTCCGAGTTCAGGGTTCTGCGGAGCCGCCCGGCCCGGCATGGCTGGCCTTGGCAGGACCGTAGCGGCCAGCTTTCCAAGATTGTTGGCCCTTGGAGGCCGTCTCCTGGCCCAGGGGCCATCAAGCAACGACATGAGGATGAAAAGCCAGCCCCAGGGAAGGTGTCAAGATACCGGGCCAAGGGCAACGTCGGGAAATCGTCGGAGGCGTAGGAGAGAGAAGCACGAGGAGGAGGACCCCAAGACACCCTCCCCAGACAAGGCCTCTCCCCGCGAACTTTTCAGAACCACCCGAACGCCCTTCCATCCCTCCTGCCCTCATCCTCGTCTCTCCTTGTCCTCCTTTCTCATCCCTCCTCCTTTTCTTTCTGTCTCCCTTCTCCTCTCCTCGGAACGGGGGCGCTCCGGGAGCTCAGCGGCATATGTCCTCCTGCCTGCTCCTGCTCCCCCCCCGGGGGAGGAGGACAAACACGAGAGAAGAAAGGGAGGAGGCAAGAGGAGGAGGAGGAGGAGGAGGAGGAGGAGGAGGAGGAGGAGGAGGTTGAGGAAGAGGAGAAGGAGGAGGAGGAGGAGGTTGTCATAAACCCTCCCTCCAAGCTCCTTCTTCATAGGCCCCTACAAGGGTTCATTTCCACTGAGGGGACTGCCTCCTTGGAACACAACCGTTTGAAGACCCTGACGCATGCCACACATTATTCTCTTGCACAGGGTGTCTAGAGCTCCGACTGTTTTTTGTTCGCGACGCACCCCTCCCCCTTTTCGCGACGCACCCCTCCCCCCCCAGTGGGACCTCCCCAGCACCCCCCAGTGGCCCCCAGCGCCCCCCAGTCGGGCCTCCCCAGCCGCGCCCAGTGCCCCCTCCGCCCCGACGATTTTAGTTTTTCGCGACGCACCCCTCCTCCCCCCAGTGGGACCTCCTCAGCGCTCCCCAGTGGTCCCCAGCGCCCCCGAGTCGGGCCTCCCCAGCCACGCCCAGTGCCCCCTCCGCCCCGACGATTTCATTTTTCGCGACGCACCCCTCCTCCCCCCAGTGGGACCTCCCCAGCGCCCCAGTGGTCCCAGCGCCCCCCAGCGGTCCCCAGCGCCCCCCAGTGGGGCCTCCCCAGCCGCGCCCAGTGCCCCCTCCGCCCCGACGATTTTATTTTTCGCGACGCACCCCTCCCCCCCCCCTTCAGTGGGACCTCCCCAGCGCCCCCTCAGTGGTCCCCAGCGCCCCCCAGAGGGCCCTCCCCAGCCGCGCCCAGTGCCCCCTCCGCCCCGACGATTTTATTTTTCGCGACGCACCCTTCCCCCCCCCTCCCAGTGGGACCTCCCTAGCGCCACCCAGTGGTCACCAGCGCACCCCAGTGGGGCCTCCCCAGCCGCGCCCAGTGTCCCCTCCGCCTCGACGATTTTATTTTCGCGACGCACCCTCACCCCCCCAGTGGGACCTCCCCAGCGCCACCCAGTGGTCCCCAGCGCCCTCCAGTGGGGCCTCCCCAGCCGCGCCCAGTGCCCCCTCCGCCCCGACGATTTTATTTTTCGCGGCGCCCACCCTGCCCCCCCCTCCCTCCCCAGTGGGACCTCCCCAGCGCCCCCCAGTGGTCCCCAGCGCCAGTGGGACCTCCCCAGCGCCCCCCAGTGGTCCCCAGCGCCCCCCAGTGGCGCCTCCCCAACCGCTCCCAGTGCCCCCTCCGCCCCGACGATTTTATTCTCTTGCGCAGGGTGTCTAGAGCTCCGACCACTTTATTTCGGCGTCGTCGTCGCTCCCCCCCAGCTGCCTTGTGCCCTTCATGTGTCGCTATATGTGTCGCTGTGTGCCTTGTGCCCTTCATGTGCCGCTATATGTGTCGCTGTGTGTCGCTATGCGTCTCCATGTGTGCGTCGCAATGTGTCGCTGTGTGTCGCTATGCGTCGATATGTGTGTGTCGATATATGTCTCTATATGTCGACATGTGTCGCTATGTGTCGCTATGTGTCGTTCCCCAGCACCCCAGCGCACCGCCCCCTCCGCCCCGACGACTTTATTTCGGCGTCGTCGTCGCCCCCCCCCCCCTCTCCCTCTCCTCAGCAGCCCAGCGCGCTGCCCCCTCCGCCCCGACTATTTTTTTCGGCGTTGTGTCGACATGTGTCGCTATGTGTCGGTTTCCCCGGCACCCCAGCGCACCGCCCCCTCCCCCGGCCACTTTATTTTAGGCGTCGTCGTCGCCCCCCCCCCCCCCCCCCCCCCCCCCCCCCCTCTTCCCTCTCCTCAGCTAGACCAGGCGCGCTGCCCCTCCGCCCCGGCCACTTTATATTTCGGTCGTTTATGTGTCGACAGCGTCGCTATGTTGTCGCTCCCCAGACACCCAGCGCACGCCCCCTCCGCCCCGAGACTTCTATTCCGCGTCGCGTCGTCGCCCCACCCCCCTTCTCCTTTCCTCAGCATGCCCCAGCGCGCTGCCCCCCTCCGGCACGACCACTTTTTTCGGCGTCGTCGTCGCCCCCCCCGGTCTTTTTCCCCAGCAGCCCAGCGCACCGCCCTCTCCGCCCCGACCACTTTATTTCGGCGTCGTCGTCGCCCTATTTCGGCGTTGTGTCGACATGTGTCGCTTTCCCCAGCAGCCCAGCGCACCGCCCTCTCCGCCCCGACGACTTTATTTCGGCGTCGTCGTCGCCCTATTTCGGCGCTGTGTCGACATGTGTCGCTACGTGTCGCTCCCCAGCACCCCAGCGCACCGCCCCCTCCGCCCCGACCACTTTATTTCGGCGTCGTCGTCGCCCCCCCCCCCCCCCCCCCCCCTTCCCTCTTCTCAGCAGCCAGCGCGGATGCACCTCCGCCCGACACTTTATTTCGGCTCGTCGTAGCCCCCCCCCCCCACCGTGTCTTTTCCAGCAGACCAGCGCGCCGCCCTCTCCGCCCAGACCACTTTTATTTCGGCGTCGTCGTCGCCCCCCCCACCTTCTCTCCCGAGCAGCCGCCTGCGGCCGCCCCCCTCCGCCCCGACCACTTTATTTCGGCGTCGTCGTCGCCCCCCCTGGTCCTATTCCCCAGCAGCCCAGCCCAGCGCACCGCCCCCTCCGCCCCGACCATGTTATTCTCTTGCACAGGGTGTCTAGAGCTCCGACCATTTTATTTCGCGTCGCTACCCCCCCCCGCGTCCTCAGCGCCAGAGTGGGGCCCCCGCGCCGTGGCTCTCTGCCCCAAGCCCCCCCGCGTCCCCAGCGCCCCAGCGGGGGCCCCGCCCACTGCCCCCTCCGCCACGAACGCTTTATCCCGCGTCGCCCCCCCCCGCCCCCCCGCGCCCCCAGCGCCAGTGTGAGGCCCCCGCGCCGTGGCTTTCCGCCCCGAGCCCGCCGCGTCCCCAGCGCCCCAGCGGGGGCCACGCCCACTGCCCCCTCCGCCACGAACGCTTTATCCCGCGTCGCACCTCCCCCCCCCGCCCCCGCGTCCCCAGCGCCAGCGTGGGGCCCCCGCGCCGTGGCTGTTTGCCCCAAGCCCCACCGCGCCCCCAGCGCCCCAGCGGGGCCCCCGCCCACTGCCCCCTCCGACACGAACGCTGCATTACGCGTCGCCCCCCCCCCTCCGCGCCCCCAGCGCCAGAGTGGGACCCCCGCGCCGTGGTTCTCCGCCCCGAGCCCCCCCGCGTCCCCAGCGCCCCAGCGGGGGCCACGCCCACTGCCCCTTCCGCCACTAACGCTTCATCCCGCGTCGCGCCGCACACCACCTCCCCTACCTCCCTCCCCGCGTCCCCAGCGCCCCAGTGGGGGCTCCGCCCCGTGCCCCCTCCGCCCCGACAATTTTATTCCGCGTCGCGACGCACGCCACCTCCCACCTTCCCCCCCTTTCCCCAGCGCCCCAGTTGGACCCCCACCCCGTGGCCCTCTGCCCCAAGCCCCGCCCAGTGCCCCCTCCGCCCCGACAGCTTATTCCGCGTCGCGGCACACACCACTCCCCCTCCTCTCCGCGCCCCCAGCGCCCCAGTGGGACATCCGCCCCGTGCTCCCTCCGTTCCGAGCACTTTATTCCGCGTCGCGACGCACGCCGCCCCCCCCACCTCCCCACCTGGGACTCGGGCCCCGTTGCTGATCAGTGGGCGATGCCTTGCCCCTCTTCCCCCCTCCTCCTCCACCTCCTCCTCCGCCTCCTCCTCCTCCTCCTCCTCCTCCTCCTCCTCCTCCCCCCCCTTTTTTTTTGTGCAAGGGCTATGGCACACGTGCCACTTGTTCTCGGGACTCCAACGCCAAGGATCAACCTGCTTGCTGCAGCTTGGCGATCCTGAACCGTGCCCAAACGCAATTCCTGAGGTTTGAATGCTGCGAATCAACTGGCTGTTGCACCTTCATGATCCTGAATCGTTCCAAAACACAACTTCTGGTGCGCTGACCATGGGAATCCGTGAAACTCTTTCGTTTTGCAATACGAATGCACGCGCCGCTAAGGCGAGAGCCACATGTTGAAAAGGTACCGCCCTCAATCCGTGGAACTCTTGCAAATGTTTACGACGAATGTGCGCGGCGCTAAGGCGAGAGTCACATGTTGAAGACGACCCGCCCTCAATCCGTGAAATTTTTGAATTGTTATTGCACAGCGAATGCGCGCGGGGCTATGGCGAGAGACACATTTTGAAAACGGCCCGCCCTCAATCCGTGAAATTTTGAATTATTGCACAACGAATGCGCGCGGGGCTAAGGCGACATTGCAAACGTTTTGATTACGAATGAATGTGCGCGGCGCTAAGGCGAGAGACACACTTTGAAAACGGTTCGCTCTCCATTTGTTCAACTGTTGCCAATGTTGAAGCTTCAAGGTCATAAATTGTGAGGAAGTCTCGGCGGAACGCAGGGCCCGCCCTAAAAAATGGCTTCGGGGTGCGACAGTGAGAAGGAGTGGAAAAGGATGGGGAGGAGGAGGAGGAGGAGGAGGAGGAGGAGGAGGAGAAGGCGGCGGAGGAGGATGGAGGAGCAGGAGGAAAAGGAGGCGGAGTGAGGAGGGAGGAGGCAGGAGGGAGGAGGGAGGAGGCTGGAGGCAGCAGGGAGGAAGGAGGAGGAGGAGGTGGAGGAGAGGAGGAGGAGGAGGAGGAGGAGGAGGAGGGAGGAGGAGGGGGGAGGGAGGAGGGAGGAGGGAGGAGGGAGGAGGAGGAAGGAGGGAAGAGGGAGGAGGGAGGAGGGAGGAGGGAGGAGTGAGGAGGGGATGAGAGAGGAGGAGGGAGGAGGATGAGGAGGAGGAGGAGGAGGAGGAGGAGGAGGTTGAGGAGGAGGAGGAGGAGCAGGAGTAGGAGGAGGAGGAGACAGGAGGGAGTAAAAGGGAAGAGGAGAGGCAGGAGGCAGGAAGGCGGCGAGGCAGGAGGCAGGGCGGGCGGAGGAGGCAGCGGGGGAGGGGGCGGGCGGCGGCGGTCGTCGCGCCACGGCAGGGACTGCGTGCTGGACCACTGGACCGAGTGGGCTGGGTGTTCGGCGGCCTGCGGCGGCGGCGTGCGAAGCCGGGTGCGGCCCAGGGGGCGGGGGTCAGAGGCGACGATGTGCCAGCCACGCGCGGAGGGGGGTGGGTTGGAGGGGGGAGGGCTTTTTAGAAGTGCCCCTGCTTCTTAGAAGGCGCGGGCCTTATCTATAGATGGAGGGACGGCGAGTTCTGAGAAGCAGCCTCCTCCTAAGAAGCCCCCCCCCTCCCTCCACCCCCTTGTGCGCGCTGCCAAATAGGGGCGAATAGCCCAGGGGAGAGCGAAACATGCAGGTGATGGCAAACATGGATCAAGGGGGCGTGGATTAGCGACGGGTCCCGTTTCCGTGGGAAATCTGGTTTCCCGCAGCCGAGCGAGGTGGCACCGACCGCATTTTGGGGAGGGCATTTCCCCCGATCCATGGATTTGGCGACCGCGCGCCAAATCCATGGATTGATAGCGCGCCCCCGAGATAAATGTATCCAGGGGCGCCGATGATCCAGGTCTTCAGCGAGGCTCCCGGGCGAAAGCATGGAAGGCCCAGCCCTGGGTTATGGCGGCCCAGGAGGCGGGGGGTCGGGGAGGCCCAGACCACCTCGCGTAGTGACATACATCGCGAGGGGACATGTTTCGCTATTTTCGGCCTCTGGGGGCCCTTGCTGGGCCTCGGGACCGTCGAACCACGACTCCGGATGAAACACCGGGCCTCGGGGAAGGGGTCCAGATCTCTGGGGGGCGATGCTGCGAAAAGTTCACGCCGTCCGGGGGTTCTGGGGGGGCGGCTCGCGCTGCCGAGGGGGGCGGGGTCGGCCAGGGCTGCTCGCGGTCCGAGATCCTTCCCGGCATCGGAGGTCCGATCCGGGGTGCCCTGGTTGCGATCTCGAGCGCAATCCGATGCGGCGCTCTGCGAGCCCCTCTGCAGCCTGCAGGGGGGCAGGGGCCGGGCCCGATCCGCCATCGCGAGCTGTCCGAGTCCGATCATCCCGTCCCGCGCCGATTCGGGCGCGATCCGATGCGTTTCCGGCATGAGCCGATGTCGCGGTCCGATGCAGCCTCAGGCCTGCGATCCGATTTCGCGATTGGGTCCAGCTCAGGGTTGTCGGTCGGCGCCGTCAGTGGGGCACCGTCGCAGTGGAGGTAGAAGATCGCAGAATCGGGAAGAGCGCTTTCTGACGCTACTGGCAAGCCCCTCTTTCGGTTCGACTGGGAGAAGGGGGGGCAAAACAGTCTCCCCCTCCGAAACAGAGGGTGGGGGGACCCCCCCTGGGTTCCAACCGGGAGGGGGGATGGGCGGGGTTGAGAGGGCCCCCTTCTCCCCAGTTCAGACCCAGGAGGGGGGGAACAGGGGGGGAGTTCCATTACAGCCGGACCCAGCCCTGCTAGGACTCGATTAGAGCTGGACCTAGCCTTTGTAAGAGTCGATTGAAGTTGGATCGGGCACAATAAGGGTTGTATTAAGGTTGGATTGAGCCTTACGAGGGTTCTTTTCGAGCTGCATCCAGACCAGAGTAGGGTCCGATTGGAGTTGAACCGATCACTCTCATATCAGAGCTGGTTCCAACCCATAGTAGGATTCCATTGAACTTAGAACGGCCCTGAGTAGGGTTATATTTCGGTTGGATCGAGCCCGACAAGGGATCCATTAGAGTTGCGTCCAGACCATAGCAGGCAGGATCTTATTAGAACTGAACGAAGCACTAGTAGGATCCTACAAGAGCTGGATCCAACACATGGATTCTATTGAAGCTGGACCAGGCCCGAGTCGGGCTGTATTAAGATTAGATCGAGCCCGACTAGGGATAAATTAGAGCTGCATCCAGTCCACAGTAGGATCCCAGTATAGTGTAGTCAAGCACCAGTATTATGATATCAGAGCTGGGTCCAACCCATGGTAGGATTCGATTGAAATCGGATCACACCTTGCTAGGACTATTAGAGTTGGATCCAGCCCTAGTGGTAGGATCCGATTCGAGCCTATTTAATGCGCTCCGCCCCGTTTCCCGCTTCGATCCGGGGTGTGTTTGTTCTGCCCCCCCCTCTTTTCCAGGGAGGGAAGATATCCCCCCTTCCTGGTTTCCCGGAGGGGGGTGGGATCTTCCGTTCCAATCAAGCGACGGTAGATCGCGTTCCCTCGAAGATCGAGGAGATGGAGATCGAATTCGTATATGATGACATGCGAATGTCGAGGTCGAAGGGTTGTGGGGATCAACGTGAAGATCGGGATCGAGGGGATGAAGATCGGCGCACCCCTCACACATGGATCGTGCCCCGCAATGAGCTCCACCTGCGGCCTTGGCGTGAGCGTCCCCACGTGCTGTCCTCCGGCCCACTGCGGCGCATTCCTCTCGCGAATCGCGCCCCGCAGAGAAGCAGCAAGGAGAAAAAGATCGAGGATCGAGGTCGAGGAGTTGAGGACCGAATAGCGAAATCAAAATCGAGGTCGAAGGGTCAATGATATCGTTGATCTAAGTTGGAAGATCGAGGTGTAATTCAGGGTTTGCTGACATTCTGTCGTAATCCCCACCCTGTGGTGTTGGGTCCTCGTGTCCTCTCCGCTGCGCCCCTCGTCGCCGTCACCCTTTCCTCCAGCATCTCCCTCCTCCCCTCCTTGCCCGCCGCCCTCCTCCTCCCTCTTCCCGCGTGCGCCCCCCCCCCCCCCCCCCCCCCCCCCCGCCCACTTCGACACGCCCCTCCCGTGCCTCGTGCCCGCCACGGGGAGCTCCACACGCCTCGTGCCCCCCCGAGACGGCAGTTCCGCCTGCGGCCCCAGCGGGCGCGGGCGCGTGCCGACGTCCCCCCCATGCCGACACGTACGCTTGGCATCGCTCGGACGTGTTCATTTTTCCTTCGGCGAGGACCATCGAGGAGCATCCTTGATCATTTGGCGAAAAAACACGCACGAAGCCGAACAAAAACACAGGGAATGGACGTCCGAGCGATGGCCAGCACGCGCACACACGTGTTGGCGTCGCCGGCCCTGCGCGCAGCGACAGGGCGGAGAGGCACACTCGACGAGCGCGTTCCACCGTTCGCAAAGTGCCTGCGCGCCAGCGCCTGGGAGGAACAAAAAAACATACGTGTCTTCCTCGATATAGTGGATCGTAGAACCCCCGCGGCGGATCCAGGCCATTTGCGACGAGTTACTTTGCGAGGAGTAGTGGAACGAGCTTGTCTACACGCACAAACACACAAACACACACGCGCACACACACACACACACACTCGCACGCACGCACGCACGCACGCACCACACAAGTACACGTTTCGTGCTCCCCATAGGCGCGCGGCGTCGCCCCGCTGCGCTGCCGGCTTCGCTGCCGGCCGTCGGGGCGGCCCGGATGGGCATGATGCCGCCCAGTGGCCGCAGTCTCACGTTCTCCATGCGCGCGCGTGGCGGGACGGACGGCCCTGCTTCCTGGGGCTGCACACGGGGGCTACACGTGAGCGGCGCAGAAGAACGGGGTCGTTGGCGCCGACATTCGCGCGCAAGTTGCCCGCGTAAGGTCGCGCGTGAGTGCCCTCGTTCCCAATGTGGCGTGCCGCGCTGGCGGCCCGCGTAAGCCGCCGCGGAAGGTCGCGGTGCCACCTCGCGTAAGGCCCGTCTCCTCTCGTCGCTCACATGGGGTCCAGTCGTGGGCTGTCCACATAGGGGCTAGACTTGGGGGCTACACACGTGAGGGTAGTTCGCCCGCGACGCCCCCAGCCCCCCCCCCCCACGTGTTCGTCCTGGCCCTCGTGCTGATCAGTGGGTGTGGGTGTGTGCGTGTACTTGCTGACCGCGTTGGAAGTAGGAGGAATAGGCGGAGGAGGGGGGGAGGGAGGAGGGAGGAGAAGGGCCCTCCGCCTCCTCCTCCTCCTCCGTACCATCATCATCATCATCATCATCATCATCATCATCATCATCATCATCATCGTCATCATCATCATCATAGTCATAGTCATACTCATACTCATACTCATCACCGTCATCATCATCTTCATCATCATCGTCAACACCATCAGCATCATCATTATCATCATCACTTATCCCTCCTCATCATCATCACTAAAAGCAGCATCATCATCCTCATCATCACCACCATCCTCGTCATCATCATCATCATCAGCATCATCATCACTGGAATCAGCATCATCAACATGATCAGCATCATTATCATCATCAGGATCCTCATCTGCATCTTAAACCACGTCATCATTACCATCATCAGCATCACCATCATCATCACCATCACCTTCATCGTTATCGTCATCATCATCAGCAGCAGGAGCATCGTCGTCGTCAGCAACATCATCATCAGCAACATCATCCTCATCAACATCATCATCACCACCATCGCCATTATCATCATCATCACCAGCGCCATTATAATCATCACCATCATCATCACCAACGCCATCATTATCGTCATCAACATCATTAGCTTCATCACTAACATCATCAGCAGCAGCATCATCCTCATCAGCAGCATCAGCATCATCATCCTCCTCGTCATCATCACCACCATCATCACCGTCATCAGCATGACCACCACTATCATCATCAGCATCATCGTCATCATCATCACCACCATCATCACCATCATCCTCATCATCCTCAGCATCACCATCAGCATCATCATCGTTACCAGTATCACCATCATCATAGTCGTCACCATCATCATCACCATTATCATCACCACTATCATCACCATCATCATCATCATCATCGTCGCCGCCGCCGTCGCGTCGTCGTCTCCGTTTTCGTCTCCGTTGTTGTCATCGTTGTCGTCATCGTTATCGTTATCACTCTCTCCCTCCTCCTCCTCCTCCTCCTCCTCCTCCTCCTCCGCCTCCTCCTCCTCCTCCTCCTCCTCCTCCTCCATCTTCCCTCCCATCCGCCCTCCCTCCGAGGGGGAGGGCAGCGGCTGGAGGGCCCCCCGCGAGGCGCGCGGCGTGCTCGCCCCCATCCGCGCCCTGGGCAAGTGTCCGGCCGAGACGCACCCGGACAGGCTCGAGGCCCCCGCTGCGCCGCCCTCTGCGCCGCGCCGACGTGCCCCGCGCCGCGCTCCTCGGCAAGGCCCCATGAGGTCCGGGCGTTGGCCCGTCGTGGAGCCTGCGCGAGGCCGCCGCGCACGCGGGCGCCCTCGGGGCCACGGCCCTCGAGGCGGGGCGCGAGCGCCTCGCCCGCCACCTCGCGGGCCTCAGAGACGAGTGGGTGCACATGGCCCGAGTCTCGGTATCGCTCGGACGCGTGCACTTATTTTCTCGGCGGGGCGTGTTGAGGAGCATCCTGGATCATCTTGCGAGAAAAAAACACGCACGAAACCGAACAAAAGCACAGGGAATGGACGTCCAAGCGATGGCCAGGAGTCCGCGACGAGAACCGGTTGCGCGCGCCGAGTTTTCGCACCGGGCGTGTTTTCGCCCGGTTGTCGGGCCCCAGGGCCATCACAGACCGATCCGGTTCACGAGTGCCGCGGGAAGGTGGGCTCTAGGGTTGAGTCGGGCCTGTCCCTTGGGGAAAATTCCAAAATGGTCAAAAAATGGTCTGGGGACTATCTTTCGAGTATTCTGAAAATTCCAAAATAGTCAAAAAGATAGTCGGGGGACTATATTTCGAGTATTTTTGGGCATTCTTATAGTGGCTTTTGGCCTTTTTGATTTTTCGCCTAAAATCCCCCTGTAGGGGGACATGCCCGACCTAACTCTAGGGCTCCGGTGGTGATTTGTCACCGTGCGGCAGCTTCTTCGCAGCGCCGGATCTCAGGGGTGAGCGCTTCGTGGGCGTTTCGTGGGCGCCCCGGTGCGCCGGCGGGGTCCGCCGAGGTTTCGCCCGCTGGACGGCCGTGGGCACCCCCCGTGCGCCGGATGGGTCCGCCGAGGTTTCGCCTCTGGACGGCCGCTTTGCTCCTCCTGGGCGGCCGTGGGCACCTCGCGCGGGCTTCCCCCTCTCCAACCATGAAGAGACAGGGAGGTCCTGAAGCCCGAAGCCCATCTTCGGAAGTTTTTGGGGGGTGGTTTCGCTGGCTCTCCTGGAGGTGCTCTCGCCTCGGCCTGCGTGCCAGCAGCGGCGCCTCGCCTGGAGCGTCCTGGGGGTGCCCGAGCGTCCCGGACGGCCACCAGAGGCCCAAGCTGTGGCCCGGAGGCCACCAGGCCCAGGCCCCTTTCGATCCCGGTTGAGCTTGTGTTGGGCGTCGAGCGCGCGTTTGCTCCTGGCTGCACGGCGCGCGCTACCAGCAGCCCCGTGCGCTCGACTGCACGATAGTGTTCGATGCAGAACGCCGCGTGTGAGTGTGTGTGTGTGTGTGCGTGTGTGCTTGTGTGTTGTGTTCGTATGGTTGTGTGTGCGCGTGTCTGTGCGTGCGTTGCGTTTGTGTGTGTGTGTGTGTGTCTGTGCGTGCGTTGCGTTTGTGTGCGTTTGTGTGTGTGTGTGTGCGTGTGTGTGTGTAGGTGTGTGTGTGTGTGTGCAGTTTCCGCCTCCAGACACGCGACACGCTCTGAGCCGAGGCGGGTCCGATCCGATCCCCTCTCTCATCCCATTGTCCCAGGAGCTCCCAGCGTATGGACAGGAGCCCCTCGGGGGACCTCCTGCGCAACCAAAAAGGGCGCGTCCGCAAGTGAGGCCCCGGCACTCGGCGAGGGGCTTCGCCTGGTGTTTGGCTTCGAGATGCAATGACCGAAGCTTAAGGCGGGCATGTCCCTCTTCAGGAGGATTATTCACAATTAGTCGAACAATAGTCTGGAGACGATGGGTTGTTATTTTGTCATGTTTGAATATTTCCTGGCGATTTTTAAATTTTCGTCCAAAATCCACCTGTAGGGGGACACGCCCGACCTAAACCCAGGCTGAAGAAGCGGCGCGTAAGAGCGGCCTTTCGCCGGAGTGATCTTCTGTGCACGAGGTTCGGGCAACACGGGGTTGGCATCACCGAGGCACGCAAGGCGCTCCCATCAAGCTGTGTGCTGCGATCGGCAAGCCGCGCACCAACGGCTAGTCTTGCCGAGGATAACTCTGGCGTGTAGCTGGAGGACGGTGAAGGAGGAAACACATTGCTGATGATGATGATGATGATGATGATGATGATGATGATGATGATGATGATGATGATTAGGATGATGCTGGTGCTGATTATGATGATGATGATGGGCAAGAGGAGGAGGAGGAGGAGGATAATGAGGATAATGAAGCTGATGAGGATGCTGAGGATGATTAGGATGATGATGATGTTGATGATGAGGATGGTGATTGGTGATGGCGATGGTGATGGTGATGGTGGTTGTGATGATGGGGATGATGATGATGATCATCGCGATGATGATGACGATGATGATGATGATGATGATGTTGATGATGATGATGATGATGACCATGGTCAAGGTCATGGCCAAGGTCCACGTCATTGCCATGGTTATGTTGATGATCATAGTCATGGTCAACGTGAAGGTGTAGGGGGGAGGGTGGATGGGAGGGAAGGGGAGGGGGGGGGACAGGACTCAGATGGAGGAGGCCGAGGAAACGAGGGATGATGTGGATAATGGTGATTCTGATGTTGATGGTGGTGGTGATGAGGAGGAGTAGGAGGAGAAGGGAGACATGATGATGAGGGGGAGGAGGAGGGTCCGTCTCCTCCCTTCTCCCCCCCACTCTCATTCCTCCCTTGCATCCTAGTGCCAAAGCGGTCAACACATGCACGCACACACCTTCACCCGTTGATCAGCACGCAGAACAGATGGTAGTGGTGGTGGTTGCGATGCTGGTCGTTTTGATCATGATGATCATGATGATGATGATCATGATGCTTATGCTGATGATGATGATAATGCTGATGCTGATGATAATAATGATGATGAAGATGATGATGATGATCATGATGAGGAAGAGGAGGCGGAGGGGGCGGAGGAGAGTGCAGATGAGGATGAGGATGAGGATGAACACGATGATGATGCTGAAACCGAGGATAATGATGTTGATGATGCTGATGATAATGCTGATGATGATGATGATGATGATGATGATCGTGATAATGATGGTGTTGACGATGCTGATGGTGATGGTGATGATGATTCTGACGATGACGATGATGACGATGACGATGATGACGACGATGATGACGTTGATGCTGATGGTGATGATGATGATTATGGTGATGCTGATGCTGATGATGATGATGATGATGATTATGATTATGATTATGATGGTGATGACGACAATGATGATGCTGCTGATGATGATGATGATAATGCTGATGCTGATGATATTTATGATGATGATGATGATGATGAGGATGATGATGATGATGATGATCATGATGAGGAAGAGGATGAGGAGGAGGCGGAGAAGAATGAGGATGAGGATGAGGATGAGGATGAACTTGATGATGATTCTGGAACTGAGGATGATGAGGCTGATGACGACAATGATGATGATGATGATCGTGATGATGATGGCGAAGTTGACGATGCTGATGGTGATGGTGATGATGATGCTGATGACGATGATGACGATGCCGATGATGACGACGATGATGACGTTGATGCTGATTGTGATGATGGTGATTATGATGATGCTGATGCTGATGATGATGATGGTGATGATGACGATGATGATGCTGATGCTGATGATGATGATGATAATGTTAATGATCATGATGGTGATGATGCCGATGATGATGGTGATAAGGATGGATGATGTGGATGATGTGGATGATGATGCTGATGCTGATGCTGATGATGATGATGGTTTTGGTGGTGGTGATGGTGATGGTGATGGTGATGACGATGTCGATGATGGTGGCGATGACGATTACGATGACGGATCCGATGACGATGACGATGATGACGCTGATGATGCTGATCATGATGGTGATGGTGATTGTGATGATGATAATGATGATGATGCTGATGCTGATGATGATAATGAGGATGATGATTGTAATTATGCTGCTGCTGATGCTGATGCTGATGATAATGATTGTGATGGTGATGATGATGATGGTGATGGTGTTGGTGATGGTGATGATGATGATTGTGGTGGTGATGGTGGTGGTGATGAGGAGGATGAGCAGCAGCAGATAATCAGATGCACAGGTGGCTTGGCCTCAAGGGGATGGGCCAAGCCGCGAAGCCAGGGCGTCACGTCGTTGGGTGGTCGTGGGCGCGGCCGCCGTGGCCGTGGTCGTGCCCGCAGCCGCGGCTGCCTCCCTTCTCCATCTCCTTGTCCTTCTCTTCCTCCTCTTCCACTGTTGTCCCTTTTCCGCCTTCCGAGGCAGACCCCGGCCCAGCCAAGCTACTCTCCCGCTCCCCCTCCTCAGGTTCTGCTTCGAATCGATCGATCTGTCTCGCTGTCGATTTCGGCCGGCCCGATCCGACTCGATTCCGGTTTTCCGCCGATCCTATGCGGTCCGAGGCTTGCACGGCGCTGCTGTTGCGTCGTGGCGCCGCCGCTCCGGCTTCCATGTGGACTGCGTGCCGCTGCGGGCCGAGCCGTCGCACGAACATCGGATTCTACCCCGCTGTTCCGCTTCGAGGCCGACTGATCCTGCCCCCCCCCCTACAGTGGAGACCCATGCCAAGAAACACCCTGCTTGCCTAAAGGGTGCCCTGGGTTTCTTGGGTTTCGATGGTTCTGCGATGGACAGCGTGACGTTCCCACACCAATAATCAGGGAACGCCCTGGGGTTCCAGGATTGAGTTTCTTGTGGAAGGTTTCTTGTGGACTGGCCTCCACTGTAACCCCTCCCCTCGTCGTTCCGCCGCGCCACCCCCCCCTTCCCCTGATGGGTCTGTTTTCCACCACCACCACCAGAAGTCGGAGGGGGGAAGGCTGTGGAGGAGGAGGAGGAGGAGGAGGAGGAGGAGGAGGAGGAGGAACCCCTCCCCCTCTCCTATACTGATGGTGGTGGCGGTGGAATACAGGCCCGCCACTCGTCGCTCTGCCGCGCCCCCCCCCCCCCTCCCCTGGCGCTCGAGGAGGAGCAGTGCAACACCCAGGCGTGCTACGGCGACGAGGCGGGCGCGTGCGCTCTCCGCGCCCCCGTCTCCCTCGCTGGGCCGCCGCCCCGCCAGCCTCTCGGCCGCCTGGCCCCGCCCGGGGAGCGCCGACTGGCCTGCCCGTGGGGCTCTCCCGGGCCTCCCAGGCGGGGTCCGAGCAAGAGATTGGGGCGGAGGATCGCGCCGCGTCGCCGCTGCACCGACGATGCGGCTCGACGCGGAGCCCGATTTTCGCCACGCCGAGGGCGCCAATGCATCGCCGGCGCGTCGCCGGTGCATCGCCGGTGCATCGCTGGTGCACCGGCGATGCATCGGCTCGGCGACGCATTGGCGACGCATTGGCGATGCTGCGCGATCCTTCGACCCCGTCTGCTCTGGAACCCTATCTGGGAGGCCTCTGGTGCTCTGCCCTCCCAGCGGTCGGGCGCCCGCTCGGAGCCGCTGCCCGCGGCCGTCGCGTGCCCCCACGGCGGGTTCGCATCGGGCCGCCCAGCGGCGACGCCGCCGCTGGCGGTCCACCGTGAACTCGCCGTGGACGGCCCAGAGTCGGTCGACGTGGAAGGATCTGGCGCTGCGGAAACGGCCGAGCGCTCAAGTCTGAACGATCCCCGCGATGTCAGGAAGCGCGGCGCCGGGTTCGGCACGACGCGACTCTGCTGTACCTGACTGGCGCTCGTGACGTGCGGCGCGATACTGGCGGCGTCATGTTTTGTGCCAGCGACGCTACCCAGATAACACGCGTCACTCAACTATGCGAAAGCAAAGAAACTCGAGCTCCAGGCTAGCCAGGCCGCGCGCTCGGCCAGCCGTGTCCGGCGGGGCAGTCGACCCGTCGCGCCTGGGCTATGGGTCTCAATGATTGAGCTGTTGGCGGCTGCTTCGACGGGGCGATGACTCAGTGCTTGTGATCCCCTCGCCATGACGGGGAAAGGGTCCGGAGGGAAAGGAAAATGGGCCTCAATGATTGAGCTGCTGGCGGCTGCTTCGACGGGGCGATGACTCAGTGCTTTGTGATCCCCTCGCCATGACGGGGAAGGGGTCCGGAGGGAAAGGGAAAAGGGCCCCGAGGTTTTGTTTGCCGCGTTCGGCCACCCAAGCGCCCGGCCTGGGCCCCGGGTCTCTCGGGAAACGATTCTCTCGGAAAACGATTCGGGTTGAACAGCCGACCCTATGGTAAAGTCGGGCATGTCCCTCTACAGGAGGAATTCTCAAACATAGTCAAAAAAAAGATTGCGACGATTTCCGACAATTTCTGACTATGTTTAAGCATGTTTTGATTGGTTCTTTCCTCGAGAATCCTCCTGTACAGGGACATGCCCGACCTAACCCTATGGGAAGCCCTGGGGTCGAGGACCCGTGTCCCTCGGAACCTTTATTCATGTGCTTGGTTTGCGCACGCGTCATTCAGCGTTGTCTGGACCGACCAGTGATTTTTGTTTTCAAGTTCAAGGCCTCGTCATCTCTCATCTCCTTGTTCCGATTGTCGCATTGCCTCGCTCTCGTTCGCACTCGCTTACGTGTCGTGAGTTGCCTTTCTTCCAAACGTGGCCTGAATGACTTGGCATTGCGATCACAAGCACCCGCGGGCACACGCGTGTGATTGCAAAGATGCCGTACAACCCTCGTTGATTGCACATTATTGACTTGACCACCATGCTGAATTCCGGTGGCCAATCGCCCGATGCCGACTGTGTTTGGAGGGGGGTACATTGAGAGGGCCGGCTCGCGCAACCGCGCTTTGCACATAGTCTCTGGGCTTCTGCTTTTTCGGCGCCCCTCGCCTGCGCCTGCCCACCGCCGCCACCGCTGCGGAGGGGTGCCCAGGGATACGGGGGAGTGGAGCGGATATCCACGTCCACCGCTTCTCAGTGGCACAGCGCAGAAATTCAGAAGTTGGGTGCATCGAAATCTGTCGGGCGGGGGGGCGGGCGGTCGTTCTGGTTGGAGTATGGAGTATGCGCCGACGAGTTCCCGGAAACGGCACCTTGCTAGTTGCTTAGGGACACGGAAAACCAGGAGGAGGAGAGGGGGGGGCGGCCGGGGAGGACGCTGACGAGGACGCCGACGAGGTGCGCGAGGAGGACGAAGGCTGGCAGGAACGGGCCGAGGAGGGGCCCCGCTGCCACCGTCCCGGCCCGGCCCGAGGTCTGCGTCGCGAAGCAGGACCTGGTTGTGGCGATCGACGCAAGCGGATCCGAGGACGGGCCCCAGCTCCGACCCCGGGCCCCCCACGGCCTCGGGGGGGCGGCCTGACCGACCCGTGGCAAGCCGACCCCTTTCAGCGACCGTGACGCCCCCCCCGCCCCGCTCCACGACGCGGCGGGTCGCCGGAGGGGGAGCCAGGAGGAGGAGGAGGAGGAGGAGGAGGAGGAGGAGGAGGAGGAGGAGGAGGAGGAGGAGGAGAAGGAGGAGGAGGACAAGGAGGACAAGGAGGACAAGGAGGACGAGGACAGCCTCTTGGAGACCCCTTGGGACATTTGTGGGTGCTCTTCGGGTTCTGTTGGCTGTTTTGGGAGATCTAGGGGTCCTCTTGGGGCCCTCTTGGAGTCCTCTTGGGGGTCCCTTGGGGGCCTCTTGGAGTCATCTTGGAGGCAATCGATCAACAGGTGGTGTCCCCGATTTGCCTTGCTCACCTGGGACCATCAACATCGCCTCTGAGGCGCTCTTGGGGCCGCCTGGGGGGCCTCTTGGGCCCCTCTTGGGCCTCTTTTGAGCCATCTCGGGGCCATCTTGAGGCCTCAAAAGCGCATCGGCAGCGAAACTGCAAGAAGGGTTTGGGCCTCTTGGGGTGTCCTCAGGGGACTCCGAGAGCACTTGGAACCATCTTGCTGCCCTCATCGGGCCTCTTGGACGTATTTCGGAAGCTGCCTTGAACCATCGTCGGCTATGGGCCATCTTGGAGGGATGCCATCTTGGAGCATCGCAGGCCCTCTTGGAGCCATCTTGGGCTATCTTGAACGCTCTAACCGATCGCGGCCCGCTCTGGAAGACCTCGGGGAGGGATGGGGGGGGGCAAGCCTCCTGGACGGGAACAGGGTTTATTCGAAGGGAGGAGAAATCGCAAGACCACCTTAGCCCAAAAGGGCCTGTGGGATTAAGAACCCCTATGTGCAAGCACTGTTTGGGGAAGCAGTCTCGCGGGGCTCTGGGCAATGGACATACCCAACAGAAGACAGACGTAGACAACTCGAAGGGACCTGGGGGCACCCCATGCAGTGCCTATGGCACGATGCCAGACCCTTAGGTGTTCAACGTTTTTCGCCTCGGAGGGCCGCGCTGGAGGCCTCTTCGGGCGTCTCTTGGAGGCTCCTGTGGACCTTCTGGGGGGATCTTGGATCCTGTCGGAGCTTGTTTTAAGTCGGGCGTGTCCCTCTACAGGGGGAATATTCAAAAATAGCCAAACAAATACTCCAGTGACGATTTTTTGTCTGTTTTTTAGCTCTTTGGGAGTATTGTTGGAGTATTTTTTATTTTTCATCCAAAATTCGCCTGTAGGGGGACACGCCCGACTTGAGAAGCTTGTTGCTCCGTGTTTGGATGGTCACAATCAAGTTGTAGCTGGCTTGCGCCTCCCACTAAACCACCCCAGCCCAACCCCAAGGTCCCAATGTGCCCTCCATTTCCAGCGGGGGGGCGTGAAAGAACAGTGAAGAAACACATGGAACCCGTACCCCTGGCCAAAACCCGGAATTTGGGTCTGCGGGTTGGGTTGGGGTGGTCTGATAGGTAATCAGTTCTACGGCCCCCGGGTCGCATGAAGTCGTCTGCAGGCCGAAAAGTACGCTTTTGGGACCGTCTCGGGTGGCCCGTCTTGGGCGCTTCTGGGCGCTCTCTGAGGCCGTCCCGAGGCGATCTGAAGCCGGCAAGCCTCGGAGGCAAAACATGTTGATTTCTCTTCGATATTCCCATGTGTTTCGCCCACTGGGGACGCCCTGGACGCTCCAGAGATCCGAAAAAGCGTGTTCTACCGCTGCTGGCGGAAAACCGGGGGGGTCACTGGGGGTTCCTAACCCGTCCCCCCCCCCTCGAAAACGGGGGGGGGGTCACTACCGGTTCGAACCCCACCCCAGTCCATCATGAAAAGGGGGGGGGGGGTCACTACCGGTTCGAACCCCCCCTCCGCCCCCTCGAAAACCAGGGGGGCGCTACCGGTTCGACCCCCCCCCCCTCGAAAACCGTGGGGGGGTTACTACCAGTTCAACCCCCCCCCCCCTCGCCGCCGGCAAACGATGCCCGTTCCTCGGGACAGTTGGAGAATGGTGGGGATGTTGGGACAGTGGTGGGAACGGTGGTGGTGGGGACAGTGATGCGGGGACAGTGGGACAGTGGTGCGGACAGTGGTGGGGACAGTGGTGGGGACGGTGGTGGTGGGGACAGTGGTGAGGGGACAGCGAGACAGTGGTGATGACAGTGGGACAGTGGTGGGGACGGTAGTGGTGGGGACAGTGGTGAAGGCAGTGAGTGGTGAGGACAGTGGTGGGACAGTAGTACAGTGGGGAGAGAGGAGGGGACAGTGGGGACAGTGGGACAGTCAGTGATGGGGACAGTGGGGACGGTGGGACAGCAGAGTGGGACAGCGGCGGGGACAGTGGGACAGTGGTGGGATCAGTGGGGGCAGTGGGACAGTGGTGGGGACCTTGGGGAAAGTGGGGAGAGTGGACCGTGGTGGGACAAGGGTGGGGAGAGTGAGGACAGTGAGACACTGGTGGGGGGCACTGGTGGGGAAAGCGGGGACAATGGTGGGAACAGTGGGGATAGTGGGACAGTGGTGGGGACAGTGGTGTGGGGACAGTGAGAATGTGGTGGAAACAGTGGGACAGCGGAGGGTACAGTGGTGGTGGCGACAGTGGTGAGGGCGGTGGCGAGGACGGCGGTGGGATAACGGGACAGAGGTACAGTAGGGACAGTGGCGGGGACAGTGGGGACAGTGGTGGGAACAGTGGGACAGCTCAGTGGGACAGCGGCGGGGACAGTGGGACAGTGGGGACAGTGGGACAGTGGTTGGGGCCGTGGAGAAAGTGGGGAGAGTGGAACCGTGGTGGGAACAGTGGTGGGGACAGTGGGGACAGTGCGACAGTGGTGGGGGCACTGGTGGGGACAGTGGTGACGGTGGTGGGAACAGTGGGGACAGTGGTGGTGAGGACAGTGGTGCTGGGGACAGCAGTGGGGGATGTGGTGCGGACGGTGGTAGGGACCCAGAGTTGTGTGCTGGCGGTGAGCGTGGGGGGGGGGGGAGGGTTCGAACCGGTAGTGACCCCCCCTCGTTTTCGAGGGGGGGGGGGGGGGTTTCGAACGGTAGTGACCCCCCCGGTTTTCGAGGGGGGGGGGTTCGAACGGTAGTGACCCCCCCCCGGTTTTCGAGGGGGGGGGGGGGGCTCGAACCGGTAGTGACCCCTCTCTGGTTTTCTGGGGGGGGAGGGGTTCGAGCCGGTAGTGACCCCCCTGGTTTCCGGACGGGGGGGGGTTCGAACCGGTAGTGACCCTTCCCCGGTTTTACGGAGAGGGGGAGGGGGGGGGAGGGGGGAGGTTGCCGGGGGGAAGTGGGGGGGTTCCAGGGGGGGAGATTTTCGGAGCGGGGGGGGAGCCCCGGGTTCCAGAGGAAGAGGGTGGGAAATTTTCCACAGTAAAGCGGCGATGGGTCACCCTCTCTCGTCGCAGACCCCTGCGTCGTGACAAGATCGCGACCCCCGGATTTTTTCCATGGGGCTGAGATTGTGGAGGTCCGTCTCGGGCCCACGTGGGCCAGGAGACGGCCTGGGGGGACAGATCGGTCCCCGGGTTGGGGCCGAGGGGATCGGTCGTGAGCCTTGAGACGTGGGTCACTGCAAAAGGGGGTCAGCCAGAGCGCCCGATCTTGCAGGATCCTGCAGAGGCCAGGGGCGCATTGACCCGGGCTTGGGTGCAGGATCCTGCAGGATCTTGCAGGACCTTTGCACTGACCCGGGCTTTGGGCGCAGGATCTTTCAGGATTCTACAAGGCTTGACTGACCCTGGCCTGGATTGGCCCTGGTCAGAAGATCCCCGAATCGGGCGGGGCCAGGGCAGGGACGCATCGTTCGAGAGTGCTCTCAGAGCGTTCCAGAGCGCTCTGCGACGGCCGCGGTGCCCGATATACGTCCTCCAGAAACGCCAGACCTCAAGGATCTCCGTGTTTTGCCGGTCCCAGATTGTCCCGGTCTTGGCTTCGTTTTGGGGGCCCAGGGGACCCACGCGACCCAACAAGAGTCACGACGTCGGATGCTCGCTGGGGTCTATAATCGTCCAGTAGATGGACAATATATTCGAACCCTCACACATTCGAGGGAGATTCTGAATCACCCCCGCGCCCCCGACATCAATGTTGATCTCAGCAAAGGCGGTGCTTTGGGGTTCGAATATTTCTGTCCACTCACGCCCCCCCCGTCGCCACGCCATCAATATTAAATTCGGGGGTTCGGGGGGGCATCTTGGGCCACAGGGTTCGAATATAATGTCCATGTACGGTCCTGCCCCCCCTGGCCAGCCGTCGTCGAAGTCGTCGCCGTCGTCGCCTTCTACCCCGCTGCTGCCGCTGCCTCTGCCTCCACGTGATCCTCCCACTCCGCCCCCTCGTAATCATCCTCGTTTCTCCCTCCGCCTCTCCATCCTCATCCTCCTCGTCCCTGACATCCCTAATTATTTCTCCGTCCGCTCCTTGCTGTTCTCCTTCACTACTTCCTTTTTGTCTCCTTCATCTTCATCCTCTTCCTCATGCTTCGTAGCGTCCTCCATCCTCATCCTCATCGTCCCTTACATCCCTCATTTCTCCGTCCGATCCTTGCTGTTCTCCGTCACTGGTTCCTGTCTGTCGCCTCCATATTCATCCGCTTCCTCGTGCTTCGTATCGTCCTCTTCGTCATCCTCGAGCTGGTCTGGGCGATCTGGCCCTCGCCTGGAGGAGGCCGGCTTCGAGAGGATCCGCGCCCTGGCCGCGAACCTCACGGGGCGTTACAGGAGCACGTACTACGGCAAGGACGTCGTTCAGGGGAGGAGGCATCAGAGAAGAGGAGGGCGGAGGGGAGAGGGAGGAACGAGGAGGGTGAAGGAAGGCGAGGAAGAGGAGGAAGAGGAGGAGGAGGAGGAGGAGGAGGAGGAGGAGGAGGGGGAGGAAGGGAGGAGGAGGAGGAGGAGGAGGAGGAGGAGGAGGAGGAGGAGGAGGGGGAGGAGGGGAAGGAGGAGGAGGAGGAGGAGGAGGAATAGCAGCAGGAGGAGGAGGAGGAGGACGACGACGAAGACGAGAACCACAGGGACGACGGCGACGACGAGTGGTCGGCGTCCAGAGCCTGGAGAAGCACCGCCCACTGCTCTGTGGAGGACTGCGAAGGGCTGTGCTGCTGAGCGTGGCCTCGCTCGCACTGTTGTCCCGCAGGACTTGGGCCTCAGCTGCCAGACGTTCGTGCGTCCACCGTTGAGCAGGGCGGAAGAGGGGAAAGGTGGGAGAAGGGAAGGATCTGGGCACCAAAGTTGAGGACACGCAGACATGGAGTAAGGCGCGTGGGTTCGCGATGGGCTCCGAGCACTTTCGAACATCGACGCGCACGGTCGCCAAATCAGGCGGCATCGGCTTCGACCGCGCCCCTATTGCTAGATCCACGGATCTGCAACCCATGTTAGCGCGTGTTGGGGAGAGGGAGGCAGAGAAGGGAGGGGTTGGCAGTAATTTAAGGAGGGGTTGGCAGAGGAGGGGAGACAGGGTGGCTGTGGTGGCCCAAGAGGGGAGTAGGAGGAGACGGAGGAGGAGGAGGAGGAGGAGGTGGAGGAGGAGGAGGAGGAGGAGGAGAAGGAGGAGGGGAGGAGGCGGAGGGGAGGAGGAGCAGGAGGAGGAGCAGGAGGAGCAGGAGGAGGAGGAGGAGGAGGAGGAGGAGGAGGAGGAGGAGGAGGAGGAGGAGGAGGAGGAGGAGGAGGAGGAGGAGGAGGAGGGGGCGCGCCCCGGGGGGGAAGTGAGAAGGGGTGGGCCTCTTCAGAAGGCTCGGGAGTTCCTCGGCCTTCTGGAGAGCTTTTTTCTCGGAGTTCCCCCCGGAGAGGCAGGAATCTGGGCCTCCCAGATGGGGTCCGAGTAGATAGATAGGGTCGAAGGATCGCGCCGCATCGCCGATGCATCGACGATGCGGCTGGATGTGGAGCCCGCGTTTCCCCACACCGACGTGACCGATGCATCGCCGACGTCGACGATGCATCGCCGATGCATCGTCGATACATCGCCGATGTATCGGCGATGCGGCGCGATCCTTCGACCCAATCTAGGAGACCTCTAGCAGGAAGCTTCTCAGAGGCCGCGGGTGCTTCTGAGAAGCCTCGCCGCCTCCTGAAGGGGCCTTCTCCTCCTCGCTTGTCCCCCTCGCTCGCCGCCGAGGGGAGGGGGAGAGGAGGGGAGGGGCGGGGTGGGGAGGGGGGAAGGGAGAGGGTTAGGATGGGGCCGCCGAGGGGCGGGAGAGGAGGGGAGGGGTGGGCGAGGGAGGAGGGAGGCAGGGGGTGGGGAGAGGGGCGCCAGAACTTCCCCCTCCGGCGGCGCCCCGCGAGCCCGCGGCCGTGCGGCGGCCTCTGGAGTTCCGCTGCGCCAGAGCGGCGAGTGCAGGGGAGCGGTGGACGGCGCGGGCGGTGGACTGCCGAGCGTGCAGGGGAAGCGGTAGGTCTGGATCTACCGTTAAGTCGGGCGTGTCTTTTATTCAAACATAGTCAGAAAATAGTTCGGGGACGATTTGTCATAATTTGTTTAACTATTTTTGACTATTCTCAATTGTTAGTCCAACATCCGCCTGTAAGGGAACATGCCCGACCTAAGGCCACGGCAGGTTCGCGCGGCGATGACACGCCTGCGACGCCAGCGGAGGCGTTCAAGGCTGAACTCGGGGCTTAAGGGACGGGGGTCGGTGCAAACGGAGTCAGCCAGAGCGCCAGGTCTTGCAGAATCCTGCAAAGCCAGGGCTGCACTGACCCGGGTTAGGGCACAGGATCCTGCAGGATCCCGCAGGATTTTGCCCGACCTTGCAACGCCCGACTTACCCGGGTTTGCATTGACCGAGGTCAGTGCGTCCCCGAACTTTGCGATGCGGCTGCACCGAGGGACATTGTAACGCAGTTGGACCCGACGGAATTCAACCTTGAACGATCGGGGCCGCGATCGATTCTAGGTTCAACGATCGACGCGGTATCAAAAACCTTTGCGCGCGCGACGGAGGCACCTACTTCTCGGGCGACGTCAGGGGAGGGGGGTAGGCTCAGGGGCAGCGCATCGACCCCCAATCGCCCAGTCATCGCCGACAGGGGGCCTGGGCCGAGCGGATGTCTTTGCTCGGCGCTGGGCCCCCTCTAGTGGCGCTTCCGGCGCTGCCCCTGGCGCGCGGGGCGCGCGCCAGGGTTCGATGCGGTGTTGGCCGGCGATGTGCGGCACAGGCGCAGGCGGAGCTCTCGGAGAGAGCCGTGGGGCGCGCCGGCGGTGCAGCGACGCTGGCTCAAGGCCCGGGGCCGGCCGCTGGGCTTCCGCTGCCCAAGCTGGGACGGGAAGCGCACTGGCCTTGGGCCCAGGGTGGGCCTGGCCACCATGGGGTATGCACACATATTGTATATATATACATGTCTATGCATATGTGTATATGTTTCTATATACACACATATTTATATATATATATATATATATATACATGTACATGTACATATACATATATATATATATATATATGTAAAGTAAGTAAGATCTTCAGATGTCACCACGAAAAGGAGGTGGTCTGATCTGGGCCAGGGCGTCTGATTGGAGCTGTCTTGGAGGGTTCCAGGAGGGTCGGTCTGGGCAAGCGGCCGCCCTTTCGCTGCCAGTCTGGGGGGGGGCGGCACAGGGTCTCGCCTGGGAGGGCTGTGCCTCCCCCCTCCCGTGGCGTCCTTGCGACCAGAGCGGAGCACTCCTTGGAAGCCTCGGCCAGGAACAGATGAAGGTCGGCGCCCTGCTGTTCGGCCAGGGCCAGCAGGTGAGGGGCGGCCACACGTCGGCCGCTGAGGAGGTGAGCCCGCTGACGTCCGACCTGGTGGGCCCCGCCTTTGGTCGCGTCGACTGCAGCGGGGGGGCGGGGAGGTGACGAGGCGAGACAGAGGAGGCGGAGGAGGAGGCGGAGGAGTAGGCGGAGGAGGAGGAGGAGGAGGAGGAGGAGGAGGAGGAGGAGGAGGAGGAGGAGGAGGAGGAGGAGAGGGCGAGAGGAGGACTAGGAGGAGGAGGAGGAGGAGGAGGAGGAGGAGGAGGAGGAAGAGGGGAAGGAAGAGAGGAGGAAAAGGAGGAGGAGGAGGAGGAGGAGGAGGAGGAGGAGGGAGGAGGAGGGAGGAGGGAGGAGGGAGGAGGGAGGAGGGAGGAGGGAGGAGGGAGGAGGAGAAGGGAGGAGGAGGAGGAGGAGGAGGAGGAGGAGGAGGAGGAGGAGGAGGAGGAGGAGGGAGGAGGAGGAGGAGGAGGAGGAGGAGGAGGAGGAGGAGGAGGTGGAGGAAGGGAGGCGGAGGCGGAGGCGGAGGCGGAGGCGGAGGAGAGGAGGAGGAGGAGGAGGAGGAGGAGGCGGAGGGCAAGGAGGAGGAGGAGGAGGCGGAGGAGGAGGAGGAGGAGGAGGAGGAGGAGGAGGAGGATCTCGTGGGCTATTTTTGGGGCCTCTTGGGGCTCTCCTGGTCTGTTCTGGGGCGCTTGCGAGCCCCGGGACCCCCAGGGGGGGACGGTCGTCTGACCCCTCACCCAGGACCTTCCCCCAACGTAATTGCGACGTTGCTCAATTTCGCTTTGGTTTCGCGTTGGTTGGCTGGCTTGAGGAGAGGGCCCAGTGAAGGGGGTGAGCGGCGACGGGCCACGACGACGACGACGACGGCGACGGCGACGACGACGAGGACGAGTCAAGGAGGACGGTGTTGGCGGATTCAAAGGGGCAGGAGGTCATGATGTTGATGCATTCCAGGATGTTCCAGGTCTTCGGGATTTCCAGGATTCCCTAATGCTTCACACGGGCTGTAGAGACGAGTACCGCCGGATACTTCGGGTTTTCTGGAACGAGCCCTGAGCAAAGTGCATCATGACATCATTTTCGTCCGAGATGCACGGGCCCCCAGTTGCGGATAAGAGCGAGGGGGGAATGATTGCGGCGAAATGAGAACGGCAGGTTCGTGTCGTGCCGACGCGGCAGCAGCGACCCCGCCGTGGGCGTTCAAGGTTGAACGCCGCCAGTGGCCCAGAGTCGAGGAGGAGGAGGAGGAGGAGAAGGTGTTAGAGGAGGATGAGATACCCATACCGCTACCCTCGCCCCGTTTTCACCTTTTTGGGGCCTCCTGGGAGGCCCTCGTGGCACCGCTGGATTCGCTTCGAAATCCTGGTCAGAACGCACCCAGGGACAGGTCCAGGCAGGAAATATATGCGCACCTTGTGGTTTCCCCGAAATCTGGGTGCTAGTTGTAAGCTCATGGGAGGGAGAGAAGGAGGAGGAGTGGCGGGGAAAGGAAAAGTTACGTTCTTTGCTCCACGCAGCCAGTGTCAGCCCCGCCGCTGCGCACACTCTCCGACACGGTCGTTCCCGGCGCCTCTGGGCGACGTGGGAGCCGGTGGCATGCAGTTGATTCGCTATCCCCTTCTTTGCTAAACCCACTGCCCTCTCGTTCACCACGTTGTATCTTCGAGGGACCTCGCCTGTTCTCAGAATTGGTGTCGTTTCTTGTGCTCGACGCGGGCTCGATGCGGACTCGACGCGGATTTGCGTGGGCTCGAGCAGACTCGACGTGGATGCGTCGCGGACTCGACGAGTCCGACACGGATTCGGCACGAATTCCTCGCGGACAGGGGAGCGAAGGGTCAGACGAGGTGCGCCGAGGATGCATCCTGACCCTCAAATTTCTTCCCCCACTTCCTCCTCTTTCCTCATCCACCGCCTCTCCATCTCCCTCTCGGGCCGAACGAAAGGGGGGCATAGGGAATGGGGGGGTACGAAATCTGCTGCATGCAGCTGGTTTCGGCCCCGCCGTCGGGCCCATTCCTCGATGCATGGGCGCCGGGAGGCGCCGGGAAAATCAGCTACGTGAGCTGATTCTCAAACCCCCCTTTGCTGTCCCCCCTTTCGTCTGGCCCGACCCTCTGTCGCCATCCCCCTCCCCCGTCACCCCATCCACCCCATCCCCGCCTCGGCCCTGGGACGGGCCCACGGGGGGAGGCCAGCGTGGCGCGGAAGATCGAGGGCCTCGCCTGGAGGCGGGGCGTCCCGAACATGATGCAGGCGGGGGGGAGGGAGGGAGGGGAGGAGGGGAGGGGGGGAGGGGAGGGAGGAGGGGGGGGAGAGGGGGGGGGGAGGGAGGGGGGGGGAGGGAGTGGGGGCGGGGGATGGAGGGGGGGAGGGAGGGGGGGAGGGGGAGGGGAGGAGGGAGGGGGGGGAGGGGAGGGAGAGGGGGGGGAGGGAGGGAGGTGAGGGAGGATGGGGGGGTGGGGGGGGAGGGGAGGAGGGGGGGGAGGGAGGCAGGGGAGCGGGCCGGAGCCCCCCGACCTCGGGTTCTCCCAAGGTGGGGGGTCATGGAACATGCCCGGCTTGATATAAACAGATTTGCTACTCACAATGGCCGTTGTGACAGATTTGCGTCAAACCCCAACCTTGCCCCTACTCCGGGTTTCTCAATAAGCGTGGGGGGGGTACCCCCCCGACGGGGGTCAACCTCGCGACGGGGGTCGATGTGGGGCTGTCGGCGCGGGTGGCGCCCCCCCGACGCTTACTACTGTCGGACTCGATTGGACAGGGCACGCGAGAGGACCCAAGACCCTTCCGAGGGCCACATTGCCACAGGAGTGTAGGAAGCATGGGCCGCGAGACACAGGGCACGAGGGTACCCTTGATTTGGCAGGGTCGACCTACTAAGCTGGGCCGACTGTAAGGCACTCGGAGTGCCCAACCTTTGCGCTCCCCCCCACAGCCTCGGGCCTCTCCGCGGGCCCTTCCTGGCGGGGCCCTTGGGCCCTCAGAACGGAAGCGAGCCGCGGCGGAGAGCGGGGCTGCCCGGGGTCGAGAGTTCCGGGAGCCCACGCCTCGGCTATTGTTGAGTCGGGCATGTCCCTTTACAGGAGGAGTATTCAAACATTGTCAAACATAGTCTGGGAACGATTTTTCTATGTTTTTCCAATTTGAGAATTTGGTTGCTTTTACTCTCTCTCTATATATATATATACACACGTATCCTTCAAAAGCCGCATGTACGGGGAGATGCCCGACCTGAGGCTACTGTCAGGAGTGGCCCCTCGCAGGAGCGGCCCGCGGCGCGCGGCGCTCGGGGGGGGCGCGGCGCTCGGGGGGGGCTCCAGGCCGGAGCACAGCGGCCGCTGCTTCCGCGTCGCGCGCAGCGATCGGCAGGCCGCGCGCGACAGGTCGACGCTTGCCTGAAGTCGGGCAGCCCCGCGCGCGGCAGGCCGCGCGCGACAGGTCGACAGGCGCGACCTCTCTACAGGAGGAAGATTGAAGAAAATCAAAGAATAGTCTGAAGACGATATAGTCAAATATTGTTTGACCATTTTGGAGCATTTGTTGATTTGTTGTTCTGTTTGAGTTTTGGGGTTATTTGTGTTTGCTAGTTTGCTTTTTGAGCACTCTTTGGCTATTTGAATTGTTTCGTCCGAACCCCCCTTGTAGGAGGACACGCCCGACCTAACGCTTGCCCAGGGCCGTTCGTGCGTAGATCGACGAAGGACAGCGAATGTCCAAGAAATCCCCGCGGGCGGACCGTCGAGTGTTTACAGTGATGCAGTTCTTCCTCGTCTAGTCACGAGTCAGATTGAGGGGCCGAGCGGTCTTACACTATCCCCGGTTGCGTGGGCGGATGTGCGATTCCGCGGCGCGGAGGCTGCTCGTTGCGTTGCGGTGCGTGGCGTTGCTGTCGTCGTCCTCGCCGGCGGCCCGCCCGAGACCCACCCACGGCCCCGCATCACTCTTACGCCGCAACTGCGGGTGGCTTTGCATGAGCAGAAACAATGGTTCGCTTGTCTTCACTCCCCGCGCCGCGCGAAGCGCGGCTGCCTCCGCGGCCTCGCACAGGGCCTACACGCTCCTCGTCCCTACCGCCGTCATCGTCGATTGCGGAGAACAGCAGGAGGAGCAGGAGGAGCAGGGGGAGGAAGAGGACGAGAAGGAGTGGAAGGGCCCACGTCGCAGGAGGGAGGGATGAGGAGGGACCCACGTCGTGGAGAGCACTGCACGGCGTCGCAGAGCTTGGGGCGAAGAGTGGAGCGGAGAGGGCCCGCCCTTTGGCCGGACGCCGCCCCGTTCGCCTCCTCTGCTGATTTTGTCCTCGCTTCCTCCTCCCCTCCTCCCCCCAGGGTGCACTTCGATCCGATCGATCCGATTCGACATCGAGTTCGGCCGGGTCGATCACGTGTGATCATGTGATCACGATTTTCCAGGGACCCGATCCGCCCCGATGCACGCATGGCGTTGCTGTGCATCCCAGCGCGGCCGATCCGATTCGATGTCGACCCCGTGCCGACGCGGCCCCATCCTGCGCACGTTCCGATCCGACCTGATGTCCCGACTCGATGCTCACTGGTCGATGGTCCCGAGGTGGGGTCCTGAGGGATGGGGGGACCCAAGGACGCAAAGGGATCCAGAGGTGGATTTACGTTGTTCGGGGCACCTCGTCCTTGGGATCCCATCCTCCAGCACCCCATCTTTGAACCACCGAACTGATCCTGCCTCCTCGCTCGAGGCTTCAGTCGGGCGTGTCCCTGTGCAGGGGGAACATCCAAAAATAGTCAAAAACTAGTCCAGGAACTATTTGTTTGATTGTTTCTGGCTGTTGGTGAATCTTTGTTGAGTATTTTCCAGTTGTCGCCCATGCCCGACCTAACTCGAGGGCCGAGGCTCGAGGCGCCTGGGCCTGGCCGCACCCTGCCGCAGGGGCCTCCGCAGGCCGTCCCCGAGGCCTCCGCGGTCCTCCTCCGCGGGGCCTCCGCTGCCCCTGCGGCGCCCCCTGGTGGTGGCCTCTGCGGGCGCGCCTCGTGGCCTGGCCGGGGCCCCCGGGGTTGAGGCCGGTGCAGGTGCAGGGGTGCGGCGGCGCGTCGGGCCGCCGCGTCTCCCCCTTCCGCCCCTTCCCCCCCTTCGCCGCAGGGCCGCTTCCGCTGGCAAAAAAAGTGTCCCCCTCGACTGCTCTCCGTGTGCGGTGCGGTGCCCTGCTCGCAACCTCTGGGGTTCTGAGCTCCGGCGTGAGGTCGAGCATGTACCCCTACCCCCTGTCGATCAAAATAGCCAAACACAGATTCAAAAAGGGTCGAACAATAATAGAAAAATTGTCCCCATCATATTTTTTTACTATTTTCAAATGTTCCTGCTAGGGACACGCCCGACTTAACTTTGGCGCGGAGGGGATCAGGGGAGGAAAAAAGCCACGGATGCCGCTACCACTCATTCGGTTTTCCCCCCTGTGGGGGGGCGTCCTGGAAGGCCCTCGTCGCCACCACTGGATCCGCCTCGACATTCTGGTCAGAGCGCATCCGGGGAGAGGTCCGGGAGATGGCGGCATGGTACCTTCTGCATTCCTCAGGGGAGGGCTCGTGGCGTCCTGGCACGCGAGGTCTCAGTGGCAGCTCGTCCCAAAAGGTGGGCGACTGGGGCCGCGGAGGACGGGAGGCGAGAGTAGGGGAGAAGAGAGGAGGGGAAGTTAGAGGGGAGGGGGGATAGGATGTGGGGGGGCCGAGAGGACGCGGGGAGAGTCGAAGGGATCGTCCCTCCTACCTCCTGTCGTCCTTCTGCCTCTGCACCGATGTCCTCGCGCTGATCGGCAGCGCTCGCCGAGCTCTGTGATGGAGAGGGGAAGGAGGGGGGGGGAGGACGGGGAGGTTCCCCTACCTCCTTGGCGTCGCGAAAGATCTCGACGGCCGGCGTTGGTCCCATTGCTCTCCACGGCCGTCCTTTCTTCTTCGGCGTCGGCATCAGGAGGCCCAGCTTTGGTTCCATAATTTATCTGTCGTCGGCCGTTCTTGCTTCAGCTCCGGCTTCGCTGGGCCCTGGGGCAATGAGAACGCCAGCCAGGACAAGCACGAGAGCAACAAACACAAGCTGCCCACGCAGTGAGGCCGAGAGGTCTGGGGGGGGTAGGACGTGGCGGGAGAGAGCAGTCTCGCGTGCGAGTTGTTTTTGTTATCTGGGGTCTGGGGTGTGGACCAGGCAGGGCCAGGATGAGGACAGATCGTTCCAGTGCGTCCCAGAACTCGCTCAGAGCGTTCTGGAAGGCTTCGGAGTGGAGGGGCTGGTCAGGGACAGCACGGAGTGGATTGGAACGCTCCGGAGTGGAGGGAGCAGCATCGTCAGGCTCAGGGGGGGGAGCTACATCGACCCCCCATCTCCCCGAGCGGAGCCTGGCCCCTCGACCCCGCCCAGGAACGTGTGGCTTCGCTGACGGGGGCCTGTCGCTGATCTATCGGCGATGTACCGTGGAGGCCCATGCCAAGAAACACCCTAGGTTTCTTGGGTGTCGATGGTTTGCGATGGAAGGCGCGACGTTCCCACACCAAACATCCATGGACGTCCTGGGGTCTCAGGGTTGGGTTTCTTGTGGAAGGTTTCTTGTGGTCGGGCCCTTTCTGTATGGCCTATTTCAGCCCAGTGCTCCATACCCGAGCCCTCCTTGATCAGCGTCGGGCGGCCTCCGGTCAGGCCCTGTCGCTGGCCGACAAGATGCTGCAGCGGGGGCGCTCCGACGCCCAGAGCGCCATCCTGGTGATCACCGGCCGAGAGGGGGGGGATGGGTCTCGGGGCCAAGGGGGGGTGATGACCAGGGTTGAGTCCGGCCTGTCCCTCTGCAGGAGGAATCTTCAAAACTAGTCCAAATACTGTCTGGGGACGATGTTCTGATCATTTTTGGAGCATTTGGGGGGTATTTATTAAAATTGTTCGTCAAAAATCCGCCTGCAGGGGGACATGCCCAACCTAACACCAGGGGGGGAGATCATGGCGGATGCTATGATATCTCCCCAGATTTCATGGCGCCTCTTCTCAGGGGGCGCGTCGGGAGTTGGGCCTGGGCAGATCGCGAAGGTGACCGTCTAGGCCCGACGAGGCCCAAAGAGAGCCCTGAGAAAGAACAGGGCGACCGTTGGACCCCGCACAGGGTCCGTCTAAGTGCAAGCACTCTTTGGGAATTGGGCCGTGGTGTGGACCCCAGACAGGGTCGGCGTGGCGTAGTGCAAGCGCTGTTTGGGAATCGGTGGCAACCGCCGTCGTCGTCGTCGTCTTTGTCGCGTCTTCTGCCTGCCTCCTCTCAGCTCTCCTCTCCCTCGCCTGGCAGCAGGGGAAAAGGTAGCAGCAGAGCAGGGAACGTGCGGACGATGAGGATTTCAAAACGTCCCTGGCCCCCTCCCCTGAGCCGCGCACATGCCTCGGGCCATGATTTCCACACACCCCTCTTGGACGCCCCCTCTTGGCCGCCCCCGAGGGGCAGGCTGGCGCGGACCTCCCCCTAAGCTCCTCTCGGAGCAGGACCAGTCGAGACCACGGTGGCACTCTCTTGTTTTTGTTGTTCGCCCTGTTGGAGCACGGAGGCTTGGGGACGATCCACGGTTGTCCTCTTGGCGTGGAGGGCTGCCAAGTGGCAGTTCGTCCTCCCCCCTCTTTGGGGGCTCTCTTGGGGCCATCTGAGGGCCCTCTTGGGCCGTCTTGGGCACCCTCCAGGCCGGAAAGCCGATCATACGCGAAAGCCACTCACAACAGCCCAAGGTGCTTCCGTGAGGCTTGCCTGTCGGGCCGGCCCCCAGGGCCTCCATGAAGGCCAGAGAGGCCGCCAAGACCAGCCCCCGGGCGGTCCCCTGGGGCCGCGTTTTGTGACAAGTCTGCAGGTGGAGGCCCGCGGCCGCGCTCCCGAGGCATCTGGAGAAGTCGCGCGGGGGCTCCCGAGGGGGAGTCCTGGGCGCGCGCGCGAGAGCTCGGCCACGCGCAGAGGGGGGTAGGGCGAGGGGGGAAGGCTTCTTAGCAGCACCCCTGCTTCTTAGAAGGCGTGGGCCTTGTCTGTAGATGTAGGGCCGGCGCCCTCTGAGAAGCAGGAGTGCTTCCGAGAAGCCTTCCCAGGGAGTTGGGGGTCGGGGTCATGGGCCTGTCGGGGCCAAGGGGCCTCTTGAAGAGCGTTCTCTGTCTTCGGTGCAGAGTGCTCGAACGGACCTGAGGACACGGCTGGACCTAAACGCTGTTGTGCTGGACTTCGGCGATTCTTTGTTTTTCATTTTGGGAGGGAAGGTACAGGAACACAGATTGAGCAAAACGAAAAACAAAACGACAACAAAACGAAAAACAACGTTTAGGTCCAGCCCTGCCTGAGGACATTCCACTCCGAGCCCGCGGTGCGGTGTTGCCAGTTGGACCATCGGCCAGAGGCATGTGTGCGCGTCGGCTTCGGAGTGCGGCGGCCATGCAGTTGGCAAACGCAGTTATAGTTCTGCTAGTGCTTGTGCAGTCGTGTTGCCCGGTCTCAGGCGTCGCGCGTACGCAAAGCGGGTTTTTGAAAGATAGTGTATGGCCATCTTCGTCAGTCGTACAAATATCGAGCGTGGCATGTTACGAACAGTCTGCATGAATGAGTTCAGTATGAACGCTCGTGCTTATTGATCGTAGCACTAACAGGTTCACACAGCTTACGCAAGTTCCCATGTGTTACTTCTCTGCTGTTTGGAAGTGGAGACGCTCCGTACGCAAACTCTGCGAGCACATCGAGTATGTTCCAGCACCTGAAAGACAAGAACGTCCGCATCTTCATGGAGCGTGGGACGGCATGGAAGCCAGTGTCCTGATGTACTTTTCTGCGTCGCTGTCTGCTCGTTCGCTAATCTCCATTGTCGACTGCTCTTGCCAGGATTATTGCGACCTGTTGCTGCATCTTGCTTACCTGGGCCGTTGTGTCGCACACACACACACACCAGACGGTGCGAGATTGATGTGGGGCCGATGCTGTACGACATATTGTTGGTTGGGTGCGAGATGTTGGGTGTTGAGTCTTTCAATTTTAGACGGAGAGTGATGAAGAGAAAGAGAGAGAGAGAGAGGGAGGGAGAGAGAGAGAGAGAGGAACAGAGTTGCCCTTAATGGATGTTGACCAATTGCCGTGGGGACAGCCAAACATAATGCAGAGCACACCAAAGATGTAGACGCGACGCTGCTGATTGGCAAGCGTGCGGGGTGCTGGTCGGGACAGGAAGGCGCACTTCTCGAGCAGCCTCGCGGGATGACGGTCCTGCTGGGGCCCCCGTGCGAAGCGTCGAGCCCTTTGTGGGGGGCCCTTGCGGCCGCCAAGGGCTCCACGCTCGGGAGGCGGGGCAGCGCCCTTCGGGGCACGGGAGGCCCGCGTGCCGTGCGTTTTGACAGGAACAGGCCACACCGCAGGCACTGCGGCAGGCAAGAAGCGTTCCGTGGAGCGCGGGGCGCAGCTCTCGGTGTCCGCGGCCTGAGAAATTCTTCGCGGGCGCCGCAGGACTGCGCACGGGCATGCCGCGGGGTTCCTTCCGAAGGCCCCTGGCGCGGAAGCCCGGCCTGGGCTTATCCAGCAAGCCCAGTTGGCAGCGCATTCCAGCGATGCCAGCTGGGTCGTGCAATGCAAGGCCCAGGTGCCTTGTCCTCGCCCCCGCAGCCCCATGTACGGTAGGCTCGCGCCGAGTCGACGCGGCGGCGACGCCAGCGCTGACCTTCAAGGTTCAATGCAAGTGGCGCGGCTGAATCAGGCCAAATTTGGATGACCTCTGCTGTCGCATTGCGCAGATTGCTACATACTGAACGATCCGCGAGGTGTAAACGACAGGAGCCAGCCGTACCCTACGAGCGACTCCGGCCTCCCCATATACTGTTGTCTTCAGGCACACCCTGTCGCGGCTTCGACCCCGTTGTCGTCTTCCTTTTCCCCCCTCTTCCTCCAGGAGTTGGAGGAGGGGGAGGGGGCTGAGGATGCAGAGGAGGACAGAGAGAGGAGGAGCGGAGGTAGGATAGGCAGGGAGTTGGAGGGAGGGGGGGGGAAGCAGAGAGAGGAGGAGGGCAGAGAGAGGTAGGGCGCTGGAGGGAGGGGGAGGAGCGGAGAGAGGAGGAGCGGAGGGAAGAGCGGGAGCGGGAGCAAGGGGTAAGAGGAGGAGCAGCAGGAGGAGGACCAGGGGTCTGCGTTGGAGGAGCAGGAGCAGCTGCAGTTGCAGCAGCATCAAACCAGCAGGAGAAGCATGCAGCAGCATGAGCACCAGGATGACGATGCAGAGCGGGGGCAGGTAGATGGTTGCGGATGTGCGGTGGCAGCCGCGCTGGCGACTGTTGACGGCGGGGGGCGACGACGAGGAGAGAGTCGCGAAGCAGGACCAGGAACAGCAGGAGCCGGAGCGGGAGGATGATGGGGATGATGGGGATGATGGGTAGGAGGCAGGTCAGGAAATGGTATTGGCACCTAGCTGAATTGGCTTGCACGCGTGCGGTGCCGTGCGATGCCGTGCTTTGGCGTGCGTGGGTAGGGGAGTGGGGATGGGACTCATTCGCGTGTGTGCATGGTGTGGATGTCGCGCCAGGCTGCCACCCACGGGAGCGACAGCTTGGCGGATGGGGCACTCGATGAGGAGGAGGCGGAGGAGGAGGAGGGACATCATCAGGTTGAGAAGGAGGCGCACGAGCAGACGTATGACGAGTGCTGTCTCGCTCAGTCTCACAGCCAGCGTTTTTGCAGACAGCGGGGAGGCTCCCATCAACCAGCTCGAGAACTCGGATGATCTGCAGGTCACGACGCGCACCGCGGCAGAAAGGCAGCAGAGGAAGGCGACGGCAGCGGGGTGCATGAGGATACGTCAACGCTGAGCGGAAC
>CAUYUJ010007324.1:280000-290000 GCA_963575745.1 Prorocentrum cordatum
GCAGAATTTCGAGCTCATCCCAGGCAGTTGGGGATGATCCTGACAGAGTTCAGACCACCAGCGGATTGTTCTTCCATCCCGGCGCGTATCTTCAACTCAGTTTGCGAAAGCCGCGTTCGGGCCCCAGGATTCGATTCTCGCCAAGATGAGCAAACGTCCCGCAGTGATGGGGTCGAGAGGTCTGGGGCCCTCGGGCTGGCAAGAATCATCACAACGACGTGTGCACGGGCCTTTGGCGCGCAAGGCCAAAACCTTCGATCACGAACTCTCTCCTCTGCATCCCTCTGCCCCTCCAACGTTTCCTCTCCACCCCCCTCTGCCCTAAATCTTGACCCCCTCCTCTGCCGCACTGCCCTGGTCCCCCTCCGCCCCTGCAGCAAGCCTTCCCCTTGCGCCCCCGTCCGTCCCTCCTGTGCCGCCCTGGATCCTCCCAGCCCTCTGCCTCTCTGCCTGAACTATGATTGAGTCGGGCGTGTCCCTCTACAGGAAGAACATTCAAACATAATTTGAAAACATAAAGTGTCTTAGCATTTTTGGACAATGTTCTCACATTTTTGTTCCTATTTTTGGTTTTCGTCCAACATCCCCCTGTAGGAGGACATGCCCGACCTAAATGTAGTGGCTTTGCTTTTAGCAGGCATCTCAGCCCTCGAACCCCCCCCCCAGCGGCAGGTCTTCATCACGGATCGATGTTAGGCGGTCTCCGGGGCCGTACGCAGGCCCCGCCAGAGGCTGAATTTGAGGAACAGCTCCACAGTTGAAGCAGCAATGCAGAGGCAACGATCCGCGGAAGGTCTGAGTACCGTGTTCGCCGTTGTCGTGGCCACCGCCGCCGCCGTAGCCGCCGCTGTCGTCGTCGTCGTCGCCGTCGCCGTCGTCGTCGTCATTGCTGCCTGGCTGCGGCCCCCGGACCGCTCGTGCAGTGGCCGATCGGGCGAGGCAGAGTCGCAGGCGTCGCGGCGGGAACGAGCCCGGGGGGGATCACGCATGTGCTCGGCGAGCACGGTGCGATCCGGCATGGGCCAGGCGCTGAGAAGTAAGCACCACCACGAGGCCCCATCTTTCGCCGAGCGCGTTCCACTCCTCGCAGAGTGCCCACCCGCAAACGTCCAAAAACAAAAGCTGGCCTTCGTCTGTGTAATTTGTCGTACATCCCCCGCCGCGGATCCAGGCCATTTGCGATAGTTGGACTTGCGAGCAGTGGAACGGGCTTGTCCAGCCTTGTCTTGATGGCCGGCACTCGTGGCAGGGGGGGGGCAGGAGTCGAGGGTCGAGGCCTCTGGAAGTCCTCGACAAGGGGAGTTAACGGCGGCATCGGGGCGCCTCCCGAGGCTTCGGCTTCCCAGAGGCCTCCGCCCCTCGAGGCGGAGGGTGTCGCAGCGACCCCCGGAGGCCTCCGGAGACGCCGGCCTCTGGCCCAGGCGACTCAAGGAAACGAGAGCACGCGAGACGCGGGCCTTCTGGGCCGCGCGGTCTTCGTCCTCCGGGCCCCGTTTCTGAGCCTGGCCCCAGGACCGTCGTCAATTGAGGACTCGTCGATGATCCTCAGGGCGTGTGTTAGCCCAATGTGTGTTTACCCCCCTCAGCCCAACCAGTAGATCATTACATCTCCTGCGTCGTATCGAAGGGCCTCGATGGACAAACACATGTTGGGGCTAACACACGTTCTGAGGATCATCGAACTCGGTAGGAGAACCTGGGCCCGGGAAGGTGTCGAGAGGGTGCCTGGGGGCCGGCGACGCGAGCAAAAGCAAGTTGCCGGAGTTGGCGGTCTGAGCGGCAGGAAACCTACCCCGCTTCGCCGCGCTCCCTCCCCCCCAATATTTATATTATACATCACATATGTACGTACACACATTTACACATACACACGACTCGTCAGGTCGCACATAATCTGGACGGGAACAAGCCTGGATAAAATTCTAGACGTTTTGCGTATCCCCACCAGCCCATCCAGAAACGATGTCCAGGCGTGTTGAGGTGATTAGGGAAGTGCGGGAGCAAAGAGGGGGACGGCCGAACCGTGCGAAGGAGGGAGGAGGAGAAGGATGAGGCTGGAGAGATGGATGGATGAGGGAGTGGGGAAAAAGAAGATGAATAACGTGAGGAGGAGGAGGAGGAGGAGGAGGAGGAGGAGGAGGAGGAGGAGGAGGTGGGGGAGGACGAGGAGAGAGAGGAGGGAGGAGGAGGCGGAGGAGGAGGGGGAGGAGGAGGAGGAGGAGGAGGAGGAGGAGGAGGAAGAGGCTGATACGCAGGGAGAGAATGAGGAGTAGAAAGATGAGGATGAGGAGGAGCAGGAGGAAGAAGTGGGGGATGGGAGGAGAGAGGAGGGAGGATGATAAGGCGAATGCTGATGAGGAGGAGGATAAGGAGGAGAGAAGGAGACATAAGCCTTGAGGAGGAGTAGGCTGATACGCAGGAGAAGAAGGAGGAGTGAAAGGATGAGGATGAGGAAGATGAACAAGAAGTGGGGGAAGGGGGAGGAGAGAGGAGGAAGGATGATGAGGAGAAGGCTGATATGTGTTCGTCTTCCCGTGAGGGAAGGACGTTAATCATGCCCATACGGGTAACCGTGACGCCGAACATGGCGCGGGTGAGCATGCCCTGGCAAACCTGCCACACATCATAGCTTCCCTTAGCAAGGGGCACACGTGTACAAAGAGGAAGCAGGCACAAGCTGAATCCGTCCTCCGGCCTCCTATTATTGGCTAACCCCCAATAGCGCGGGAAACGCCGTGCCTTAGGGGGGAAACCAACAAATAGGAAGGCAACGGGCAGGACCCGAGCATTGGACCAGCGACCGCAACCCCACAGGGTGAGGTCGCCCCCTGGCCCCTTCCCCCCAGCCAACAGGCGGGGCGGGAGGAGGCCCCACCAGGGGCGGGATTGGTCAAGTGCTGGGCCTACCCAGCAAGACAAACGGAGCGGTACCCAGCGCCAGAACCTCATCATGACACGGCAAACGATATGCCCGCGGAGGAGGAAGACAGAGGGCGAACAGAAGAGCAGTAAGCCTTTTGGATGACTCGCTGAGTCTCCTCTGGTTTCTCTTGGAAGTCAAGGAGGAAGAGGAGGAGGAGGAGAAGGAGGAGGGGACGGGGGAGAGAGTGAAGGAAAGAGGGAGGAGGAGGAGGAGGAGAAGGAGGAGGAGGAGGAGGAGGCGGATAAGGAGGAGGAGTAGGAGGAGGAGGAGGAGGAGGAGGAAAAGAAGGAGGAGGAGGAGGAGGAGGACATGACGATCAGATGAGCCTCCTCGGATGTCTCTTGTTTTTGTTGGGGGGGGGCGCTTGGAGCGTCTGGGGGGCGTCTTGGGTGCATCGGGGATCCTCTTGAAGCCTCTTGGGGGCCTCTTGGGAGCCTCTTGGGCGCCTCATGGGCGCCTCTTGGGGCCGTCTGGGCGCCTATTAGCGCCCTCTTGGAGCGCTCTTGGGAGCCTTGGGCACGCTCTTGGGGCAAAGAAGGGGATTTCCCTCGGGAGCTCCTGAAAGCGCCCCCTCGGGAGCGCTGCCCCTCGGGGTTAAGAAGGACATCTTAGCACTGCCCCTCGGGAGCCCCCAGAGTCGCCTCTTGGGGTGCTCTTGGGAGCTATTGGGGCTGTCTTGAGGCTCTCCTGGGGCCATCTTGGAGCCATCTTGAGGCCTCGGATGGCCATCGGACGCGAAACGGCGAGAAGGTACACACCAGTGGTTGTCCTGAGGTTTGGGAGCCTTTCGGAGGCGAGGCCTCTTGGAGCCGTCTTGGAACCTTCTTGGATCCTCTTGGAGCATCTTGGAAGCCATCTTGAGGCATCTCGGGCTATCTTGAGCCGTCTTGGAGGTCGTCTTGGGCTTTCAGAGGCCCTCTTGGAGCCGTCTCGGGCCACCTTGGACGCCCTGACCGCTCGCGACCGACCCCGTCCAGAGGTCCAGGGGGGGAGGGGTAAACCCCTCCCCGAAGGGGAGGAAGGGGGTTGGAAGAGGAAACTCGCTAGACCACCTACGCCCAGAGGGCCGGTGGGATTTCACGTGCTCATGGTAGCGACCTTCCTCTGTGTCGAACCGCCACGACCCTCACAACACTTCGAGCTCTGGCCATGTCTTGCCACACAAGCTCTCGAGCATGCTCGTGTGTTGCCACATACCCATCGGTCGTTGAAAGTATGTATTTTTGGAGTCCCATATTCCAATCTACTGTAAGCACCTTCCTACTTCAGTGATCGAGTGGCCTCTCATCTTTTTCCGTCCCCTTCAGGGGGGCGGGCGGATCCCCAGTCTATTGTCAGCGCCTTCATACTTCATGTTTCTACCTTCGGCCACGCGCAGAGGATGGTGGTGGGAGGGGGGAGGGCTTCTTAGAAGCACCCCTGCTTCTTAGAAGGCGCGGCCCTTGTATGTATATAGATAGATAGATCGATATATAGATATATCGATCGATATATATAGATATATGATAGATATATGATAGATGGATAGATAGATAGATAGATCGATAGATGCTTGGCCGGCGCCTTCTATCAAGCAGCCTCCTCCTAAGAAGCCCTCCCCCTCCCTCCACCCCCTTGTGCGCGCCACCAATACCTGCTTCTTCCGACCTGCGCAGCGGTATTGCCTGGCTCCCTGAACAGCTTGTCTCTAACGGTTCTATGTGTGTGTATATATATACATATATATATATACATTGGTCGAGCGCCCGGCGAGGGAGGCCCAGGCCCCCGAAATCGGCGGCCCCGCCTGGCGCAGGGGGGGGGGGCGGTCACCGCCTCCCAGAAGTCCCCAGGGCCGCGGAGGGGGGAGCATCGATGATCATTCCCCTCCTCATGTCAGGCGATCGCAAACATGGATTGAGGGGGCGTGGATTAGCGACGGGTTCCGCTTCCATGGGAAATCGCGGATTTGCGCCGCCGAGCGAGGGGGTACCGGCCGCATTTTGGGGAGGGCACCTCCCCCGATCCATGTTTGCACGCCCCCGATCTTGCTCCTCCTCCTCCTCCTCCTCCTCCTCCTCCTCCTCCTCCTCCTCCCCCTCGTCCCCCTCCTCCCCCTCGTCCCCCTCCTCACCCCCTTCCTCCTCCGAGGTTGAGGAAATCCAGGGAAGCTGGGGACGTCTCTGGGCTCCTCTGGGAGTCCTTGCGGGGCTTTCTGGGAGATTCTGGGGCCCGTGTTTCCTAGAGGAGGCGGCGACGTCCTTTTTGGCGACCTCGGGAGCAGAGTTCGGGGGGGGTATGCAATGACCTCCAATCGCCAATGTCTTGCCCATCCCCCACCCCGCTCAGGAACGTCCCGTTTCCCATTCGGGGGCCTATCGTGGATCCATTGGCAATGTATCGCCGATTCCAGCTCACTGGATCCTCCCCTGAGCCAGTCCCCCTAAGTATCGTTCCTTCTCATTTGTGGTGACCCCTAGCGTTCTCCCTCATTTGTGGTCTGAGCTTGAGCACGGGTTCGTCGAGATCCCTAAAAGAACGCTTCTGCGCTACGCGCCCATCCCCATAGTCGGGATTGCTTGCTGTGGCGGCGCCTCCTCCTCCTCCTCCTCCTCCCCCTCCTCCTCCTCCTCCTCTCCTCCTCCCTCCTCCTCCTCCTCCTCCTCCTCTCCTCCTCCTCCTCCTCCCCCTCCTCCTTCCCCTCCTCCTCCTCCGCCTCCTCCGCCTCCTCCTCCCCGTCCGTCCGTCCCTCCGTCCCTCCGTCCGTAGCCATTTGGCTCGAGGCTTGCTGGCTCGGATCGGGTGCCCTGGCCCGCGCGTGTCTTTCGCAGGTCCCCGAGGCCTGGGCCAGAATGCGGCGGGGCCCCTACCGCGCGCTCCTCCTCCTCCTCCTCGCGCTCGCCCTGGGGCAGTGCGGCGCCGGCGGTGCTGGCCACGACGCGAGCCGCGAGAGCGCCACCGACGGCCAGGGCGGCGGCGGCGGTGACGGCAGCTGCAAGGCCGGCGCGCCCGGCGGCCACCCAGCGCTGGACCCCGAGGGCCCGCGCGCGGCGTTCTGCCTCGTCGGCTGCCCGCGCAGCCTCGTCCATCCCGTCGTCTACACGTCGGCCCAGCGCAACCTGTTCGACGCGTACGGCTCCGCGAACTACAAGGTGTTCTGGTACCTGAAGCTCGACGCGGGCTGCCAGAGGAAGGCGGATCCCGTGGACCGGGAGGAGCAGCTGCTCGGCGCTCGCGAGCTGCACCGGCCGGCGGCCCTTCGGTTCGTGGGCGCCAGGACCGAGGCGGACAACCGTCGCCTTGGTTGCGCCCCGTTCCGAGGGAACAGCAACAACGCGGAGCAGCAGGAGCAGATCGCGGGGTGCGTGGAGCTGGTATCCAGCAGTGAAAACGGATTCGTGCACCACCCTGCGGACATTCTTCCCGACATGAATGGTGCGGTGCGGATACCAGTCGTTTCTATTTGCCCAAGTGTTCAAGCAGTGGCGAGGCGTCCTGGCTGACTTGTAGGCCCCCACAGAAAATTCTAAGAATGTTCTTAGAACAGTTCTGGCTGTGACCGTCTTGTTGTAATACCCGGCTCTAGGTTATCAGAGTGTTGTTTCTGGTATATGGGCATTCTTCTGTTCTAAGAATTTCTAGGTAGGACTTTAGGGAAGCCCTGACGGTCGGTCCTTGCTCACAAGTGTGTGTGTGTGTGTGAGTGTGTGTGTGTGTGTTTGTGTTCCACCGCCCCCATCGACGCACAGCAGTCCTTCTCGGGCGGGATGATGAGTGAGCGTGCGAGTTGAATGCTCCGTCCAGCAGGTCCTCGAGGACGAGCGTGCCTCTGGGCTGAGGTACGACTGGGTGTTCCGCGTGCGCCCCGACGCGCTGTGGCTGCGGCGCTTCCCGCACCACACGTACTTCAGGGGCGCCGCCGCGAGGGAGGTGCCCACGAGGGGCGAAGCTGTCCGTGCCCGCGCTCTCGCGGTCCGGATGCCCAGGCGCGATCCCGCGTGCTGGCGGTCTCGTGGACGCGCTTCGCGCGCGCGGGATATCCGCGGACAACCGCCGTGCGCCCGGGGGGTCGCGGCCGCGGCCCAGGACTCCGGACCGCGAGGCCGTGGGTACGCATGGATACAGTGGGAGCTCGACCACAAGAAACTTTTCACAAGAAACCTAAGAAACCCAACCCTGAGACCCCAGGACGTCCATTGATTTTTTGTGTGGTAACCGCTCTCCGTAGCAAAAGCATCGAGACTCAAGAAGCCCAGGGCACCCTGGGGGCAAGCAGGGTGCTTCTTGGCATGGGCCTCCACTGTCCAGCCAGGCAATCATGTGCTTCGTGTTTTGGGCCCTCCGCCCGGAGGAGGAGGAGGAGGAGGAGGAGGAGGACGAGGACGAGGACGAGGAGGAGGAGGACCAGGAGGAGGAGGAGGACGAGGACGAGGAGGAGGAGGAGGAGGAGGAGGTCCGCCAGGCGCGGGGCCTTCGGCGAAGGGGCTCGTGCTCTTGACCCATGTTCCCGCGGCTGCCTTTCGACGGGCCGTCTCCCGCCCACGAGGTGTTCATCGTCGGCGACGTCATGATGATGGTGCCCAGGGGCCTCGTCAAGAGGGTGCTGGGCACACCTCAAGTGTGCAACCCAGGAGGGCAGGCTCACGAGATCACGGTCGTCTCGCACCTGCACGCGGCCCGGGCGCGCGTGAGGTACCAGTGCGACCACGCGATCTGCCCTTGGCCCACGAAGACGAAGTTCGCCAGCAGGTGGGTCCCGGGGTCCGAGTCGGCCTGGGAGGAGTGGCGGTGCCTGAGCCCGCTGACCCTCCTGCAGGTGATCCGCGACTCCGGCAGCGACGCGAGCGCGCGAAGGCTTTTCCTGAACGCCGGGGTCGCCCAGCTCCACGGCTGCGTCGGGACGCCGGAGGAGGAGTGCCAGGATCGGGCATGGACGTGCAGATAGGGTCGGAGGATCGCCGACGCATCGCCGATGTGATGCGGCGCGGTCCTCCGACCCCCTATGCTCGGACAACATTTGGGAGGCCTCCACACAGGAGTCCCTGGCCCGAGATGGGAGGCCTCCACGGCCTCCAGTTGACCCCTCACACCTCTCCCAGAGGGCCCCATGGGGCCCCAGAGGTGTGCGAGAAGCTGGAGGGCACCTCGGGCCAGGACCACTCCCAGCGACACCCGACAGGAGATCATGGACGTGACGAGCGCCTCCCTGGCCGAGGAGATCGTGGCCCGCTGGGGCGAGCGGCCCATGTGCGGGGGCCCGTGCGCGGAGGAGGCCGTGTCGACGCGGGAGGCGTTGCTGGCCTGCGAGGCGGCGCACTACAACTTCTCCGTGGTCGGGATGGCGCGGGGGCGCGGCGCTCCCGGCAGCGCGGCCCCGCCCAGATGAGAGACCCTGACGCTCTCGCGCCGGAAACCAAAGCCACGACTGGCTAGGCGTTGGGCAACTTTCGGTCCCCGAGGGTCAGGGGAGGAAAGACCACCCGGACCCGACAGTTGGCGTTTACTGAACGGCCCTGGGCGTTTACTAAACAGCCTTGCCCTGTCTGATTCCTCCTAAGGCTGCGTTCACTAAACTGATTCGCGTGTCGAGGTGGTTTTATCGGGGTGGAGTTTCTGCCCTCTAGAGGGCCCTCACCGGGCCTCTGGAGCGTCCCAAAGATGATCCGGGATGGGGAGCCTGACCCCGGGAAGGGGTCCAGCCTCAGGGTCAGGCTCCCATCCTCTCCCCGGGTCGGGTATAGACCCCTCCCCGAGGTCCGGACCCCCGAGGTCTGGATTCCAGGATTTTAGGGAACCCGCGTGATGCACAGGGCACGACGTCAGACGGCTCGGGAGGCCCATGTCCGCGCTCGGGGCGGGCCGGAGGTCGCCACTGGCCTCGACCACCAGCAGCGGCAGCCTCAGGGGCCCCCCGGTGCTCGGCCCTGCCACCTCCCACCACCTGGCTCGCCCAGGGACAGGGGGAGGGGGGTTGGGCGGGAGGGGGGCGAAGAGGGGGGGAGCGAAGGAGGAGCAGGAGGAGGAGGCGGAGGAGGAGGAGGAGGAGGAGGAGGATGAGGAGGAGGAGGAGGAGGCGGAGGAGGAGGAGGATGAGGAGGCGGAGGAGGAGGAGGAGGAGGGGAGGAGGAGGCGGAGGAGGAGGAGGAGGAGGCGGAGGAGGAGGAGTTGGGTGGTGTGGGGGAGGAGGGGGAGGAAGGAAAGAGAAGTGGGAAGGGGATGAGACTGATTGAAACAAGGATGAAGGGGCAATCAGGAGCATGAGAGGGTAGCCAGAGGGAGAAGCGGGGCGGCATGAAGGAGAGAAGCATTGATCGTTCGAGCATGTCGGCCAAGGCGCGGGAGAGCGAGGAGGCAGGAGGGGGGCGCAGAGCAGGAGCAGGACGAGGAGGAGGCGGAGGCGGCGCAGCATGACGGAGGGGCGCCGCAGGAGGCGCGGGAGGAGCAGGAGTATATAGCAAGAGCAGGAGGAGGAGCAGGAGGCGGAGGGGGAGCAGGAGGGGGAGCAGGAGAAGGGGGGATGCAGTATGAGCAGGGGAAGGAGAACGGGGCAGGAGCAGGAGGAGACGGATGCAGAAGAAGGGGGGATGCAGGAGAAGGAGCAGGAGAAGCACGAGGTTCAAGGGGTTCTCGCCGACGAGCAAAACCCTCCCCCTGCTGCCTCTCTGCAGTGTCGCCGTCGTCATCACCGCCCCTTGCGCTGCGCACTCCGCTTTTCACCTAGCCAGCGTTTTTGACGCCATTGTCCGAGGTCCGACCGACCGACCAGGTCTCTAGTGTGATAGGATTGCCTTCCCCTATCCTCCCCAACTTGCCACCAAACAGGGATCGCGTTCAAGGCTGGCGGTTCAGGGGGGGCGGGGGGGGCGACAGGCCTGTGCCGCCTACGATCCGATTCGATTCGATTCGCCGGCCAGGGCCTCGATTCCGATTCGATCCGCTTCGATCCGACTGGCTGGCCAGGGCCTCTATGCAGATTCGATCCGCGTCGGTTCGGTTCCCCAGTGACGATCCGATTTCGCTTACATCCAGGACGATTCGTTGGCGATCCGATACGTTGCCGACCCGATCCGATGTCGCGGTTCGATCCAGCTCGGGCCT
>CAUYUJ010007324.1:292500-462500 GCA_963575745.1 Prorocentrum cordatum
TCATCATCATCATCATCATCATCATCATCATCATCATCATCTCATCATCATCATCGTCATCATCATCGTCATCATCATCATCATCATCGTCATCATCATCATCATCATCATCATCATCATCATCATCATCATCGCGGGACACCGCGGGACACCGGCGGGACACCGCGGGGCACCGCGGGACACCGCGGGACTTTCGCGGGACACCGGCGGGACACCGCGGGCCACCGGCCGCCCGGAAGGGAATCATTTGGTCCGGCCGCGCCTCAGCCACACGGGACTTTCGCGGGACACCGGCGGGACACCGCGGGCCACCGGCCGCCCGGTGGAGAATCATTTGGTCCGGCCGCGCCTCAGCCACAGGAGACTTTCTCTCGCCCGCCCACGCAGCTTCGCCTCGCCCGCACGCACGGCACGCACGAACACGAAACCGAAATCGATTTCCCGGTAGGGGGGCTCTCCGTTCCACTTCGATCTCACCCCCTCACCTCCGATCCACGGAGTCACCGCGAGGAATCCACTCCGCGAGGGCGTACATGGATAATTATGTTCGTCATTGTCCCTCCTCCCTCCCTCGCTGCCCCCTTCGAATCACAAAGAATGGCATGAACACGAACATTTGAGGCGTGTGCTGGTTTCGTGGGTCGGCGATGGCCCCCCCGCTCGTCCTGGCGGCGCGTCCGGCGCCGCCCCCCGCGCGTTTTGCGAGCCAGGGACCGGGGTTTCTAGCTCCTGCAGAGGGGTCCATGCCAAGAAACCGCTTGCTTGCCTCCAGGGTGCCCTGGGTTTCTTGGGTTTCGATGGTTTTGCCATGGAAAGCGTGACGTTTCCACCCCAAACATCGATTGACGTTATGGGGTATCAGGGTTGGGCTTATTGTGGAAGGTTTCTTGTGGTCGGGCCCCTACTGTACCGAAAAATCCGCGCGGACCTCCGAACGTTGTAACATTGATGCTGGTGGTTGTATCATTTCATCCATCTGGTTGTTTTGGATTTGCATCTTCCGCGGCAGGCCAGCCCATGCTTCATGTTCCCTCCTCCCTCAGCTCCCCTCATCCCCGCCTCCCTCGACCACCCTGCCTGGTTGCTCCTGCCTGCCTGCTCCGTCCTCCCTGCTCCTCGCCGTCGTCCTCTTAAGGGCTTTCCTGGCGTTTGGGGCCACGCCGCTGGGTAGCCACCCATAGTTAGTGGCCTCATCTCTGCACTCAGGTCTGGTCTCGTTGTCTTGTCGAAATGGTGCCATAGAGCGAGTCGGGTCGAGTCGAGTCGTCGCCCAGTCTTTTCCATTCCTCCCATGAAGTCCTTTTCGTCAGCCACTCGGTGGGCCAGCTCGCCCTCGCCAGGGACTGCATGGCAGAGCGCGAACGATCGACGGAAGTGACAGCGACGAGTTGCGGCCCAACACAAGCTCGAAGCCAGCAACTTCGCCCTGACAGGGGCCATTGCCAGTTCCCAGCGGCCCTTGTGGCGAGAGCCGTGAAGCCATGAGCCTACTCCTGCGCAGGAGGGTGGCGAAAAAGATGCCCTTCAGACCCAAGACAGCGAGTGCTCAACCTCGCCGATCCAGAAGCCTCCCCAGAGCAGTGGCAGTTGGACAAGCTCGGCGGACAAGGGTTTGCCATAGAAAGCTCTTCTGGCCGATGGCAGGCAACAGTTCGGAGCAGGAGCGAGCAAGTTAGAGGCCCGCGAGCCCGCGCGCGTCGCCCGATCCCGCGCGCCCCGCATTGCCGCGCGAGCGGCGTGCGACGTCGCTGCCGGCAGGGCGACGCCACAGTCGCACGGGCAAAACGATTGCAGACGGTTCGTCGAATGCGCCGGGCAAGAGGCAAGCACGCCACCTGTGAGTCGCAGGCCCCCCCCTTCCCCCCACGCCGATGCACGCCGCCCGCCGCACTCCGGTGCGCGCCGCCCGCGGTCGCGTGCCGCTCCCCAGAAGTTCTGCGGGAGCGGGCCGGCGCCGCGCGCGCGGGGGGCGGCCCTGCGGCGCAGGTCGCGCGGGCCGCGCCGCGCGCCAGAGGGAGCAGCACCGCGCAGCAGAGGGTGGCACGTCCGTCGGGCGGGGGTCTGGGCGCGGGGCGGGGTCGGTCCTGCCGGGGGGGGGGGGGGGTGGAGCGATGCCGCTGCAGGCGCGCCAGGGGCGACTGGCGCCGCAGAGGCACATCGGTGCACACATCCGCGGGCGAGGAGCTCCCGACGAGGGTCTTCGGGGGGGGGGGCCTCGCATGCGGGCGTCCCTCTTCCTCGCGCAGCCGCGCCGCGTCTGCGTGCGGGCCCCCCGCCCGGCGCCCAGATGCCTGCTGCAGGGGCCGCGTGGTCCGGTCGGGCCGGGGGCACGGCCGCGGCCCGCAGCGGTACCCTCCGGTTCGGGTTGCCTTCGCGAGCGGCGGTTGCCGAGGCCGCGCGGGGCGCCGTCAGGGGGTCGCGGCGGGCGCAGTGGCGTCTCGGGGTCCCTGCCCGCGGCAAGAGCGGCGCGATGGCGATCGCGATGGTTGTGGCCCCTGGCATCGCTCGGACGAGTGCATTCTTTCTCGGCGAGAACCAGCGAGGACCATCCTGGACCATGGAGCAAAAAAAACGCACGAAACCGAACAATGCACAGGAAATGGACGTCCGAGCGACAGCAAGGGCCTGGTCTTCTGGGAAAGCAGCCTTGGCGTCTCTGCCGCCGCCGGATGCCGCGATGGTGGAAGCACGTTCCCTCTTACCCTCCTTGGTTATCCCTGTAAAAAATCTCGTCATCCTCATATCCTTTTGTCCTGTTCCTCCTAGTCTTGTGTGTATGCTCCCTCCTCGCCGCTCCTCCCTTTTTCCTTTTCTCGTGTCGTTATCCTTGACGGTCCCTTGTCTCTTGCCAATCCATCCGCTACACATTTTTTTCCACGTTTCGTTTACCCGTCTTTCATTTCATACCCCAACCCTGCTTGTCTGTATGCAATATGATGATTTGTCCTCTCTTCTCCTCCCTCTTGTTCTAGCTTTCATCCCCCGATTTCCTCACCATCAACCATTTATCCCCCCCTTCCCCATTGGTGTTCCCCTTGGTATCGGGGAAACGCAAGACCCAGGTAAGCCGGAACTCGGGTTTGCCAAGGTTTTCTTGACGAGCGCGTCCTGGATTTTGACGGTCCAGTTTTCGTGGGCTGTGTGCAGCGGGAGTTCGCGTCAAATTTCAAATTGGGCCTCGTCATTTTTATGATGGCCCCGTCGGGCCAACCCGAGTCCCCCGTACCCGAGTCTTACGTCTCCCCGATGGTAGTTCGTCATCGCTCTTACCTTACATTCCGTACCTTCTCCCCTTCAGTATTCATCTTGATATTGCCCCCCTTTCCCCCCAGCGCTATCCTTATTCCGTCGTCCCTTCTATACAGTATTATGTCAGTCCCCGTTTGCTGTCCACCTGCTTTCCCCTCCGTGGTTGCATCCCCTCTGCCCTCCCCCCATGTCACAGAGCCTCGCCTCTTTCGAAGCTAATTTTCGTATCAGACTCGTTTGTCCGAGTCTTGACGACTTATTTCGGGCGTGATTTCGAATGAGGGAGAGGGAGAGGGCGAGAGAGAGAGAGAAGGAGAGAGCGAGCGCGATGCAGGAGAATGTCAAGTCGCCCGGATGATATAATCAGTGGCAGTTTTGATACACGTCTTCGGGTCATCCTTGTTCCAGCCATGGAGCTGTATGTTGGAAGTCTCATTGGCATACTCTAGCGAATGCTTTTCGTATCCTCCCCATTGTGTTCACCGATGCAAGGTCTTCGGGTGAGACGAACGGGTACACTCTCGTTCGAGCAGGCGGTAAGGGATGCATGAATTCTTGACGGGAGTCTAGTCGCAGTTGCTCATGTTGGTTGGATGTTAGATTGCAGTTGTGTGGTGTGTGCGGTTGCAGCATGGTTGTTCAATTGTTAGGTTGGAGGATATATCCGTCAACGTTCCCGTCTGAGCACTTCGATATCAGTTGTTTAGCGGCTTGGGCATTGCCCGTAGCTGGTGTCTGCCATGTGCCAGGGCTGCACCAGGGCCCATGAGGTGAGCTATTATTACAGAGAACATCAGCATCCAGACGTTCGGCCCGTTTCGCGTGTTCGCAGCCAGGGAAGACGGCGTGTATGTTACCACGTGTTCGCAAGGCACGTTCTTCGTGAAATTACGTCCACGGCGTGGGTGTTCATATATTCCAAGGTTTTTTCCCAGTCCGCTTTTCCTCATGATCATCCTTGTTATCTACGGGTGATATTCCTCCTTCTCCTTCTCCCTCTTCCATTTTCTGTTCCTCCTTGCCTCCCTTCTCACTCCATCTGCCTCCGCCCGCGGCAGCTCCCCCTTTTCCCGGGGATCGGGTGGAGGGGAAGAGAGCAGGTGGAAAGGGCGTAAGGGACGGAGGGAGGAGGGGGATGGGCGGTGGCGGTGGGGCGTTGTGGTGGCGTGGGGCAGACGGGGCAGGGCAGATGGCCCGTCGTCCCCCGTGGCCCTTCTCCATGCAATCGACAGTGGCAGGAGAGCCCTTGGGCTCCCGGCCGTGCTTCACCGATTGCCGCTCCCTCGTTGCTCTGCCTCACCGTTTTTTCCTGACCCTTGATCCTCTTGCACCCTCCATCCCATCTCGTTCCACCCCTGGGCGTGCTGCACTCGCCGTTCGTCTGGGGAGCCCTTCGCTGCTGGTTCGCGCTTTCTCTGCCGACTCTCGGCACCAGGAAGTTGCGCTTGTTGTTGTCGTCGAAAACGCGAGATAACATCATCCCCGCTGCTCCTCATCATATCTCACAGCATCCTCCCTTTCAGTCTTGCCCTCCATCCCCCTCCCTCTGCTGCCACCCCATCTTCTCCCCTCCGCCTCCTTCTCCAATTGAACAACTTCTCCTCGTCGCACCAGACGTGACAGCAAGGCGGGCCGGCCGTTTCGCCTGAGACATCATCACAGCTTGTGATTTCGAGGCTTGCTCATGCGAGCAGCTGCGCGGATCGACCTGATCAGCCGGGGCATCGGAAGCAGGAGGATGATATCTGGTGGAGGAGGGAGGGGAAGAAGTGGAGGAGGGATGGAGGGGAAGGAGGGAGGAGGGATGATATGGGGGAGGAGGGAGGAGGGGAGGGGGAAGGAGGGAGTGGGAGGAGGGGTGCGCGAATGGCGGGAGGAGGCGGGCGTGCACGGCTGGACCTGGACGGAGGAGAGGGGAGGGGGAGGGGAGGGCGCGTGACGCAGGGGGGACGGAGGGATGGGGGGAGCTCGAGGAGGAGGAGAGGAGGAGGAGAGGAGGAGGAGGAGGAGGAGGAGAGGAGGAGGAGGAGGAGGAGGAGGAGGAGGAGGAGGAGGAGGAGGAGGAGAGGAGAGGAGGAGGAGGAGGAGGAGGAGGAGGGAGGAGGAGGAGGAGGAGAGGAGGGGAGGAAGGGAGGAGGAGGAGGGGAGGGGGAGGAGGAGGATGAGGAGGAGGAGGAGGAGGAGGAGGAGGAGGGGAGGAGGAGAGGGGTGGAGGAAGAGGAGGAGGAGGAGGAGGAGGAGGAGGAGGAGGAGGAGGGTCGAGGGGAGGAGACGAGTTGGGAGCAAGGAGGAGGAGGGAGCCCCTCCGCCTGCGCAGTGGTGCGGGTCGAGGGACGGCGGCGGAGGCGCGTGGCCGTCTCACGCCTGCGCGGCGTCCACCCAGCTGCCGAAGCGCTACGCCGGCCCGGAGGACTGCTACTTCGAGGACGGCGGGAGCCTCGGGGCGGGGGTCAGTGCAAGCGGGGGTCAGCCAGAGCGCCCGATCTTGCAGGATCCTGCAGGGCCAGGGTCGCATTGACCCGGGTTTGGGTGCAGGATCCTGATGGATTTTGCAGGATCCTTCGCATTGACCCGGGTTTGGGCACAGGATCATGCAGGATCTTCCAGGATTCTGCAAGGCCTGATTGACACGGGTTTGGATTGACCCGGGTCAGCAGGTCCCCGAGAACGGTTCGGGGAATTGAGGCTCGGAGGCCCAGAGGGAAGCACCAACACCAATATCAGCGGTGTGCCTCCACCAAGAGGAAGTGCTCCCGAGATCGGTGATGGTGGCAATGTTCGGGCTTCGGGGTGACCGAGATTTTTCCACTGACGCAAGAATCTAGGATCATGAATCCCCGGTGGAAGCAGCCCCCTGTGTTGGTGTTGGCGCTCATTTCCAGGCCTTCAAAATGCTGGTACGTCGAAGGATGGATCCGAGGACAGGCCTGCAAAAATGGATCAAGACGCGTGGATTAGCGACGGGGCCCGTTCCCATACAGATCGGCACGCTCCGTCGCCGAACCAGGTGGCATTGGCCTAGCGTTAATTCGGGCGCGTCCCTCTACAGGAGGAATATTCAAAAACAGGCAGAACAATAGTCTTGGGGCGATTTGTCCATTAATTGTTGGTTTTATATAGTATTTCTTGACCATGTTCTATTTGTCCTCCATCTGCTTGTAAGGGGACATGCCCGACCTAAGCCTAGTGTTTCGGGGGTCTTCTCCCTGATGCATGAATCTGGCGCCACCGCGACAGAGCCGCGGTCCCCTGGGGTTGGCGCCGCCAGGCAACCTCCAAAGACCTTCCACCGTCTGAGCTGTTCGATCCTGGCGTGTTTCCTCGATTCGGCCACGCGCAGACTCGGGGTCGGCAGAGAGAGGGGTGATGACTAGGGGGGGGTGGATATCATGGCGTGGGCCATGGTATTTCCCCAGATTTCATGGCGCCTCTTCTCATTTCATTACGTCCCATGCCCCCCCGCTGGGCCGCGCACCTGCCGCCGGTCATGATTTGCACCCCCCCCTCTTGGACACCCCCCTCTTGGCCGCTCCCGAAGAAGGGGGTCGGGGGAGGGCGGAAGGCTTCTTAGAAGCACCCCTGCTTCTGAGAGGGCACGGGCCTCGTCTAGAGGTGCAAGGCTGGCGCCTTCAAGGAGCAGCCTCCTTCCGAGCAGCCTTCCCCCCTCCCCTTGATCGATGTCGGCCGTTGACTCCACCAATCGATGTCACCCTTCTGCGCGCCGCCAGTCGATGTCGGCCTTTGGGTCAGGTTCTCGGACCCTGGGACCATGAAGAGTGGACCCAGGGCGAAAAGCTACCCCAGGGAAGGCGGTCGGGACCTCTGGGGCCGCGGGCTGAGAAACTCACACCGGTGGATAGCAGCCTCGGGGCGTGAGTCTCATGTGGTTCCAAAACGGACCCCAGGGAAAGGGGCTTTTGAGACGGGCGATGCCGATTTCTCAATTCCGCTCGGCTTCGCCCACAAGGCTGCCGCATTGTGATTTTTCAGTCGCACTCATCGAAGTCTCAAAGGGCAACGCCACGGTCTCAGAAGTCCCTTTCGCTGGCGTCCCTTTATAGGAAACGCATCAGAGTCGGTCATTCCAGAGCATCCTGGAGTTCTTCTCGGATCGATCCTGAGCGCTTGGAACGCGGCCGCCGCGCCCGATGTTATTCCTGACCCGTAGCTACCCGATGTCGTCTTAAGTCGGGTCTATCCCTCTACAGTAGGAATACTCAATAGTCAAAACATAATCCGGGGACGATGTTCCTATTATCTGTTTAACATATGTTGGGGTATTTAGGAGTTGTTTATTGTTCGTCTAAAATCCGTCTGTGTGTCGCAGTTTTTTCATTGTAAGAGCACGACTTATTAGTTTCAAGCATGTTAGCCAGCGAAGACCCTCAGGCTATGTGATGTAATGCAGCTAGGTGTTGCAGTTTAAGTGGTGCAAGGTAGAGGCGGCTGTGAAAAAGGCAGCGGGCGGCAACGTCACGAAACCTCGCTGGACCCGCCCAGCGAACGAGGCGGCAGCGAGCGGCAACGTTGCGAAACCTCGCAAGACCCACCGAGCGCACGAGGCGGCATCGAGGAGGCTACAGGCGGCAACGTGGCGAAGCCTCGCCGTACCCACCCAGCGCACGAGGCACGAGGCGGCAATGAGGGGCAACGAGCGGCAACGTGGCGAAACCTCGACCCACCTCGCTGCACCCGGCCAGCACACGAGGCGGCAACGAGGAGTCAGTGGGCGGCAACGTGGCAAAGCCTCACCAGACCCACCAAGCGCACGAGGCCGCAGCGGGGGGCAACGAGCGGCAACGTGGCAGAATGTTGCCGGACCTACCGAGCGCCCAGCGCACGAGGCGGCAACGAGGAGGCAACGGGCGGCAACGTGGCAAAGCCACCAAGCGCACGAAGCGGCGGCAGCGTGGCGAAACCTCGCCAGACCCATCCGCACACGAGGCGGCAACGAGTCGGCACCGTTATGAAATTTCGCCAGGCCCACCCAACGCACCAGGCGGCAACAGGCGGCAACGTGGCGAAACCTCGCTGGACCCGGCCAGCACACGAGGCGGCAACGAGGTGGCAACGGGCGGCAACGTGGCGAAACCTTGCTGGAGCCGCCCTTAGTCACGTAAGGTCATTGCAGATGCCGCATGGGCAATACGATGATGCCAGATTGGGACACAGGGACACTATCACCTATTGAGCGCGGTAATGGGGAGACGATTGCCCAACACCTATGACGGAGGCGTTGCTCATGTTGGTGGACCTGGCGAACCCTGGTAGTGACGGAGTAGTCGCCAGGCCGCCTGCACAACGAGGTTTATTCACATCAGTTCCCCGCCATTTTTCTGCGAAAGTAAAATGTAGTAAGAATTTCTTCTCCAAGGAATGGCCAGCCTCTTGTTTTGGTCTCGGCCCTTGGCTCCAGGCGCCTGAGCACGAGTAAGAAGAGCGATGGACCTGGATGTGAGTCTTCTTGAGGGGTGGATCATGTTGCCCAATTGGTCGGTGTCGGCGCCCGCTTGGCTGAGGCAGGCTCCGAACTCGACTGCTGGAATGGGTCGCCACCTCTGAATGTGTGACGTTGAGGTGCAACATTCAACATCGAAGGCCAGTAAGACATCCCTTATGGTGATTAGGATACCCACCTAGTCGGTGCATTTGCTTTGCTCTGACAGAAAGCGGCCGGCCAGTCTGCTTAAATCGCCTTGACGTTGCAAATTATTGGCGGTGGATGTTCCGTACATAAGTTGCCGCAAACATGTTTGTTAACATGTGAATAGTGGTTGGTCAAAGTTGAGTTCGTTGGAGATCCGCCCCCTGGTGGTGAGAAGGGCTGCAGCTCTGGGAGGAGGGGCAGCAGCAGGCGCAGCAGCGGACTGCGGGATGCAGGACGCAGCAGGCAGCGGCAGTCCTTGTCCTCTTTCCCCTCTTTTTTCTCCGCCGCGGGCCTCGTCCTCCTCATGATCCGTGCGGGCTTCGCCCTCTGCCGCTGGCCCCGTCTCTCGGGGGCGGCAGAGAGAGGGGTGATGACTAGGGGGGGATATCTTTCGGGGGTGGACAGAACCGTTTTCGGTTCTGTCCACCCCCGAAAGATTAGTGAGGGGGTGGACATCTTTCGGGCACGTCGATTAGTGAATTGTCCGTTTTCGGTTCTCGAGAGGGCGCCGTGGCCGTTATTTTCCAGGCTTGCGCCCGCCAGGTTTGGGCCTCAGGTCGTTTTCACTAAACCACGTTTTGCGAAAGGGGGGTCTGTCCATCCCCGAATCTTGGCGTGGGCCATGAGATTTTCCCAGATTTCATGGCGCCTCTTCTTATTCCACTACGTCCCGGCTCCCTCCCCCCCTTGGGCCGCGCACGTGCCGCCGGCCATGATTTCCACCCCCCCCTCGTGGACGCCCCCCTCTATGGCCGCCCCCGAATCTCCATCACAACGGCCTCTGTCAGGGCCCTGCTGGGATGTCTCGGCGCCGTCTTGAGGAAGTCTGGGAGCATCATGCGGAGGCGACTGCCATTCGGCAGACAGTCTGAGATGTTGGGGGGTTCTGCCTCGGGGGCGCGAGCGCACTGCAACTTACGAGGCGTCGTGGCCTCGGGGCGCGCGACTGCGGTGTAATTTGCGAGCGATCGTGGCCTCGGGAGCGCGTATCCAGCAGCGCTAGCATTCATTAAGGATCGCGGCTTCGAGGGCGCGACCCTGGTATGATTTTCAAGACGTCGTGGCCTGGGGGGCGCGAAGCTGGAGTAATTGTCGAAGGATCGTAGGCTCAGGATGCGATTCTGGCGTAGTTTACCAGTGATTGCGACCTCGTCGGCCCATGGGCGCAACTATTGAATAACTTCTCAGTGATTGCGACTTCGGTGGGGCAGGTTTCGTGCAATTTAGAAAGGTTGTGACCTCGGGAATGCGAATCTTGTGCAATTTACAAGGGATTCTGTCCTTGGGAGCGCGAAGGTGGCTAGTATTTGTGAAGGTCGTACGGCTGGTGCGGCCGACCCAGTACGACGACGGCCACGACGACAACGACAACGACGAGCTGATGGCCCTGTCACAAGCTCGGGACATGGCATGCGGTGGAGGGAGGAGGAGGAGGGGGAAGAGGAGGAGGAGGCGGAGGCGGAGGAGGAGGAGGAGGAGGAGGGGGAGGGGGAGGGGGAGGAGGTGGAGGAGGAGGAGGAGGAGGAGGAGGAGGAGGAGGGAGCGGAGGAGGAGGGGGAGCAGGAAGAGGAGGAAGAGCAGGAGGAGCAGGAGCAGGAGGAGGAGGAGGAGGAGGAGAAGGAGGAACAGGAAAAAGAGGAGGAAGAAGAGGAGGAGGAGGAACAACAGATGAGGAGAGGAGGAGGGAAACAAAAGAGGAGGAGGAGAAGGGGACCGCCTGGGAAGGGGGGAGGGAGGGCTGCCGGGCCCTCGGGGGGGCAGTGGGACCCTCCCCCCCTACTCGCCCTCTGTATCGCCCCCTTCCCACCCACCCCCCCGATTCCACCCCCCTGTCAGGGAGGGGACGCGGGGAGGGAATCGATTACCTACGACGTTTTATTTACTTTACGACGTTTCTTTTCGTTGTTCGTTTCTAGATTTCCCTGGAACTAGCGACGACGACGACGACGACGACTAAGACGACGACAGTGTCTCGCACACGCCGACTGGGTCGGCGAGTTTACTGCAGATTCTGGCCTCGGGAGCGCGAACCTGGCGTAAGATACAAGGGAGTTTGGCCTCGGGAGCGCGAATCTGGTGTAATTTGCTAGGGATTGACTCGGGAACACCAGTTTGGTTTAATTCACCAGCCCTGGGAGTGGGACCCTGGCGTAATTTGCACGAAGTTTTGACCTGGGGAGCGCGAATCTGGTGTGATTTGCAGTATTGGCCCTGGGAGCACCAGTCTAGTGCAATTTTGGAAGGATTCTGGCTTCGAAATCGCGAGTGGACATCATTCACACGGGAGTCTGGCCCCGGGAACGCGAACCCGTTGCAATTTCAAATGGATTTTGTTTCGGAGCGCGAATCTCACGCATTGTTACATGTCCCACAGAAATTCTAGACGCTTCGCGTATCCCAACCAGCCCATCCAGAAACGATGTCCAGGCGGGTTGAGGTGATCAGGGAAGTGCAGGAGCAAAGAGATGGACGGCCGCACCGGGCAAAGGAGGGAGGAGGAGAAGGAGGAGGCTGGATGGATGAATGAGGGAGTGGGGAGAAGGAAGATGAATAGGATGAGGAAGAGGAGGAGGAGGAGGAGGAGGAGGAGGAGGAGGAGGAGGAGGAGGAAGGGCCAGAGGTCTCTTGGATGCCTCTCGGAGCCTCTTGGGATATCTCTTGGGCACTTCGTGGAGGCCTCTTAGGACGTCTTGGGGGTCTCGTGGCGGTCCTGGGGGGCTCTTGGGCATCTCGGGTGCCTCGGGGGAGCTTTTGGGGGCCGCTTGGGGGCCTCCTAGCTGCCTCTAGGGGCCATCTTGGAGGCCATCGATCAAAGAAGGGGGGGGCAATTGATTAGCCTTGCCCCTCGTTAGCATCTCAGATCGCTCTTGGGGCGCTGTTGAGGCGCTCTTGGAGCGTTCTTGGGCGCTCTTGGCGCCGTCTTGGGGCCATCTTGAGGTCTCGGACGGCCATCGGAAGCGAAGAGGCGAGAAAGCAAAACTCATTGATGTTCCTTTGGTTTTGGAAAGGGTTTGGCCTCTTGGGGGCTTCCTTGGAAGTCTCGGAAGCCTCTTGGAGCCGTCTTGGAACGTTCTTTCGTCCTTTGGGAGCATGTTGGGAACCATGTTGAGGCGTCTTGCGCTATCTTGAGCCGTCTTGGAGGCCATCTTGGGCTCCCTGAGGCCCTCTGAGAGCGTCGTCGGCGAAAACGCACCGTCTGACACCTCGCGCGACCCCCCCCCTCGTTCAGGTCCAGGGGAGGGGGGGAGGGGGAGGGGTAAACCCCTCCGAAGGGGAGGAAACGCCCTAAACCACCTACGCCCAGAGGGCTGGTGGGATTCAGGCACCGCGCTTCGGGGACGGTGACCAGCATGGTTTTGGCGTCCCCCCCCCCCTCCCTCGCGCGCGCAGGGATACTTTGCAGTAGGCATCAGCAAGTAGCACTATACCACTGGGCACTGGAAACTGTAAGCGCAGTGTGCAGGACATCTCCGCCGCGCAGCCTGGTGGCCCCCACGGGGGCCGGCCGACCGTCCACCTTGATTTCCTGATCTTCCTAGTCGGCAATTTCAGTATCATCCTCGTGTGTTGCCCTTCAAGGTCCATCTCCTCGTCATCCCATCGCACTGCCCACATCGTCCCCGCAATTCCTGTTCCGTTGCCCCTCTCTTGTGTCGTCGTGCAGACAACATGTGGCTTTCATGTGTGAGAGTGTGGGAGTGGAGATACGGTCACTCCGCAGCGATATCCGCGCCTTTACGTTTATGAAGGGCTCATCGTGCCACCAGGGGCAGGGGCTCGACCATGACGTGATCGGTGTCCTTTGCTCAGTGACGTTGTGATACCCCCAGACTTGAACGGCCATTGTTTATTTGCAGCAGCTGTAATGGTGCACATTTCAATGCTCGTGGGATCAACGAGCGAGAATAAGTTGCAAATGCGGCGCCTACGTTGTCATACTAATGTGAAGGTTGAGCTTGCAACAACAGGTAGCAGTACTGGCGTTGGAGCTGCATTTGGTGTTGTGTACCATCGCAGCTAGGAGCCTTGAGGTTGGAAGTGCGCATGTAATATGGTCATCTCCCAGCTCATCATAAGCTGTGAGATGGCTTGTCCAGCAATGTTGGCGATGGTAGGACATGTCCACGGTTGCATATGCCCCTCGACGTATTGCCACAGCCATCGTGAGGGCGTGACATGGGGTGGAAATTCTAGAGGCTTCGCGTAACCCCACCAGCCCATCCAGAAACGATGCCCAGGGGAAGTGCCTCGATCAGGCAGGTGGGCAGCACGCAGAGGAAGGGTCCCCCAGTGGAGGCCTATTGGAGCGTCTTGGGTGCCTCGGAGAGCTTCTTGGGGCCTGTTGGGGGTCTCTTGGGAGCATCTTGGAGACCTCTTTGGCGCCTGTTGGGGCCTCCTGGGCGCCTCTTGCCTCTTGAAGCGCTCTTGGGAGCCTTGGGAGCGCTCTTGGGGACATATTGGAGGACATCGATCAAACAAGAAGCGACCATTAGTTAGCGTTGCCCATCGGGAGCCCAACACATCGCCTCTTGGGGCGCTCTTGGAGCGCTCTTAGGGGCTCTCTTGAGCCTCTCTTGGAGCCCTCTTGGGCCATCTTGGAGCCATCGTGAGGCCTCGGATGGCCAGGATGGCCGTCGGAAACGAAACGGCGAGAAAACCAAACACATAGATGTTCCTAAGGTTTTGGCCTCTTCTGGGCCTCCTGGGGGAGCTCTTTGGCCACCTGGAGCCGTCTTGGAGCGGTCTTGGGCCATCTTGGAGCATCGTGGGAGCCATTATGAGACATCTTGGGATATCTTGAGCCATCTTGGAGGTCATCTTGGGCTCTCCCAGGCGCTCTGGGAGTCATCTTAGTCAGTGCCCCCCCCCAAAGAGGCCAACATGTGGCTAAAACCTTAGCACAATAACAATGATTTGGAATTCTCGCCGAGGCCTCTTGGAGCATCTTGGGTGCCTCTGGGGGGTCTCTTGGGGCCTCTTGGAGGTCTCTTGGGAGCCTCTTGGGGGCATCCTGGAGGCCTCTTGGGGCTTCCTGGCCACCTCTTGGGGCGCCCTTGGGAGCCTTGGGGGCCATCTTTGGGCCATCTTGGGTGAGATCGATCACAGGAGGGGGGGTCACTAATTAGGGCCCCCCCCCCTCAGGAGGCCAAAATGGGGCAAAAACCTTAGTACAATCAATGATTTTGGCTTCCTCGCCGAGGCCGTTTTGGACGCTCCGACGACTCGCGGAAGCCCCTGTCCAGGTCCAGGGGAGGGGGTAGGGGGAGGGATAAACCCCTCCCCGAAGGGGAAGAAGGAGGGGTGGAAGAGGAAACTTCCTCCACCACCTACGCCCAGAGGGCTGGTGGGATTGACCATTTTTCGAGTTTGACAATATTGGGGCTGGTCTGTCCGTGGCCCCAGTTGTATGATGCATGGGGGAGGGAGAAGGAGGGGAGAGAGGTCGGAAGGGGCAGGATATGGGGGGGTGTCTAAAGATATCTATACACACATCTACATATCATCGAATTGCACCACATGTAATTATCAAGCGTTTGCAGTTTTGTTCCAGCAGGCGCGGTTTCAGCGCCCGTCCCCTGTGTCAAGACCTGTGGCCCAGTTGTCCCGGGGCCGACTTGGCATCTGGCGGCACCGAGGCCGCCGTCGGAGGCATCCGTGAGGATGAGCAGCTGGAGAGGCCATCGGGGGGCCTCCAGCTGCCCGACCTCACGGCCGCTTCGCTCCGGGGCCACCTTGAAGACACGCGTGCTCTTCTCGGCGGCGCTCGGCCCGCCCTGGCTGGCCCCGGCGCAGCGAGGGCCCACCACGAGGCTCATCGCGCAGGCTCCACGCTCAGGCTCTCCTCCTCCTCCTCCTCCTCCTCCTCCTCCTCCTCCTCCTCCTCCTCCCCTCCTCCCCCCTCCCCCTCCTCCTCCTCCTCCTCCTCCTCCTCCTCCTCCTCCTCCTCCTCCTCCTCCTCCCCCTCCTCCCCCTCCCCCTCCCCCTCCTCTTCCCTCCCCTTCTCCCCCTTGCCCCTTTCTCCCTCCTCCCTCCTCCCTCCTCCTCCCTTCTCCTCCCCTCCTCTTGTTCCTTCCCTCCTCCCTCCCCCCTCCCTCCTTCCCCCCTCCTTTCTTTTCCCCCCCCTCCTCCTCCTCCTCCTCCTCCTCCTCCTCCCCCTCCTCCTCCTCCTCCCCTGCGCAGGCCCGGGCCCGCCACGGGCCCGGGCGTCCCGCGCGCAGACGCCACGAGCAGGCTCCACATCGGAGCTGACCTTACGTCGGGCGTGTCCCTGTACAGGAGGAATTTCCGAAATCAGTCAAACATAGTCTGGGGACGAGTTTCTTTTTGTTTGTTGACTATTTTGGAGTATTTGATTTCGACTTGTTTTGTTTTTTTCGTCCAAGATCCGCCTGTAGGGGGACACGCCCGACCTAAAGCTGACCCCACGCGCAGGCTCCAGACCCCTGACGTCTTGATTTCTGTCGCGACGCCGAACCCCAGAGGTCTGGACCCCATTTCCTGGGGACCCGTTTTTCATCCTGAGTCGGTTTTCGACGGTCCCGGGGCCCAGTGAGGGCCCCTGGAGGCCGAACATTGTAAGAAAAAACCGGCGTGGTTTCTCCACAACGCGAGGGGGTCTCGGCACCAGATCTGCGCTGGGCCCCCTTGGCGGCACCTCCGGCGCCACCCTTGGTGCGGGTCCAGCGCAGACCCAAGAGATCCGCGCGGAGCACAGACATTTTATGTGTATGCCGTGTTTAGATATCCATACAGCTACCGTCTTCGGTATCCAATTTTTTGAGGCCTCCAGGGGGGCCCTCGTCGCCACCGCTGGATTCGCTTCGGAATCCTGGTCAGAACGCGCCGCCCCGGCAGGGGTCAAGGGAGTAGTGGTATCGGTACTGTTTGCTTTCCCCACGGAAGATCGGGATGGGACGGGGAGGGCCAGCAGGCCCATATACGAATCATCGGGGCTGGGGGCGGTAAGGGATAGCTATGTATTCGCACCTCTGGGGCCCAAACGGGAGTTACCGCGCACCGCAGTTCACCCGGATAATTGGGGCGTCCAGCCCTCGCGAATCATCTGGGCTGGGGACAGTCAGGGGTAGCTACGGGTTCGCGTCCCAGAGGCCCAAACCGGAGTTACCCCGCACCGCAGTTACCCGGGATAATTCGGGCGAGCGGTCTCGGAGCGTTCCGCAAGGCTCTGGGATGGCCGCGACACCCGATACATCTTCCAGTCCCGCCAGCTCTTAGAGATTCCCGATTTATCCTCATCCGAATTCGCCATCAGTTTGAAAGCCTTCGTCTTGGGGGCGAAGACCAGCTGCCGCTCTTGTCCGTTCCTGGGCAGGGCTCGTTGTCGTTCTCGCCGCGGGCGTCTTCCGTTCGAGGCGACGGCCCGGTGTTGGACAGCAGTCGTTGTTGGGCGTTGTTCCCATCGGTTCCTGTCAAGCGGCTAAAATCCAGTTCTGGACGATTGGCAGCTTGTGCAATTGAACTACGGTTTTCTTCACAGCGGCATCGTAAACTTCACCGCCGCCATCATCGCTCAATATCGTCGCCCTCCTGCGCCTCTTTCTCGTTCATGATCAGCAGCGGCATCACCATCACCAACTCCAGCACCAGCACCAGCACCCGCATTATCATCATCATCATCAGCATCATCATCATCATCATCATCATCATCATCATCATCATCATCATCATACAGCGACTTGTCGGCATTTGTGGCAACACCGCGGCCGTATTCCCTTGCTCAAGTTCTAAAGGAACGCAAGCATTCATTCTTTGCGCGGGTCAACGCCGACCTCACAGTGCCCTCTCCGCTGCCATCACCGTGCGCGGCAGCTCGACGCCCTCCTTCGATTGCGTCTGCTCTCCTGCGCTGGCCTGCCCAGCGGTGGAGTGCCGCTGATCGACTGGCAAGGCTCGCTGGCTTCTGCCCAGCCGTCAGGCTGGTCAATCGAGTTCGTGGTCGTGCTCGTGGTGGGTGGCTTCGCGTACGGCAGCGTCGTTGGCGGCTACTGCTTCCAGAGCTTGCTGACGGCCCCCGTGGTGCAGCCTGCACCCGCTCCAGCATCGTTTCAGGAGGCCGCGCACACTCTCGACCTCGCGAGTGCGGCGACTACCCAGGCGAGGAAGTTCCGCCTTCAGGTGGAATAGCTGCTCGCGCCGCTGGACAGTTCCACTACTTTTGGTACAACGTCGGGGCGGCCGCTTTCTTCCACGAGAGACTCACTCTGCTGCCTGGGTACATCCTTACCCTTGACGATGAGGTATATGCTGAGAGCGACTCGGCAGGTGGTGACTCGAGAACTGTGCATGACTCGGCGGGCCAGGGCGACGCGATCGTAGGCGTCGCCGCCAACAAGCTCTACAAGTTCTGGCGGCCGCCGTTGGCAGCCGTCGCCTGGGCTGCTGCGCGGAGCTGCGTCGCCCAGGGCCATGGGCCTCTGGCGCCTTCGCCCTTCATCCTCGAGCTCAGCGCCGACAACGTGTTGGGCGTCGCGAAGGGGGTCCTGGCCGTGTTCGACCCGCTCGGAGCGGCCCCCGCCGCCGCAGCGCCTGGCGCCCTGGCCTTGGCTGGCGCGGCCGCGCCCCCCGCGGGCGCCCCTGGGCCGCCTGCCGCGTCTGCCGCTACGCCTACGGGCGGGCTGGGCGCGCTGGCCGCGGCGCTCGGTGCGGGGAGGGCCGCCCTGCCTGCCGCCGCTGGCCCTCCGGGCGTCGGCGCCGCCGCCGCGGCCCCCGCGGCCCCAGGCGCCGCAGGGTCTGATCCCCGCGTGCTGGCCACCGACCTCGACGCGCGGGGGGTGCGGGACATGCTTGTCAGGGACGCTGTCAAGCGCCAGACCGAGACCCCCCGCGCCGACTGGCCCGTGAAGGGCCGGACGACCACGACGCGGGTGCTCCACTTCATGCTCCGCATGGCGGACGGGGCGACGGCGTGGCTCATCCGCTGGATGGCCATGAAGCAGGCCTCAGAGACGGCCGACACCGACAGGCTGTACGAGACGCTGTGCCGTGTCGTCGAGACCTCGCGCTGCCACGACCAGCTGATCATCTGCGAGCTGTCTTCTTACGAGTTCCTATCGCGGCAGCTGCTGATGGTGGAGTGGCGCTTCTTTGAGGAGCGCGCGCGCAGGACTCTCCCTGTGCCCAAGGCCAAGGGCCAGGCCAAGGACGGCGCCGCGGCCGCGGCCGCCGACGTTTCCTCCGAGATTGGCCACTTCCTCGGCACTGGAGAGACGTTGGGCAAGTTGTGCATTCTCCCACCCGTAATGGATTGGTTTGCTGAGCAGATGAAGAGTGAGGTTGCCGTTGCGAGGGAACGCCGCAAGGCTCGCGAGGAGCGGGCCTTGCGGCAGCCATGACGTTCCCGAAGGACGCTGGTCAGGAGGGGCCTCGCGACGCGCCACCTGCTCGCGAGCCTGGCCAGCTCGGCCCCGAGCCCGTCGAGGCCCCACCTGGCTTGGAGTTGCCCACGCGAAGTGACCATCGCCAGCGTGACGTTTTTCCGCTTCCTCTTTTTCCAGTGGATGGGCGTCGCCATCTTCCGCTTGGTCGTGGGGCTCGTCTGCGCGCCGCCAAAGGCGCGGGCTGGAGAGAGTGGTGCAACGAGGGGTTGTCTGCTCTCAACTGGCTCCACTGCGGCAAGGACGAGCCTTCCATGCCTGACGAAGGGGGGCCACCGCCCGCGGCCCAGGCAGCCTCCGTGGACAACATCGCGGGCTTGTACCGCGACTTCGAGCTGCCCGCCGCCTACTCGGAGAGAGGCCGCGATTGCGAAGCATCCCTCGTAGAGATGCTCGCGCAGGCACCTGGCTACGCTGGTGACAGCGGTCGAGTGCGCCCCATACAGCATGCCGCTTGTGGCCTGGCCCGAGTCGACGAAGGCAGTCTCCACCTGCGGCGTCGTCTCCGAGGCCGACTCCATCGTGCTGCAGGATTGGAGGCAGAGAATGCTGAATCCCGAGTCGGTGGCGGCGGAGCTGCGCGATTCGCTGGGGGTTATCCGCCCCTATGTCGATCCTGAGCTGCGCTTTAAGCCGAAGTCCTACGCTGAGTTTTCGAAGCAGCTGGAGGCCCACGGCATGATCTCCTGGCGGGTCTCCAGCGAACAGGCATCCTTCTCTACTGGTCTCTTCTTCGTGCAGAAATCAAACGACAAGCTGAGGTTGGTGTTCGACACCAGGCTGGCCAACTGCAGTTTCTCGTGCCCACCAGCCACTCGTCTGCCCGCGCCCAGCGCCTGGGCCAGTCTCGACTACGACGACAGTTTTCATTTCGCGCAGGGCGACATTCAGTGTGCTTTTTTATCATTTACGACTGCCAGCTGGCATGGAGTCGCTGTTCTCTCTGCCTCCGATAAACAACAGATTCGCCGGCCTCAAGTCGGTCAACGGGGTTCGTCGTGGCATCAACGACTGCGTCCAGCCTCTTGTCACGGTCGTTCCCATGGGGTGGAGTTGGGCCCTTCACCTGTGCCAGAGTGCGCTGACGAGAGCCCTGTCGGATGTCGGGTTCGGCCGCGACGATATGATTCTGGATGGGGGCTGCCCTCGGTCCTTGGTCGCTGAGAAGGACGCGGTGTGTGCAGGATACGTTGACAACTTCTGTGTCGTATCCAAGTGTGCCGAGACAGCCACGTCTCTGGCGCGTGCCGTTGCTGACCTTCTCACGGCCCGCGGGCTGCCTGTCTTGGAATTCTCCCCTGCGGTCAGTAAGGGGGTATTCACGGGCTTGGAGATCGACGGGGTCTCTGGGATCATTCGTGTTCGTCCTGACCGCCTCGCTCGCACTCGTCAAGCCGTTCTCGGGCTTTTGAAGCGTGGGCGGGCCTCTGCTGGGGCCCTCAGCGCGCTCGTAGGCCACTGTACTTGGGGGGTGATCCTGAGGCGCGACGTTCTGAGCATCTTTAACGCGGTCTATCGGTTCATGGGGGCTGTGGGACCTCATCCTGGACCCCTGTGGCCCTCGGTCGTCAGGAAGTTGTCGGCTGCCGTGGCCCTCATCCCGCTCTGGAGTGCCTCTACAAGGTCTCGCTGGTATTCGCGCGTCTATGCTTCTGATGCGTCGCCGTACGGGAAGGGTGTCTGTGTCAAGGAGGTCTCCCCCACGCTGTCGTCCGAGGTCGGCCGAGTCGCCGAACGCTGGAGATCTCGTCATGGGGATGCCGTGCTTGCCAGATCACATGCCCTTGGCGTCGACGGTCGTGACGATGCTACCGACGGTTGCCGTGCCGACACATCGTCTACTGCCTCTACTGCTTCGTCGTCTGGGCCCAGTGGGTTCCTCGAGGTCCCTGGGTCCATCTACGGGGCCGAGGGTTGGAAGACCATGCACTCTAGCCGTCATACCCGCCGTGGCTGCGATATCCTTCAGTACGAGGCGGAGGCCCTGGGGTTCAGCGCCCATCATGCCTCGAGGGCCCTGGGTACTCATCATCATCGCGTCGTCTGTATCGTGGACAATTTGGCTCTAGCTCTGTCGCTCGGCAAGGGGCGGTTTGGGGGCCGACATCTTCTCCGCGCCCTGCGGCGGATCGCTGGCGTGGCCCTCGCCCGCGGCCTGCGCCTGCTCGTGCGGTGGGTGCCGTCAGAGAGGAATGTCGCGGACAAGCCGTCGCGGGAAGGTTTCTGCGTCGGCCCTAGCTTCGAGGTCGTCGGGTCGCACCTCGTCGCGCGCCGCCCGCGGATCCCCCAAGGAGGTGATCAAGGCTGCGAGGGCCAGGCGGGAACATCCTGGTCCGCTGACGCTTCTGCGGGGCGGACTGTCGGTGCTGGAGGCCAACGCGGTCTCGGAGTCGACGGGCAAGAACTACCACGCCTCCGCCCTCAGGATTCTGAACTGGTGCCTCTGGACCGCCAGGGACTTCAAGAACAGCGTCGAGCTCGACGCGATCCTCGTGGTGTTCTTCGTCCACCTCTTCCTCGACGGGTACGACAGTGCGACGGGCCGCGTCACGATGGCCTCTCTGAAGCACCATCTGCCGTCGATGCTGATGGGCAGCCGCCCGCTGCCACGGGCCTTTCGGGCCCTTCAGGGTTGGACGAAGCTCGTGCCGCCGCAGATGAGGCTGCCGCTGCCGAGGGTCACGATGTTCGCCATCGTGGGCGCGCTGCTGTCTCAGGGGCTTTTGTCGCAGGCGGTCTTCGTGAGGATCGCGTTCGACACGTACCTCCGCCCCAGCGAGGCCTACCGTCTCACGGCGGCCTCCCTGATCGCGCCGAGGTCGGGCGCCACGGAGGGCCACCAGCACTGGGCTCTGTTGGTGAACGATGCGGCGAGCGGGAGGCCTGGCAAGACGGGGGTCACCGACGAGAGCGTCATCGTCGACGATCCTCTCCTCTGGCCTCTCCTCGAGGCGCTTCGGCAAGGACGCCGCGCGGAGGAGAGCCTCTGGACCTTCACGCCGCACCAGCTGCGGCGCGCTTTCGCGGAGGCCCTGGTCCAGCTCGGGATCTCCGACCAGCAGACCTCCCTCTACTCGCTGCGCCACGGGGGGGCCTCCGACGACCTCCTCTCGGGTCGCCGCACGAGGAAGGAGGTCAAGGGCCGCGGCAGGCGGAGGACGGACCAGTCTCTGAACAGGTACGCCAAGCGGGCGCGCATGCAGCAGCGGCCGGGTCAACTCGACCCCGCGCTGGTCGACTTCGGGCAGAAGGTCGAGAGCGATCTGCTGGGCCTGATGGACGTGATGGCGAGGACGGGCATCTTCTCGCTGCCGCTGCCGCTTCTCAGGCCGGTGTCGGCGGCGGCGCCGGTGCAGGCGCCTCCCGCGATGACCGACAAGTGGCTCTTCGTGTGAGGCGCCTGTGGCTACGTGCGCGGGCGCATGCCACAGCGATGCCGCACCTCATCATGCTCTGCACCTGTGTCCCCGACCGAGTTCGGCGAGTGTGCGAGGCCCGCGGGCTCGGCACCGTTGCTGTGAACGTTGCTCGACATCGCTTCGACGACCTCGCTGACCCTCAGGTTCTGAAGTCTCTGACTGGCTGGGTGCGCGCCTCGGCTGTGCTCGGAGTCTGGGCGTCCTTGCCCTGGGTCACCTGGGCGCCAGGGGCGTCGCGTGTCCGCAAGTTTGATTCTCTGCTGCACGTGAATAGAGCCTCAGAGGCCGCCTGTCGCGCCGTGCGAGTGGCAAACGCGCTGGCTGAATCCACCTTCAAATTGATTGCGGAGTGTATCTTCCGCAGAGTCCCGATCATTTTTATGCACCCTGTGTCGAGCCTCGTTCGGAGGCATCCCCGCCTGTCCCCTCTCATTGCCTCTTCCTCCTCCTCCTGCTCCCTCGACGCGTGCATGTATGCGGGGCGCGTGAGACAGCGACTCCACCTCGTCGGATGGAGCGCGCGGGATCTTGATTGCCTCGCTCGTCGTTGCCTCTGCGCCCATGGCCTCTGTGATCGCACTCTGAGACGTCACCTGGGAGGCCTGGGACGTCCAGCACTGGACGCCGTAGCTCGTGCCTCTGGTAAGGGCCTCCCCTCGGAAGTGGCCATTGCTGGCACTGAAATGATAGTGGCCGAAGCTCGTCATCTGTCCCGCGCCGCGAGATATAAGAAAATGTTTGGTCAATGAGTAATTCGGCTGTGGCCACCTGGGTAGACTAGCGTGTGGTACCGTGTCTGTGCTTCGCTGGTGGCGTATCCCTCGAAGCCGCCCTCCGCCGTTAGCACAAAGAAGAAACAATATGGCCCCGAATCGTCCACATACAGCGACTTGCCGGCATTTGTGGCAACACCGCGGCCGTATTCCCTTGCTCAAGTTCTACCCTGCCCCCCCCCACCCACTTGAGCTTTTAATGTTTCTCCGTGTCTGTGCTTCACTGCTGGCGTATCCCTCGAGGCCGCCCTCCGCCGTTTGCACAAAGAAGAAAAAAGATGGCCCCGAATCGTCCACATCATCATCATCATCATCCTCATCATCATCATCATCGTCGTCGTCATCGTCATCAGCATCAGCAGCAGCAGCAGCATCATCACAGTCGTCATCGTCATCCGCATCCTCCTCCTCATCATCATCATCATCAACAACACCATAATCAGCATCATCATCATCACCATCATCAGCAGTAGCAGCATCGTCATCATCGCCATCATCACCATCATCACCATCATCAGCATCATCTTCGTTATGATATTTCTCCCCTTTCCTCGTGATTCTTCCCATCCTCCTAATTACTCCTGTCCCACTGCCTGTATTCTCCTCCACATGATCGCCGTCCTTTCCTGGTTATTCTCCCCACAGCGGAGGCACGGAGCGACCTGCGACTCCAGTTTTGGAAGCATGTTCCCTTCGGAGACGCACAATTCCTGGGCACCTCAAGCAGCAAGTCGTCTTCTGTTGGCCGTGATGGGACGCGGGGAGCCTTGGTACGGTCGGACCGAGGTACAGTGGGGACTCATGCCCCTGCTTGCCTCCAGGGTGCCCTGGGTTTCTTGGGTTTTGATGTTTTCGCTGTGGAAAGTGTGACGTTCCCACACCAAAAAGCAATGGACGCCCTGGGGTCTCAGGGGTGGGTGTCTTGGGGAAGGTTTCTAGTGGACTGGCCTCCACTGTATGAGATCGAAGTCGGTTCGGGGAGGTGCCCCAGTGCTCTTCGTGCTTGTTGGGCGTTCTTGTGCATCCTGGGGGAGAGCCTCATGCCTTTTGAGGGATGCTCCTCCGCCCCAGGTCCGGCCGTCTGCATGTGCTGCTCCCGCTGCTTGCGCAGCGGGCCCGAGACGCAGCGGCCGCGGTAGCTGCCCTGGCGACCGGGTGCGCCCCTGTGCGCCGGTGTCCCGCCCCAGCCGTCGACAGTTCGCAGTCGATGCGGCGCTCGGACCTTCGAGGCAGCCCAGGAGCAGCCCGCTCGCCGAAAGCATGCGAGCGACCCAAGAGAACGGGGTCGTCTGCGCCGACGTTGGCGCGTAAACTAGCCCGCGTAAGGTAGCGCGGAGGCACCCTCGCTTCTGGCGTGGCGTGCCTCGTTTGCGGCCCGCGTGCGTTGCTGCGTAAGGTGGCTATGCCATCTTGCGTAAAACAAGTTTTTCCCGTCGCTCATAGGGTCCTGAGTTTTCTTGCTGTTTTGTTTTTGGCCTCCCAGGGCCCTCCACGGGCCCCACGGTTCGGGACGTAAACGCTGGTCTTGGGAGAAGGCCTTGGGGTCCAGGACCAGTTTCCCTCAGGACCCGCTTGATTCGGTCAAAGTGGAAAAGTGATTTGTCTGCGCGCATGTCACATTTATTGCGAAGGCCTCACGGCCGGTGCCGCTGACCCTGAAGGGGGACGTCGACGACGACGGCGACGGTGGTGGCAGCGACGACGACGACGACACTGACGTGGGCCCGAGTCCTCAAGGATGCTTCTTGGGGTCTCTTGGGAAGGCCCTCGGGGTCCTCTAGGGAGGAAACTTAGGGTCTCTTGGGAGCCTCTTGAGAGCCTCTTGGGGGCCTTTTCGGGTGTCCTGGGGGCCTCTCGTGGGCTTCTTGGGGCCTCTTGGGAACCTCTTGGGGCCTTCCAGGAGCTTCTCATCGCCGAGGGCTCGAAATGTCCGTTCGGGTTCCTTGTCAAGGCACGCTCTTGGAGCCGTCTTGGGGGCCTCTTGGGCCGTCTTGGAGGCATTTTAGGCTGCCTTGGGGTTCTCCTGGGATGTTTTGGAGCGCTCGTGGAAGCCTCTTGGGGCGATCTTGAGGGCCTCGTCGGCCGTCTTGGAGCGGCGGGAAGCAGAAAAGGCGAGAACGCCCAAATCTGTCAAAACCCTAAGGAAAATCACTGATGGTTGCCTCTTGTGGCCTTCTCGGGAGTGTCTTTGGAGGCTTCTTGGGGCGTCTTGGAGGTCTCCTGGGCAGTCTGGGAGCGTGAACGTGTTTTGGACCGATCGTTTGGCGATTGGGTGCCCTCTTGGACCGTCTCGGGGGCCTCTTGGGGCACTCGTGGCTTGTTTTGGTACTTTTTGCGGCCCCGGGACCCCCAGGGGGGGATGGGTATTTGACCCTCCCCCCCCGGGACCCCCCCGACGGGGGAGGGATCACAGGGAAGGAGCTTCCCTTCGATTCGATTGCGATATTGCGAGGTTTTTCCTTCGCTGACAGGCTTGAGCAGTTTCCCTTAGGACCCGCTTGCTTCGGCCAAAGTGATAACGTGGTTTGCCTGCGCGCATGTCCCAGTTATTCCATCGATTCGCTAACTCCACCGGCCTATATTGTGACATCGTTGGCACTTGCCTGCGTGGTCGCGGGGGCATTGCTGTTGTTGTCGCATTGTTTCACCACTCACGGAGCCCCGGCGCCACCCTGCAGCGCCCCCGCGGCACATAGACTGCAGGCCGCTTGTCTTGTCTTGTCTGCGTGCCCGCGGGGGCATCGTTTAGAGCCTCATGGGGCCTCTTGTGGACGTTTGGGGGCGTCTTGGGGGAAGGTCTTTGGGGCCTCTGGGGGCCTCTCGGGGGCCGCCCGGCAGTCACAGAGGCCATCTTTGGGGGAAGGGCCAGCACGCATATGGCCCGTGGGGCCTGCGAATGTTAGAACTGCTAGGGATAAGTCGGGCCTGTCCCTCTACAGGGGGAATATTCAAAAGTAGTAAAAAATAGTCTGGGGACGATTGTTTGATTATTTTGGACCATTTGGTGGCATTTGTGGGGTATTTCTATCTGTTGTCCAAAATCCCCCTGTAGGGGGGCGCGCCCGACTTAATACATGCAAGGGCGCAATGTTCTTTGGGCGCCATCCTGCGTCAAGAGTCGATGGCGTCCTGCATTGGCCGCCCCTTACCTGGGCGGGCCAGCGCCCGGGTTTCCCGATTCGCCTTCCGAACTCATGCGGCTTCCAATTTGTAGGCGATGTATGGTGTTTTCCAGCTTTCGTTTGCTCGTCGCGACCATGACATCAAGAATTTCAGCGGTCTCCTCGGTCTCAGCCGTCTGGCCATGGCGGCTTTTCCAAGAAGGAGGATGGGCGCAGGCGCTTGGACGGCGTGTGCTTCAGTGAGGGCGTCAATGTGACCTCGGACATGTGGCAGGAGAGCCATGCTCTTTGCAACCAGCGTTCGTCTTGAAAGTGCGCTTTGTGATGGGCATTCTCGTGTTTCGGAAGTGAAGCCCGATCCACCCAGATCGAATCATAGCTATCTGAAGTCCATGTGAAGGATGAGTCTAGGCGTTCACTAATTCCAAGGGTAGGCACCGCATGTGATGATCAGTCGCTTCCGCGTGTGATGAGAAAGGGAGAGGGAGCGAGAGAGAGATAGACAGATAGAGAGACAGGGACGCACACGCAGAGACGTGCACACATGCACACACAACAAATACACAAGTTCCTTCGACGCGGCGGTGGAGGCATCTACCTGGAACGCAGTTACAGATGGCATTAGCAATTGATCGGCTACCTTGTGCGGTGACGTGCGCTACACTGGTACGTGGTCCCATTGAGAGCCAGGCCAAAAGCGAGCGCGCGCACACAATTGTTCTTCTCCGACGCGACGATGGCAGCGCTCACCACGAAGACAGCCACGGGCCGCGTGAATAGTATCGCCTTGAACACCTTCTCTGGAGGCGTGCACTAAAGCGGTAGTCCCAGTGAGGGCAAGACCCAGAGCCAGTCGTTTGAACGGCATGGGCAGGTGCATGCACAGTGTACGCGCGCACAGCAATTTGCCCAGCGGAAACAGGCGTGCGTCTCGCCGGTGCCGCCCCCCGGGAGGCCTTTGGCTGCCGCGCGCTGGGCCGACGCTCACCCGGCTCCGCCAGGTCGCCTGCCCACCCGCTGCTCCCGCAGCTGGGCGCCCGGGCCTGGCCGGCCCTGCGGCCGGGCGTCCCCGGCTCTCCCAGCTCTGCTAGCCTGAAGCATATCCCTGTCCCTATCCCTGTGTTTGGCAGCGCCTTACAGTCGGGGCGCTGAAGAAGGAACCCTTTTCGTTGGGGAGGGGCTCCGTGTTCCTTGGTTGCTTCACAATTTGCCTTTGGTTGTCGTCCTTTGGTTTTCGATGGGAAGTCGAAGTTCAACTTGTGGATAGAAGGGGCCTCGTTCCTTATTTCGGGTTCCTTGGGTCATCGTCCCGACTGTACCTCGATACCGATCTTAGGGATTCCCGCAGTTTCTGGGGGCCTCCCCCTGAGACTGTCATCGCTTCTGGCCTGCCCATCCTAGGGGAGCCGTTCGAGGCTGGTTAACAGCTGCGTGGCGCGCACCGCTCGGGTCTCAGCCGCCTTTACCCGCCCCTGCCCCGCTGCTCTTGCAGCTGGGCGCCCCCGCCCCGCCAGCCTTGTGGCCAGGCGTCCCCGCCACGCCCAGGTGTGATGCGTGCGCCGGCCGGGTTCGGCCCTTTCCCGCCTCTCGCCGCCCCGCCGCAGCTTAGATGCGTCCTTTGCGGCGGCTGGCGGCTCCTCGCCGCGCCGCGCCACTTCAGTAGTTGGCGCTTCGCTCGGCAGCCCCCGGCGGTATTGCGGCTCGGCTCTGCAGCCCTCGGCGGCTTTGCAGCCACCGGCAGCTCTGCAGCGCTGCTGTCCGCATCTCAGCACGGCAATATAGCATTAAGTCGGGCCTGTCCCTCTACAGGAGGAATATTCCAAAATAGTCCCCAAAAAATGATTACGGGGACTATTTGTTGATTATTCGTCGACTCTTTTGGTGCATTTTTGGAGTATTTTTTTTTTCACCCAAAATCCGCCTGTGGGGGGACACGCCCGACCGACGTATAGCAGCATTTTGCTGCAGCGAGATGGTCGCCGGCCCAGCCCCCGTGGTCGCCGGCCTTTCCGCATCCCGCTGGCGCCGTGTTGCAGTAATGCCTGTCGCCCACGGCCTCCCGACGAACGCCCGGACGCCGCCTGCTGCGGTGGACTCGCTCGCAAACTCCACTCCTGCACTGGTTCGATTTCGTCTACGCTGTCTCAGCGCCTGCAGCCTTTGCCTCGGCCCCAGCCTGGGTGTGGGCGCGATGCCGCGTCACGCCCACTTCCGGGTCGCCTCAGCAATGGCCGGCCGCCCCGGCCACTCTTGCCGAAGCTCTTCGTGAGGTGAGTGCCCTCCTCCCCCGCCCGTGGTCCGCGGCTGCCCTCCGCCTCCCTCCCTCCCTCGCGCCGCCGGACAATCAATTAGTACGCCATGCCCGGGGCTATTAGAGCGCGAGTGCGGATTGCGTTTCGCCGCGCTGCGACGAACAAATAATTCTTGGTCGCTGCGCGCGCGACGACGCAGCGGTGACAGCATATGGTAAACGCATGCTGCGAGAAGCCAAATCGCACACACGCACACACAAACCGGCACACACCTTGTCTTTCGACGCGCCTATGGCCCTAATCGACGGGCGCATGGGAGCGGGACGCGCCTAGCACGAATTGATGTCTGCGAGCAGGGACGCCTGATCGCCCGACGAGCGCGCAAAGGCGCGTCCACTTGGCAGAAAAACCGAGCGCCACAGGAAACGGAGGTGCGAACGCAGGCGAGCGCCAGGAGGAGCGAGGGGCCGCCCCTAAACGGCGCTTCGCCGTCGAGCGGCCGACGCGCCGGCCCAGCGAGCGGCAGGAAAGGCCGCAGGCCACGCCAGTGGCGGGCGTGAAAGGAAGCGGCCGAAGCCGACCAGGGCACGGGGCATGGGGCGGCAGACAGACAGCGGCAGGGCAGGTGGGTCGAGGGCAGAAATGGCGGAGAGGCGGCCTGGGAGGCCCAACGGCACCAGCCGTTCCTTGCCCCGAAAAATTGCAGCGTGTCGCCAGCAGGACGCGTTCACATCGCCAGAGAGGTGATTGGCGATTCGAAGACTTGATTTTCTCCCATCCACCCTTCGAGGGAGGAAGTGAGAAGGAGGGGGGGGGAGGCAGGAACAGGGGAGGAGTTGACAGAGCACCTCCCGCTCGCCCCCCGCCCACGACCCCCCCTCCCCCAGGAGTACCTCGACAACGCGACTGACGTCCCGTGCCCCGGGGGCGACTGGGAGGACCCGGCGGCGCCAGCCTCCTTCGCCCCCATCGGGCTTGCGCGCCCCCGCGCCCCTGGAGCCTTGCTTGCATCGGCTCGGCGGGGGCAGCCGGGGCACTGTCCAAAAGGTCTGGCTCCTCCTCCTCCTCCTCCTCCTCCTCCTCCTCCCTGCTTTTAAGTTCCGTAGCCATTTTGGCTCAAGGCTCATGCTTTTGCGGGCTGAGCCCGTATTGGCATTCTCGGATACCGCTAGTCCGCGGCAGTGCCAGAGCGCTTGCGCTCGACAGCTTTTCGCCTTCACCGAGGGGTTGGGCTCCCTCATCAGTTTTGTCGCCACGGCCAGGCTGCCCTCAGGGCCGTGGCTCTCGCCGCTTGTCTCTGCGAAGTCGACGCCGCCATGGCCCCGACGCGCAAGGAGAACGCTTCGCCATGGTATTGCAAGTGGTGCAGGCATGACGTCACGAATCAGCCGTGGTTCAACGCCTCCACCCTGGTGTACTGCAAGAAGTGTGGCCTGCACAAGAGCAACTGCTTCAAGGAGAACAAAGCAGCGTCGCAGCCCAGCGTCTCGGCCAAGCAGCAGTCGCTCGCGGCCAAGGTCAAGGAGCTCGAGGCGCAGCTTGCCAAGCTCCGAGAGCATCCCCCTGGGCAAGGGCCAACGGCTACGGGTACAGGTGCGAGCCCTCCTTGGGCTGCCGCGCCTGGGGATGCCGACGCCGTCAAGAGGAGCCGTATCAAGATGCTGGACCAGCTGCTTCGGGTCACTACTGACCCTGCTGATGCTGATATTGTGGCCAAATGGCGTGAGGAGCGTGCTAGGTTGGATGCTGAGCTCTTTCAAGATAGGCCCATTGAGCATCAGGCCAGGTCATTGGCGTCACGACTGTCCTCCGCCCGTGCGCGACAGGCTACCATCCAGGCCACTCGCGACGAGCAGCAGCGGAAGATTGACGAGCTCACCCGAGGCCTGGCCGACACAGACTCCAAGTTGCAGGAGGCGGCTGCGGAGGTCCTCCGCCTCGAGCAGCAGACTCGCGCCGCCATGTCGCGAGTCCAGCCGCCCGAGGGCACCCAGCCACCGACGTTGGCGGACTTGCTGCCCACCTTTGCGGTCAGCGTGGAGCAGCTGGGCAAGGTTGCATCGGGCCTCGGCCTTGGCGCCGACATGGTCAAGGAGCTGCAAGCTATGGCCAACACGGTCAGCAAGCTGCAGAATATGCCGCAGGCCAAGCCGCCTGAACCCGCACCTGCCCCCGATGATGAGGATGGTGATGAGTCTTGCGCTGAGCCACCTGACATCGAGATGTCCGAACAGGAGTACCGTGAGACGCTGGGTGCAGCAGGGGTCCAAGTCGAGGAGAGCGACACCCCAGACATCGTGCGTGAGAAGTTCAAGCGCCTTCAGCAGAGCTACTTGGACACTGTGGCCAAGAAGGCCAAGACGTCGGCGTGAATGTGCTCGGCTTGATATGCTGTTGCTTTGGCTTTTTGTCACCATGGTTAGCTCCACATCAGCGCAACATGTCGAGAGTCCGCCTCAGTCATCTTCGACGGCGGCCAGCATTCTGGGCAGGGGGGGGAGGGATTCAGCCCCTCATAGTCACACCCCCCTGCCCACATCGGCGTCCAGTTCCATGACCTCGCCTGGCACTACGGCGCCTGCATTATCCCCCCCACTGGCCCGCTCCTCGGGGTGGGGGACAGCTCCGACCCTGACGGTGGCCTCGCCTACTTCGGTTGAGCCTGCAGCTCCGTCCAGGGCGACTACGGCATCACAGAGGGCTACTCCGTCTACGCCTACGCGGCTGGCCCCTGGCAGCACGCACTGCTCACCGACCTCATCTTCGGGGATTGGCGGCAGAGGGTACCGACCGTCCTCGGGCGGCACGCACTGCTCACCGCCCTTGCCCTCGGAGAATCCAGGCGGCAGAGGGTACCGACTGCCAGGGGCCCCACCGGGCCAGAGCGGCCCAGTGTGCACTACTTTGGATGGCGATCATGACTTCTTTGAGGACGTTGAGCCTGACATGGAAGCAGATCTGTGTGAAGGCGCATTTCATGAAGCGCCATCTTCGTCCCCACCTTCTTCCCGATTACGCTTCGAAAAATCAGGTCAAGAACGCGCTGCACCTACCTCGCCTTCGCCGCCAGGGAGCACGGAGGCGAAGGTGCAGCCAACGCATGCAGTATCCCAGCCGCAGCTCAAGGGCCTCATCACAACGGTGAATGCTACGAGCTACGGCCCTCTCTTTGACTTTTTGGCAACCTATCGTGGTACTATCTTGCTGGCACAAGAGTTGAGGATTACCGACTCCAGGCTTGGCGAGTTTCAGGCCAGGGCCTTGGATGCTGGATGGCATGGGCTATGGGCCCCTTCGCCCTCTACGGGGGACTCAGCTACGTCCAACTTCGGAGGGGTCGCTGTAATTGTGCCGACATACATCATGGTCACAGCCCCACCTGATGATGGGCACATTATTTACCCAGGACGAGCAGTCTGTGCACAGATTAACTGGGGAGTGGCAGGCGGCATCATAGTCGCCAGTGTGTATCTCGTCACGTCTATTGGCATATCGGGCGAGAACATTGAAGTGCTGTGGGCCTTGGCACAGAGAGTGGCGGCATGGAACTCACGGGGCCTCGACTGGATCCTAGGTGGCGACTGGAATTCCGACATCGATGCGCTCAATGTTCGCAACTGGGTCGAGACCATGGCAGCCGTCCACTACGTGCCCGACCAGCACACCTGCATCACCGATGAAGGCAAGAGCACCATAGACTATTTCGTCGTCTGTGCCAATTTAGCGTCTCGCATCAAGGGCAAGCCAGAGGTTCAGTATGACTCCACGGGCGTGCCGCCGCCGCATTTTCCTGTGGAGCTGCAGCTCATGGGCGAGGATCGCCCCACGTGGTGCCGTGTCCCTGTGGAGCCACGTCCCTTTGCGGTGGTGCCGCCAGTTGGCTGTGCTAGATATCCCTACCCGTGGCACAGGCTTCGGACAGAGTTCCAACGGGTCAGCTGTACTGACGACCTGAGCCCGCTCTGGGACTCCGTGTTGCGAGGGGTGGACTACGAGCTGGCAGGGCGCTACGACTGTGTGGGTGCTAAGGCCATGCAGTACATCGGACGCGAGGGGCCGCCGCAGTTCAAGTGGCAGCACTTGTCATGGCAGCCGCCACGCAGGCGTACCTACAAGGAGCCGACCGTGCTGGCCTGGGCCACGGCGAAGCGATGGGCCCAGCACCTTGTGGCTGAGAAGAAGCGGCTGGTGAGGTACATCGAGCGCCTCAAGCTTTGTGCTGCTGTATGTGACATCACGCCGCTGCAGTACACTAAGGTCGTAGTGGCTTTCAACGAGGTGGCTGCCTTTTATAGGCGCGCGGCTCGGTCAGAGCATGTGCTGTGTGCCTTGGATGCTGCCTTCGCAGGCTTCTTTCGGCGAGGGCTGATCGGCTTGGTCGAGGCTGACTTTGAGGACGTAGCCAAGACCATCATTGCCGCAGCTGACCATCATTTGACAACGGCACAAAGAGCGGCAGAGAGGGCCTGGAGGCAGTGGGCCAAAGAAGCCTTCCTGGGAGGAGCATCTCGGGCACATTCGTCCTCCAAGGTTCGGGCTCGACAGGAGGTGCTTGCCTACTCCCACGACGCTCAGCCATATCAGATGGCTGACCGCACGCTCGACAAGTGGAAGGACGTTTGGACCTACCACGGGGCGTGTCCTTTGCCGCTGCCTGTCGATCACGCTCAGTGGCCGTTGCTTCCGCCTTTCACTGCATCGCAGGTGCCTCGAGCCATCAGGAGTTTTCCGTTGAAGACGGCCTCGGGCCAGACGAGGATCGCGCCACGCACGCTCGATGTGCTGTCCGACCAGGCCTTGCAGAGCCTGGCCGATATGTTCATGCTGTTTGAGAGTTGGCTGGCCTGGCCCACGGACAGGCTCTACAGCGAGCTTGTTCGCCTGCCCAAGCCTGACGGGGACACTAGGTTGATCGTCCTCAGCAATACTTTCGTCAGGTTGTGGGGAAAGCTACGTCGGCCGCTTTCGGCGGAGTGGCAAGAGACACACAGGTGCGAGCATATGTGGGGGTCAAGGGCTGGGCAGACTTCGACCGATTCAGCCTTCGACCACAACCTGAGCCAGGAGATAGGAGAACTTTTAGGTGAGCACACATGCACCATTCTCCTGGACATGACCAAGTGCTTCGATATGGTCAGTCACAGTGCACTTCTCCGAGAAGCTAGAGAGCTCGGGTACCCGCTGAGGCTCCTGTGGTTGCTCCTGGGCTCCTACCGTCAGCCGAGAAGGATCAAGTGTTTTGGGTCTGTATCTAGGCCCTTGGTGGCCCATCAGGGTATTCTTGCGGGCTGCACGCACGCCACGTACCTTCTTTACCTCCTCACGTACCGAGCGGTCCAGCGCACGGCCAGCATTGCACCTTCTATCACGCCACGCACGCTCATGGACGATGTGGGTTTGCAGTACGTGTCGCCTGTATTGAGGGAGGTGTCCAACCTGGCCCGTGCGGCCAAGGCGTTTACGTCGGATGCTGGAGATCTTGGGATGGTCCTGAAGCCGCCGAAGTCTGGATGTATCCCTGGGAACCAAAAAGTTTGGGGACAGCTCAAGAGGCACCTGGGAACCTTGAAGATCCCGTACAGGGCCCACATGAGGAATCTGGGACACGAGCTCACAGGACCTCGAGTTCTTCGGCATATGGAGAAGCGTAGGTTGGTGCAGTTTCGAGAGCGCAAGCATCGTTTTCGCATGTTGAAGTCCGCCGTGGGGCGGAGTGCTACCAGCCTGTGGCGCACGGGCGCCCTTCCATCAGTGGCGCATGGCGGTGCAGTTGCTGGAGTTAGCGACAGCGCTCTTCGCGAGTTGCGACACTGTGCTGCAGTCCTAATGGTGTTCCAGGTAAGACGATGGTTGGGGTAACAGCGTATCTCATATCTCATCGGGATGAGTGTTATGACCCCATATATAACGCCACCACGGATATTGTGCTCAAATACGCCTCCTGGATCTGGGACGGACGTGTGCAACCTAGCAGACTTCGGGAGGCTTGGGTGCGTCTGGGTGCTAAGTTCGACAGTTCACCTTCCTGGGCCAAGGCGCGTGGGCCCCTCGGGGCCACTTGGCTTACTTTGAGGCGCATATCCTGGACTATGTCGTCAGAGCACATCCTGGTCGACGATTTGGGAAACAGTTTTGATTTGTATCGTATATGTCCAGCAGACCTACGAGTGTTCCTGCATCAAGGCATTCAGCGATGGCAGCACCATAGGTTGCAGCAGCATTTTTACACCGAGCAGGCGGAGGTGTGGCATCGTGCGCTTCGCCACGCGCTCGCCAAGATAAAGTGTCACAGGCGCCTCGGAGCGCTGCAGGCTTTGTGGGCTGACAACCTCCCCATCCCACCACGTCGGGACATGAAGCACGGGAGGCCCATTAGGCCATGTCAGGCCTGCGGCAAGGCTATCGACTCCTGTTGGGGTCATATCTTTTACGACTGCCCGCCGCTCCTCGAAGGGGACCCCGACCAGGAGTATTATGAGTTTCCAGAACAGCTTCAGGAGGTTCGTGACATGCTTCAGGCGTCTGGGCAGATGCTGGGGTGCACCGACTGGGACCAGAGATACTTGATCTATGGGGTTCCCGAGCCTGTTCCTGTACCGCACTACACCACGGTCTCCAAGGAGGTTTTTGCATGGGGAGATGTCTCGGGCTCTTGGGGGCCCACGTCGTATACTGACGGTTCGGGGTTCTCGGCCAGCATTCCTGAAGTACGTAGGTGCGGGTGGTCGGTCTGCCAGCTGGACCCCGTCACGTGGCTCCCCGCCAGAGCTGTATATGGGCCTTTGCCCTACTACGTGCAGACAGTAGGACGTGCTGAGCGCTATGCCATTAAGATGGGACTTCAGTGGCATCCTGGGCATGAGGTTTTCATTTCTGATCTGAAATCGCTCGTGGAAGAAGGTGCGTCCTGGGACCAGAGGCTCGAGTTTGGCAAAGCGAAGCACGCCCGAGTCTGGAGAGATATTTTTTCGGCTGCCAGAGCACGCGATCCACGTCTGCCACCAGTGCGGTTTCAGTGGACTCCAGCTCACAGGAAGCTGGAGGACATCATCGGGTCGGCCACGCCAGACGAGCTGGAGGCCTACGTCGGCAATGCCTGGGCCGATTTCTTCGCGAAGTGTGGCAGCGCTTCGCATATGGTGTCAAAGACACTGGCTGACAGTCTGGCAGCTGGGCTGAAGCAACACAGGCAGGTCCTGCACTATGTGTCGTGGGCGGCCTTCCAGGTCGTGCAGTTTCGGAAGTGGGGAGCTGACCCTGTCGTGGTGCAGGACCCAGAGCTCGCCCAGGTGCCCAAGTGTGTGGTTTTCGAGAGGCCCCAGGACCACGAGTTGCTCTTCTGCCAGAGGACGTCAGAGTATCGGTGTCGAAGGTGCAATCGTGTCGCTCGGTGTGCGAGTACCCTCCAGACTCTTCGTTCGGGAGCTGATCGTGTTTGTGCTCCCTCGCCCCTCGTCCAGAGCCTGGCCGAGGACTTCTTCTTGCGGAGTTCTGAGGCGTGGCTTAGTGTCTCGGATTCTAGGGTCACGGCGGCCATCGAGGCGGCCGATAGGATGTTGGGGTCCACGTCTCGGCCTTTGGAGGCCTCCTCGGTTCCCGCGGTCCCTCCTCAGCCGCTGGGGCAGGTGTCGGCTGCCAGCGGCTCGGCCGACGTACCCCAACCTGTGCTTGCTGAATTCGCTGAATTGGGGCATGATGTTTTCTGTGTCAATTCCGTGTATTGCTGCCGCAAGTGCGGTGGCAATTTCAACGGGTCCGAGTCCTTCAGGTCCGCCCGCAAGCTGCGGGCGCAGTGCCAAGGTTTCTCGGAGAATCCAAAGACTAGGGCGAACCAGCTCACGGCGATCGACCGCATCACCCGTGGCCTGGAGCCCCGCCAGCGGGGGGCAGGAGCGGTGCGTTCTGGCCCGAACCCTGCCCCCTAGTGTTTCTTTTGGGCTTGGGCCTGGGAGGTTTTCTTGGGTGCGGTTTTCCTGAGGCGCCCCACCCTCTCCCAGGCTTCCGCCCTCCGCCACCCCTGTGGCTCTCAGGTCTCACACGCGGTGGGTGTTCGTCACTCGGACGCCTCTCCTGCGGCTCGCTCGCTCGCTCCCTGCTTTTAAGTCGGGCATGTCCCTCTACAAGAGGAGTATTCAAAATATCACAAATATTGCTGGGGAACGATTTTTCTATGTGTGTACTATTTTTGAATTCTTTTGGGGGGTATGTTTGATTCTTCGTCCGGAATCCACCTGTAGGGGGGCATGCTAGACCCAACCCTGGTTCCGTCCTCCTCTGAGATCCTTCAGCTCAGCGCTCTGGCCCCTGAGCGTCTCCATGGCGGCTGGGGAGGCGAGGACTACCGAATTGATGGGTTTCGGTATGCCAGGACCGAGAAATCCATCAGTTCTGTCATCCTCGCCTCCCCAGTCGCCATGGAGCCGCTCAGGGGCCAGATCGCTGAGCTGAAGGATCTCAGGGTGCGTACTCCTCGCCCCTGCCCATCCTCCTTCAAGGCTCGACTCCGCAGGTCGCACTCCCCCGGGGCACGCCGTGCTCCGCCCGCGGGCCGGTGCGATTGCGACTGCGACAGGCCCCTGGAAGCTCGGCCGCCGGCAGAGGGGGGGCAGGGGGAGGGGGGAAGGCTCCTTAGGAGCACCCCTGTTTCTTAGAAGGCGCGGGCCTTGTCTGCAGATGCGAGGGAGCAGGGGTGCTTCCAAGAAGCCTTCCCCCCCTCCCCCTGCCCCCCTCTGCGCGCGGCCAGAAAACACAGGCGACGTCTAAGTAGCAGTGCTCCCTCCGTCTCCTCCAAGCGTCAGCCTCTTGTCCACTTCTTCGACTTATCCTATGTGTACCAGTTTGTCTACTATGTCAACCATCGAGTAGTGGCGCAGCGTCCTGGCATACCTATAGGGGCCATATAATGTTCTAAGAACCGTTTGTTGTTTGCACGAAATGTTCTTAGAACGTTTCTGGCTGGGACCGTCGTGGTTTAACACATCGGGCTTGTGTTCTTAGAACATTGTTTCTGCGCTCAGAACATGTCTGGGTTCTAAGAACATGTAGTGGTAATTAGGCCTTTATAGGAATGCCGGGACGGTCGGTCCCTGCTCAAAGCTACAATTCTTGCTCCCACGCGTTCCAAGGCTGCGGCCTCCTGCGCCCTGCCCAGCAAGGGGCACGGGCACCTCGCTGCCCGGTGCCGGCGCCGCTCCGCTACGCTTCGAGCGTCAGCTCAGATCGTGCCGCCCTCGAGGTCGCCTGCCAGTGCGGGCTGCTCCTCTCGCCTCCCTTCGAGCAGGGACCGACCGTCCGAGCACTCCTGTAGGCCTACCACGAAGTGTTCTTAGAAGCCAGAAATGTTCTGAGAGCAAACCAGCGCTCTTGTAGAACAATCGAGGGCGGCCAAGGGAGGGTGATGACTAGGGGGGGAGGGGGGATATCATGCCGGGGGCCATGACACTTCCAGATTTCACGGCGCCTCCCCTTGGTCCATTACGTCCCCAGCCCCCCCCCCCTGGGCCGCGCACGTGCTGTCGGCCATGCTTGGCGCCCCCCCCTCCTCTTGGACGCCCCCTCTTGGCCGCTCCCGACGAACACAAACCCGACTTCTTAAGACATAGACAGCATCAGCCAAACATGTGCTAAGAACATGTCGTGCACACCGCAAAAAACTCCTAGAACATTCTGTGGTGGGCCTATAGGTAAGCCAGGACGCTGCGCCACTACTCGATGGTTGACAGAATAGACAAACTGGTACACATAGGACAAGTCGAAGAAGTGGAGAAGAGGCTGACGCTTGGAGGAGACGGAGGAAGCACTGCTGCTTAGACGTCGCCTGTGTTTTTTGTTGGCCGCGCGCAGAGGGGGGCAGGGGGAGGGGGGGAAGGCTTCTTGGAAGCACCCCTGCTCCCTTAGGAGGCGTAGAGCATTCTCTGGCGGGCCTCTTAGGCCTGCCAGGACGCTTCGCCACTGCTCGATCCCCTCTCGCTTCCGCCGCTCGCCCCGGGCCGGCCCGTGGAGCCTCCTCCTGGGCGTGCCGCGGGGCGGCCACGCCGCACGGCGGCTGCGTTCTCCAGGAGTGTCCCGCTGCTCTGGCGCGTCGCGGGGTGCCCCAGCGCGCTGCTCTTTGAAGTCGGGCACGTCCCTCTACAGGCGGAATATCCCAAAGTAGTCAACGAAAATGAATGTGGGGACGATGTTTTGATTATTGTTTAATCTACTTTTGAGGATGTGTTGCCTATTTTTCAAGTTGTTCGTCCAGATGCCCGGCCTAACGCTTCTTGGCAAGGCCTCAGCACGCGGGGCTGCGAGTCCGTGTAGGCTCTCAGGCCGCCGCCGCGTGGCGGCAGACCCAGGGGGCGACGTCGAGGTACGAGATCTGCACCGCCCGCGCTGCGGTTGCAAGGGCAGGGGCGTCCTGGGTCGTCGGCCCCAGCTCCGCGGGTGCCGCCAAGCGCGGCTAAGACGAGGATCCATCCGTTCCAGAGCGTTCCGGAACGCTCTCAGAGCTTTCCGCATCGCTTTGAGAAGGCCGCGGCTTCTGAGATGTTCCTCCAGAGCCGCCGGATCTCAGAGATTCTCGATTGATCCTCACCCGATGCTATCCTCGTCCTGGTCTGGTCTTGGGCTGAGTTAAGCAAGGCAGTCGCGTTCCTCATGTTCGTCGGAACCGCTTGAGCACATGGCAGTGCGTGTCGTGTTTACGTAACCCGGCGGAGTCGTTCGCGACGCCCTCAGTTGGTCTTTCGGGGCGTTCTTGGCGGAAAGTTTGTTGAGCATATTGTTGTCGAGAGGCCCTTTCGTTTATCCCATTGGTAGTTCTTCTTACATCCTAGCGGGAGTGCGAGGTTGTCCCTTCTATTTTACAGAAGTATCCGGCAATTTCCATCTGGGGGCCGTCGAGCGTTGCCAGTGGCTTCTTTATCCTTTGACATCGTCAGTCGGCTCTCGCTTGTTCCACGTTCTCTCACGCATCTCAGCGAGCCACTGTCATGCGCGGCTGCCGTCTTTTCGCCATCCCAGCGCGCCCGGGGCAGCCTCGGGTACATTTGTTTTCACCCCCATGGTCTTCGGTAGCTGTCGTTCGAGGTAAGAGTTCCCCGCATCCCTGGCAGAAGAGCTGCGACATCTCGTTTGTCATCCCTTTCCGCGGTCAGTTCGCATATTGTTAGAATGCCGTGTCCCACCCACTCCTTTTCCCCCTTCCCCTCCTCCTCCTCCCCCTTGACAGTTACTCTACCCCTTCCTCGACCCGCGCGGCGGTACGTGATCCTCCTCATCTATTCCCTCTCTTCTCTTCCTCCCCTCTCCTTCTCTTTCTCCTCTCACCTCCTCCCCTCTCCTCCTCCTTATCTTCCTCATCTTCCTTCTGTTCTTCCTCCCCTCTCCTCTCATCATCATATTCCTCCTTCGCACCCCGAGGCCAGTCGAAAGGGCGGGCTTGGCATTTCGCCTAAGAGTTCCAGGGGGGAAAGGAACACACAGACACAATTAATCGTCGACTCCCAGGGAAATGGGAAAATATGGAAAGTGGGGGGAAAGACACAAATCCAGAAAGTATGGGGAAATATTGAGAATTTCTGTATTTGTGCGTGTGTGTGTGTGTGTGTGAGTGTGTGTGTGTGTGTGCGTTTGTGTGTGTGTGTGTCCCTAGCCCCTTTCAGATTTCCCCACATGATCTTGAAGCGTCAAAGTGGCAACAGCTTCACGGATGGAGGGCGAGCCGTTTCCAATGTGTTTTTTGCATTCGCGCCGCGCGCATTCGTCTTGAAGATTTGCAAGAGTTTCGCGGATTGAGGGCGGGTGGATTTCAAAATGTGGTTCTCGTTGTGGCGCCGCGCACAGTCGTTTTAAACAATATGCAAGAGCTTCACGGATTGAGGCGGGTGTTTTTCAAAATGTGGTTATCGCCGTAGCGCCGCGCACATTCGCTGCACACATATGCAAGAGTTTGACGGATTCAGGGCGGTTCCTTTTCAACATGTGGTTCTCTTCTTTGGTTGACGTGCCAGAAATGGAGTTGGTTGAAGCGATTCCAGATTACCAAGGCGCAGCAGTTACGTTGATTCGCCGTGTCGAATTCCCAGGAATGGTGTTTTGGTGCGATTCAGGACTGCGAAGACGTAACAGTCATGGCAATTCGTGTCGTTGAAGTCTTGAGAATCGTGTTCTGTTACGTTCAGGATTGTCACACGTGTGCCTCCCAACGTGGCAACTCTTTCAGTGGAAGTAAACCCGTGTAGAGGCTTATGAAGAGGGAGTTTGGAGGGAGGGTGTATTCCAACATCGCTGATGAGTCTTGGGTTTACGTTGGTCTTCCTCCTCATCCTCTTCCTCCTCCTTTCGCGAGGCAGCGCGTGCTCTTCTTCCTCCTCTATCTCCTCCTACCTCCTCCTCATCCTCATCATCATCAGCACGATCATCATCATCATCATCATCATCATCATCATCAACAACATCAACGTCATCATCATCATCCCTACTCATCATTATCATTATACTCCCTACTCCTCCCCCTCTCCTCCTCCCTCCTGCTCTCTCCTCCCTCTCCTCTTCTGTCCTCCCCCCTCCTCCTCTTCCTCCTCCTCCGCTTCCTCCTCCAGCACCTCCCTTATCCTTCTTTTCTTCCTCCTTGTCCTTCTCCTTCTCCGCCCTCCTGATCCCTCCTCCTTCTTCCCTCCACCTCCGCCCTGCTCCGGCCCAGTTCCGTGTACATAACTCGCCCCTGTCTCACCCCGAGCCGTGTCGGCAGGAGGGGCCGGGGGTGTCAAAAGAGCTTGAAGCGTGATTTGTGAGATAGATTCAGGGATGCAGGGCGGGTGGGTTTCAAAATGTGGTCTCGCTCAGCGCCGCGTACATTCGTTTTCAAATTTGCAACATCTTCGGGATGAAGGGCGGGCGGTGTTCAACATTTCGTTCTCGCGCTGACGCCGCGCGCATTCGTTTTGAAAGTTTGCAGCGGCTTCAAGGATGGAGGGCGGCTCCTCCCTGAAAATCAGGATCTGGCTTCAGCGCCACGCTCATTCGTGCCAAAATGCGGCAACCGCTTCAAGTGGGCAGGGCGCTTCCGTTTCAACATGTGACCCTCGCTTTTTGTGCCGCGCGCATCCGTCAACACAGATTGCAACAGTTTCAAGGATTTGCATGGTTGAGCTCCCAGGACCGGCGTTCTGGCACGATTTAGCAACGTCAGGACGCATCTTTGATGCTGATTCGCGGTGTTGAACTTCCAGGAAGAATGTCTTGGCACGATTGAGGGCTGTCAAGCCGCAGGAGTCACGTTGATTCGCGGCGTTGAGGTCCATGGTGTTGCGGTTGAGGTCTCTCGGATGATTATCTTCTAATGGTTTTTCCCGCAATAACAACAAATTCAAATAGGGACTTGTAATCAAAGAGCAACCTTGGATGGAGCGTTCATTGCAACTTCGTTGATGCGCGTTGGGTTTACGCTGGTCCTCCTCTCTCCTTCCCCCCCCCCTCCCTCCTGCTCCTCGCGCGCCCCCTGGCCTCGCGGGAGCGTGGCGTCGACCGTCGGCGTCGGAGCGACGGCGCGGGAGAGAAGTTCCGTCGGGCCTCCAGAGGGGGAGGGGGTGCAAATGTTGCGCATCAGCCGCGCGGATGGGGAGCGGGGGTGGCGGTGCCTCGTCCAGAAGTTCTAAGCTTCCCAACTATGCTGGGACCCCATGGGGAATGTCTCCGACAAGATTTGGCGGGCGAAGGACGGTTTTGCATGCTTTCTTGGCGCTTCGCGCATCTCCACCAGCCCATCCTAGTACGGGAATTGCCTTAATGACGGCAGTGTAGAAACATGCAGTTGAGCAGCCGCCTTGGAAGCGTGTGGGGACCCAGAAACGGGGGGAACATATCGTGTGAAAGGCTTAAACCACTGTTCCCATGCCATGGTAGCGAGGTATAAAAGACATGTGTCCGCCGTTAGGGACGCCAGCACCAGGGCGGCTGGAAAGGTTGCATCCCCACGGTGGCACGCCGTGTATAAACTTCCCAGCCGCCGCGGGGCAGGCGTCCCCGACGGCGGGCAACGTTATGTTATACCGCTTTTAGGAGCCTGTGCTGCGGTTGCAGGGGTGGGTGGCGGCATGTGTCAGAACGGGGTTTTCTTCCGGGATTCCTTCGGGGTCTGCGCGAAGGAATCTCGAAGATGGTGGCAGCTACGCGGATGTGGACGGCAATCTTTTTTCAGCAGGGTTCACGTTGGACACATCCGGCAGTTTTGTAATGGTATTGGTTGGCAAGTCATACAATTGCAAAGTCCAGGATGCAAATTTCTGTTCAAAACGGGAATCTCGCCGGGCGGCCCCACGGGGCGTTCGTCTTTCCAGGGGCGTTACGCATAGAGAGCAGATCGTTGTAACATTATCATGGTTGGGATTTGGAGTGGGAGGGTGTGTTGCAGCATCGTGGACACTTCTTGAGATGACTGTTGTCATCCTTCTTCTCTCCCTCCCTCAGCCCGCATCCCCATCGTCATCTCTCGTCTCCCCCCCCCGCTACTTTCTAATCTTCCCTTTCCGTCCTTTTCTTCCAACTTCCCGTCTTATTCCCTCCCCCCTCCTACCGCCTTCGCAACCCTTTTCTGCACTCCTCCCCCTCTCCCCTTGTTCACGCTCTCCCCGCCCTCCTCCTCCCCCTTCCCATCCCCAGCCTCTTCACCCCCAGCCCTCCTCGCTTGCCCCCCTCCCCTGATGCGCCTGCTGCCCTCTCCCCCCCCAATTTTCCCCTCTACCCGCCCAAGGACAACCCCTACGCCCACACCTACTTCATGAGGCCGGACGTGAGCTCCCTGGTCTGAGGGACAGGCGTCTCGTGATAGGGGGGGGGCGGGGCGGTACACGATGGGGGAGATCGGGGGGTATTGCCAGAAAGGGGGCCCAGAAGGGGTCCCCATGGGGCCCGAAGTTGCACGAAAGGTGCATCTCTCTTCCACCCCTCGTGTTGCCCCCCCCCCCCCCGAAGCAACGCGTGGTCCCTCCGACGCCACCCGGCGCTCGCGCTGGCGCCGGCCGCGCCGTTGCGCAGGCTCGTTCGCGGAGGGAAACACGGCGGTCTCGGCGATCCCCGCTTCCGCAGAAACCCTGTTGAGAGCACTGCGAGGCGGGGGGTCATCCATGAGCACCGCTTGGGGCATCGATCTTCAGGAGCCTCGGCAGGCGGTGCATACATGGATGGTCATGCTAGGGGCCAAGAGGGCCCACATATGCCCGGATCCACCGCTCCCTGGGGTCCCACCACCTTGATTTTCCAGGCGGTGGATATGGGCAAACCCCCGCCTCGCAGTCACGGCCGCAGGGGCCCGTTCTGGCCCCCTGAGCGAAGTGGCACGACGGGGGCTCGCGTTCGCAACCACTGAGCACGGGAAGCGGGAGAGGCTTGGGGAGGGGAGCAACGAATCAGGAGGCGCGCTCCGCTATGCTCCTGTTTCGGCCGTGTGCGGGATGTTGGTCCAGGTCTGCGGCGAGGGGACTGGACTTGATGGGGTACTCGAAAATCACCGCGCCGCGATCAGAGAGTCCTGCCGGCCCTCGACCTGTGCGGTCCATGAAGATGCCTTCGGTCGACTTCATGGAGGGCACATCGGGGAAGAAGGAAGGGTGGGACACGGAGCGGGGAGAAGGGAAGAGAGGACGAAGATCGAAGAGTAGAAGGAGGGGAAGAAGGAGGTGCGGACGGGAGGGTGGGACACGGAGCGGGGAGAAGGGAAGAGAGGATGAAGATCGAAGAGTAGAGGGAGGGGGAGAATGAGGTGGGGAAGGGGAGGCTAGAGGGAGTGACACGTGGAGGGGAAACCGGAAGAGCGGAGCGGGAACAGGGCAGGAGAAGGAGGAGGAGGAGGAGGAGGAGGGAGAAGAAGAAGAAGAAGAAGAAGAGAGCGAAGGAGGAGAAGAGGAAGGAGGAGGAAGAAGAAGGAGGAGGAGGAGGAAGAAGAAGAGAGCGGTACTCGGATTTGACAGTCGCCTGGGGGGGCGACGTCGTCTGGTCTGTCAAGAGTGCCGCTGGAATGCTCTTTTGGCAAAGCTCAGGAGGGGAAAAACACGCATATACACAAGTAATCGTCGATTCCCAGGACAAGATTGGAAAATACGGAGAATGGGGGGGGAAGACGAAAACCCAGAAAATTTAGGAAAGTATGGGGGATCGTGATATTCGTGTGTGTGTATATATATAGTTGTGTGTCCCACGGCCCCTTTGAAAAAACCAGGTCGAGGACTCGACACAGGGCCCCGAGTCATCAGCCTCACGGCACCGCGAGCCGTTAAGGCGAAGGACCTAAGGCGAAGGGCGGCGCCTGCGGAGTCGTCCCGTCTCCAGGATCGCCCCAGCGGATCCCGACGCACGGGGAGTCCTCGAAGAAGAAAGAACGCCATAAGCAGAAATTTTTGGCGCTCCGCGTGGGTTTCTTGGATCCGCGCCTGGGCCCCCCCGGCGGCGCCTCTGGCGCCGCCCCTGGCGCGTTCCGCGCGCCAGGGAGGGGGGTCCAGCGCGAACCCAAGAAATGCGCGGGGAGCGCCAAGAGTTTTTGCTCATGTGCTTTGTCTTCTTCTGCTACAAGCGGATCCCGAGGCACGGGGAGTCCACGGGGAGCATCCGCAAATGGCTCGTCTGCCTCCCTGTGGGAGCGCTGCAAACCCAGCACCCCACGAGAGCGAGCGGGGGACGACGGGAGGGGGGGGAAAGGCGGCGAGCGGAGAAGGAGAGGGGCCACGGAGCCCGACGACGCGGGAGAGCAGGAACGACGACAAGGTCGAAGGGAGACGCAGCGCAAAGAGCAGCGAGGGGGTGTTGGTTCCCACGTTCAAAGGCGCTCGCAAAACAGCAAGAGCACGCAAAAGGACACTAGCAGATCATTCCTGATTAACCGTGGGAGCGTACCCAAGGCCCGTACACTAGTGGAACAAGTGTTGTAGCCAGGATTATCGGGCATGATATTTTTATACGCGTGTCTCACTCATGTGTCGGGAAGGTAGATATTTGTTTGAAATGCGCGTCTCACTCACTTGTCCTGCTCGTCGAGAAGACCCTCCACCCCACCCCAGCCTGCAATTCCCTCTCCATGAAGATCGGCGGTGCTTTCCCCTGCTTGCGACGCACATCAGGAAGCTGTACCGGAGGCTGAACCTGGGATCCAGAAGCGCCATGGTCAGCCTTTAGGTCTCCTTCTGATAGTTTTTGCCGATTTTACACAGCAGGAACAACTCGCATTTCTGCTCCACCGTACGGGTCTCCATCTCCGAGAAGGTAAGAGCTAGATACTGGACGTTCCTGGATCCAGTGCTTTGTCCCTTCTCCTTCAGAGCCGTAGCTACTCCCCCGAATGCGTAGATGTCAGGTGGTTCGAACTTCTCCGCCTGACCCTGAACCTTTATTGCCTCTGGGTATCGGGAAGTCTGGCCCTGACCTCAAATGATGCTTGTGGAGCTGGCTGGAATCAAAATGATGTCGAACACGCAACCCACGAGCTCGGGATTCTATTGGGAGATGCGGAGCAATTGTCTGACCATGAGCACCACGAGGCGCCAGTGGCTTTTGGGCATGTCTGTTGTTTTGTAATGTGTGATGTTCTGGTCGCGTTTCTCGGACGGTTCCTCCTGTAGCCGGTTCTTCTTGCGTTCCTCGTTGGCGGACGATGTCGCCACGCCTGTCGAAGCGGGCAGGCACCGAGGCATGGGTTAAACGTGGAAGAGGGTGTGGTAGGTGCATCTCGCAGAGATGGGAGTTCCACGACACTCGTAGGGAATTGGGCCTAACAAATGGCACACGCCCAGGAATCGCATGCGAGAAGGTCCTGGGCCATGCGAGAACTACCCATCTGACATCTATTGTATCTATAAGCCCGTCGAATGTGAGAGCGAGCAATGCCTGCTGACGCAAGCGTGCTCGAACAGGTGGGGCATTTGTTCGTAGCTACTGTGGCCGAGACTAAGCGTTCATGGTGTCCACGAGTGCGGTATGCGAACAATTGAACGTTAGTCTTCAGTTTTGCTTATGCATGCACCTCCCTCAGAGTACCAGCCGCATACAACCATGTCTGCACAACATCCGTCGTCACAGAACATGTCTGGCAGAAACAACCGATTATATGTTGACTGCGACGTGAGGACAGCAGCGCGTCAAAGCCTCTGGCCAAATCGAAGGCACCTCGTAGCCTGGTTCGGAGTGTTCTCCAAACAGGGCATGCCAAGAATCAGTATCGTTTAACCGATCCCCATCCCCATCCCGAGCCCCACCATCTCACCACCCCAGTTGGGGATATACCCCTCGAAACCCGAAGGGAGCAGCCTATGTCCCCATCTAGGGGGGTAAACCGGCCAGTTGGGCCCAGCCCACGCTGGTGGGGATGGGTATCGGTTAAACGATACCCAAACAATCCCAGTGTTCCGCGAGACTTCAAAAACAGTTTTGGCACCACTCAGGCCCCGATACATCTCCGAGTCCGTGGCACGTTGGACTGCCCAAAGGTTGGCATCCGAGCTTGGGCGCCCCTCTGAAGCCAGCGTTGTGCGCTTCCTTCCAAAATGGCCGAAGAGAGTGGGCAAGGTCAGACAGTTGGCGCGTCGGTAACGGAGCATCTTTTGTAGCAAGCGGGTCCGACTAACAGCTAGCTCTCCTTTGGTAGCATGTTCCGCTCACGGAGAAGCTCCAAGGCATTCATGGGTTTGACATAGGGGTCTACCGCCGAGTCGATGCGTGCATGCTTTCAAACTCGCGAAACATGAGCCTCCATTCTGGTAAACCCGCTCCCCACCACCACCCAAACAAGAGCTTCACGTTCAAGGCGATCAAGCCCATGTTCATTATGTGAATTTCCGCTTGATCTTGCCGAAGCCTGGCTTCACGAATACATTATGTTTCTTCGCTGCGCTCTCGGGCGATAGCAGCGCGTCGCCTTCGTCGCAATGCATGTGTGTCATATGTTCAAGATGCAAAGCGATCGCGGTGCTAGGTCGAACATCTTGGAACGCAGTGGCATCGTTCCCGGGACAAGTGAGCGTTCCAGGGACATTCTCTGCTACGAAGTCTGATGAGCCGAACTCGTTTCAGATTTGTGAGCCGAAACCGCCGTTCCATGATAAACCTACGACGTGCATTGTCACGCCCATGTGTGTCCGCGAAGTGCTTGATGGCAGCCGTGCGCACAATGCCCAGCCAGTTATCATGGTGGTAGTCTGTGTGCGTGTCCTCCCTGTGCTCCCGAAACTCCCCCCCCCCGCCGCTCCATCTCCCTCTCCGATTCTTGGTGGAACTCCGCGGCCCACCCCCGTCTGAAGAGTCTGCGCGAGCTTTCTGCAGCCCCAGACCATTCTCTGGGAGGCGATAGGCGCGAGGTATAGATACTATTTGCGAGGAAAGTGATTACGAGGCCGAGCATCAGAGATGAGGTGCAGCCCCCTTCCCGCACGCCAGGCTACAGAGCATCGTGCAACATTGGGACACGGCATGCACGGGATATCAACAATATGTTGTGTGTTCGTGCCAATCTCGTTTTTCCTCAATTGGAAGCCAGAGGGATTGGCCACCCTCACCACACGGACACAATTGACCGTCTAGTCCGAGTTTCGAGTTGATGTTAAGCCCGCATATCGGAGTGTTCGCGTTAGCGCCCGAGATACCCGATCACGAATGAAATTCATCACCGCCTTCACTGCCTTAATCTGCCCGTCGGGGTCCCGAGGGTTCCACCGTGGGTGAGTAGGCTGAGAATTTGCAAGTCGAAAGAAACCATGATTGATTCGAATTTTCCGCTCTGCTAACATCGTCATGGGTACGCTCACAATGCTCTTCACATGGGAGGGGTGCAATATCCTGCATGCGCGGTTGTAAAAGGCCCCCGAGACCACCCGAATTGGATCGCATCAGGACGCTGCGCTAGGCGCTCGATCTGATACGCCCTGCCTCGTCAGTCCCTGGTGCGCATGCCCTGAACTAGTAAACTATGCATAGTGATAGGTGCCGCTATCTCGGATAAGCGGCCTGCAGAGAGTAAGCTGAGAAGATTGCAGACCGCAGCAGAGATCGCAAGGCCATCCCCGTGCCACCGGCGATATACCCGCCACGTGCATCGGTGATTTGACCCGCCCCTGGACTGAAGGCGCGACGCTGGGGTGCGGCGAATGCACTGCCAGCACGTGAACATCCTGAATCCCGTTCGGGCGCCTAAGAGAACAATGAGTAGAAGGAAGAGGAGGAGGAGGAGGAGGAGGAGGAGGAGGAGGAGGAGGGGGAGGGGGCAGCTGGAGGGGAGGGGGAGGAGGAGGAGGAGGAGGAGGAGGAGGAGGAGGAGGAGGAGGTGGAGGAGGAGAGGAGGAGAGGAGGACGAGGAGGACGAGGAGGAGGACGGGAGGAGGAGGACGAGGAGGAGGAGGAGGAGGAGGAGGAGGAGGGGGGAAGGGGGGTGGCGCCCCGTGTGGGGCGCTGTACGGGCCTTCTGGGCCGCGGGGGTCCCCGTTTGCCTCTCCCCCCTCCTCTCTTTGTCGTGCAGTGCTGCTCCTCCTGGGCTCCTCCTCCCCTCCTGTCTCTCCTCCTCCCCCTCCCCTCCTCTTTTTCCTCCTCCTCATCCTCCTCCTCCTCCTCCTCCTCCTCCCCCTCCCAACTTTCCCTCGACTCTTCTCCTCCTGTTGCTCCTCTTCGTGTCGCCCGCTCGTCGTTCTCCCTCTAGGCCCACCCCATTTTCGCGCGCGGGGCAGACTAGCTTCTGTCCCCCCTTGGGCCGACGGGCCCTAAGTTGGGGGGGATGGTCACGTCGGTGGGGTCTTCAGGCTATCAGTTCGGCCGTTCGGCAAGGGGGAAGGTGAGGGAGGAGGGTGAGCTGGACGAGGTAAGGGAGAGGACTAGGCGTGTCCAAGAATTACGATGCCCCTCCGAGTTCTTTGAGATCACGGGGGAACGCCTGCCGCTGCATGGGCGGAGCCAATTTGGAGTGTTTGTTGCGTACCTCCTCCTCCTCCTCCTCCTGCTCCTGCTCCTCCTCCTCCTCCATGTCCCCGCACAGCCAGCAGCAGTCAGGAGCAGCCATCAGCGGCCAGGGCAACAGCGCACTCCGTTTCCGTGCCGCCCGAGTCTGACACGTCTTTGGCCCGTTGACTTGGCGAGGGTAAAGCCTGTGTCGGTGGTCAAGGGCTATTCTATCGAGGTTGCTCGCGCAGCGCCTGCAACAAGAGTCTCTAGTAAGAGTGCTCCCTCTTCTTCGTTGGTTCCCCCACCTCGTCCTGCTGGCCTCCTACCCTCCTAGCTTGTTCTACTCCGACCTCACCCTGACGGCTCGCTGGACTGCAGCAGCACGGCGCCTCGGCGCCAATCGGCCGGTGTCTCGCCGGCCCGCTGCGCGGCAAGATCGCTGGCCGACGGCCGCTGCCCGCGGGGCGCGGCCGGCGCAGCAGCCGGTGCGGCTCGCGGGGTGGGGGCAGTCTGACAGCGGCCGCCCCGCCCCGCATGCCCGCGGAGCGCGCAGAGCCGTCGGGCTGATGGGAGCGGCGGTGGCAGCCTTCGCGTTCCCGGCCCCGGACAAGGAGCGGCATCGCGACTCGTCGTGCTGGTGGTGCCCCCGCGTCCATGCCTCCGTCGTCCACTGGCCACTCCTCGTCCTGGTCTTCGTCGTCCTTCTCCGCCTCGCTCCCCCTCCGGACTGGGGCCCGCGCGCTCATTCCCAGTGCCGCCTCCTGATGCCACTCAGGTGCCAACTTTTTTGGCAGTGGATGCTGAGAGACATCGACACAGGCACTCTAGAGTCGTTCTGTTCTGTTCTGTTCTGTTCTGTTCTCCCTCCCCCTTCTTTTCCTCTAGGCCCCTTAGATTAGGTCGGAGCAAAGGGGGTCGGAGAATCGCACCGCATCGCCGATACATCCGCGATGCGGCTCGATGTGGATCCCGATCTTTTCCACGCCGTCGTCGCCGATGCGCCGCCGACGTCGCCGATGCATCGCCGATGCATCGCCGATGCATCGGCGATGAGGCGCGATCCTCCGACCCCGTCTACTCCGACTCCATTTGGGAGGCCTCTATGTCCTCCCTCCCCCCCTGTCGCTGTCCTCATCCTCACCCACCTGCTCGTCATGCCCCTCGGTTGTCCCCGTTCTTCGGCGAGGAGGGCGCAGCGGCAGCACACGGAGGACCGGCAGAGGGAGCAGGAGGAGCAGGAAGGCGAGAGGTGCATGCACCCGTCGGGAGGTTGGCGGAGGCCCTGCCCTGCCAGGTTCAGCCACGCGCAGAGGGGGTGGGGGGTAGGGGCGGAGACGGGGAAGGCTTCTGAGAAGCACCCCTGCTTCTCGGAGGGCGCGGGCCTGGTCTATAGATGCAGGGCCGGCGCCTGCTGAGAAGCAGCCTCCTGAGAAGCCGCCCCCCCTCCCCCATCCCCCTTTGTGCGCGCCGCCAAGTAGAACCACTGCCCTGCCAAGCAGTTCCCGTTCTCGAGGGGTGCCGCGGTCGCACCTCGTTGCGGGCCTTGGCCCAGCGGATCTGGCCCCGGATCGTGGTCACCAGAGTAGAAGAATGACAAAAAAACATAAGCATTTTTTGTTGTCGCTCCGCGCGGATTTCTTGGATCCGCGCTGGACCCCCCTCCCTGGCGCGCTCCGCGCGCCAGGGGCGGCGCCGGAGGCGCCGCCGGGGGGGCCCAGGCGCGGATCCAAGAAATACGCGCGGAGCGCCAACAAATTATGTTTATGTGTCTTTTTCTTCTTCTACAGAGGGTGGTTTGCTCAAGGGGGGTTCAGCCGTAAGTGCCCTCCTCCCTCCTCCGGTCCTCTGCGGCCGCGGTTTCTCCCCTCGCGCATCCCCAACAGTCTGAGCGCCCGTGCGGATGGTCCCTGCCGTGCCGCGACGAACAAAATGTTGCCAAGGTTCAGTGGGGCCTGTCCCTCTACAGCAGGAACATTCAAAAATAGTCAAAACATAGTCTGGGTTTTTTTGTTGCTTATGTTTAGATTATTTGGGGGCATTTTCGAATATTTTCAATTTTCCGCCCAAAGCCCGCCTGTAAGGGGACACGCCCGACCTGATGCTAAGGGGGGTTGCGCATGGTTCATCCGCGAATTCTGCCTCTCCTCCCCCTTCCTTCGCCTATCGCTATCGTGGCCCAGGTAAGTAGTTGCATCGGCATAACATCGAGTCTGCTCGCAGGAAGTCCCCATCGTCAAAGTCCCTATCCTGCGGCCACTTGGTGGGTTAGGCTCGCTGGCACTGGGGAGGCGTGTTGGTGGAGGGGCAACATGGTGAGGGGAGGAAGAGGCAGGACCAGGCTTCAGTCAACCATTGTTCCTTGAGTTGGGCCCAGCTTCGTTTTCACGCCACAGGCGAGTTGGCAACAATGCGCCCAGAACGCCCCAGGTGATCATACGACACATTGCTCCGTGTCTCCTATCGTCCACACCATGCCTTTGGGGAGGGGGGGTGTTGATGTTCCATTGGCCTTTCCACAGGGGCGGGAAGTGGGAATGATAGAAAAAGACTTGAACATCAAGGGTCTGCTCAAGAGAGTGGCCCAGGGATAAGTGGAACTGTGAGAACCTGTTTCCCCTTTCAGCGTTTGCATGTAGGGAGTCTTTCTTTGTTTTCGAAGGGTGATGCTATATGTCCCATCCTGTTCGGTTCTTTATGATTGGTGCCTTACGCCTGTCTTGTTGTCGCCGCTAGCCGTTCCCAGTCGATGCTATTTGGCCGGTCCCGTCATTTCGGCTACGGTTGGGGCAACGGCAGGAGGGCACCAGCCATACAAGACCGACCATAGGCCACCTATCATACGGCACCACAGGACAACAATCGCGGGGCATCAACCATATGTCACCACAGGGCTAGTGTTTTGGAGGTGCATAAATTGGCTGTTTGAGGTCCAATCGCCGGCGCCACGCTCGTAGTTACTCGGCACCGAAATACGTGTTTGAGACGTAATGTCTCTCCTGACCTTCTCAGTTACGCTCAGATGCGGCAAAACATGCGCCGTCCCTCCGTTGCGCGCGGCCAGCGGCTGGGCGACGCAGAGCAGCGGCGTCGTCTTTCCGGGCACTCGCGCGCCAGTTTCTCGCCCGAGGTCCCGCGCAAGCGCCTCTGCTTCTGCGTGGAGTGCCGGGCTAGCGCCTTGCGTATATCGGGGGGGGGGGGAACACAGACACAATTAATCGTCGATTTCCCAGAAAGTATGGGAAATTATGGGAAGTGGTGGGAAGACAAAAACAAAAGTATAGGAAAATCTTGGGGATCCTGTTATTTGTGTCTATTTATTTGTGTGTCCCAGGGCCCCTTCAGAGTAGAAGCCACCGCGAGGGGCCTCCGTGCCCTCTCGCGCAAGAGCTCCGGGGGCGGGGACGGGGAGGGGGCTCGAGCTCGTCAGGGGGGCCCCAGAGGTCCCCAGCGGCCTCAGGGGCACACGGCGGCCCAGAGTTGCGGGAGTCGATTAACGGAGAGGAAAAATGTTGCCAAATAGTTCCCAGATGTCTAAAACATGTGTCAAACATGTTTCAAACATGCAAAACACATGTTTAAAACATTGTCATGGCATTTGAAACACATGTTTAATTCGATGATAGGACTGTTAGGTTGTCCATGGTCGTGGCATCCACAAGCCCAGAGATCCGATGTCGTGATTATTTCAAGACGGGGTCCCCGGAAGGCTCGACCCATTCCCTGGGACCGGCTTTTCATCTTGAGTCGATGTTTGACGGTCCTGGGGCCCGGCGAGGGCCCCCAGGGGCCGAAAACGGCGCAAAACTTCCGTCTCGATTTTTCCCATACGTTGGATCTCTGCAGGGGCGGCTCTTCGGGAAGGCCCCTCTCGGGAAGCCCGGAGGGGGCCAGAGACATCCAGACGCCCCGAGCTGCGGCCCTGGAGAGGGGGCTGCGCCCAGACACCTCGCGCTTCGATAGGGAGGAGGAGGGCCGCCGACGCGTCGGGCCTGAGCTCCCGCGGCTGGTCTTTTAAGTCATGCGTGTCCCTCTACAGAGAAGTAGAAAAGTCAGGGGGCGATGTTTCTATTATTTTTAGTATGTGTGAGATGTTGGGGTATTCTTTATCTTTCGTCCAAAATCCGCCTGTAGGGGGACATGCCCGACCTAAGGCTTGTCCAAGAGAAGAGAGGAGGAGGAGGAGGAGGAGGAGGAGGAGGAGGAGGAGGAGGAGGAGGAGGAGGAGGGATATGAGGGCGCACCATCCATCGGGGGAGGGAGGAACCGCGCCACCACAACCCGGGGGTGGGGAGCTGGGCCACGCGCAGAAGGAGGGTCAGGGGGAGGGGGGACGGCTTCTAAGAAGGAGGCTGCTTCTTAGGAGGCGCTGGCCTCATCTGTAGATGTAGGGCCGGCGCCCTCTAAGAGGCAGCCTCTTTCAAGCTTTCCCCCCCCCCCCCCTTTCCCCCTTTCTGCGCGACGCCGGAGAACGACACCACCACAACCAGGGGGGGTGGAGGCACTTCCAGCGTTACGTCGGGCATGTTCCCCTACAGGCGGATTTCGGGCGAAAAATAGAAAATACCCCAAACACATACACAGCAAAAACAAAAATGGTAGAAAAATCGTCCCCATATTACTTTTTGATTATTTTTGAACATTCCCCCTGTAGAGGAACACGCCCGATTCAATTCCAGCGACGAGGTCCACGATGCACCTCCGACCGCTGGAGGTCAGAGGTGCCTCGAGCGGGGGCAGGGGGACACCACCCACAGGGGGGGACCCCCCCGGTCTCCTCGCGCTGGTGGTGGTAACGCTCTTCCTTGCTCCCAGCGTGAAGTCGGGCCTGTCCCTCTACAGGAGGAATGTTCAGAAATAGTGAAAAATTAGTGCGGGGACGACTGTGTTTTTTTATCACTACAATGTTTGAATATGTGTTGGGTAGTTTGATTCTTTTCGCCCCAGATCCGCCTGTGGGGGGACATGTCCGACCTAATCCCAGTGATGGGGATTGAGGGGAGAAGAGAGGAGGAGGAGGAGGAGGAGGAGGAGGAGGAGGAGGAGGAGGAGGAGGAGGAGGAGGAGGAGGAGGAGGAGGAGGAGGAGGAGGAGGGGAGGGGGAGGGAGGAGGAGGAGGAGGAGGAGGAGGAGGAGGAGGAGGAGGAGGAGGAGGAGGAGGAGGAGGAGGAGGAGGAGGAGGAGGAGGAGGGGGGAACGCATCGACGCCCAAGCGCCCCTCGATCGCCGACGGGCGCCTGATGGCCCGTCCTGGCCCAGGAGCGTGCGGCGCTCCACCGTCGGGGGCCCCTCGCCGACGCATCGGCGGCGTGCCGCCGTGTCGAGCTCGAGGCTCCTCTGTCCGTCGTCGTCTGTCGTCGTCTGTCGTCTGTCGTCGTCTGTCGTCTGTCGTCTGTCGTCGTCGTCGTCGTCGTCGTCGTCGTCGTCGTCGTCGTCGTCGTCTGAGGGCCGTGTCGCCGGGGGCGGCAGCGCCGTGCGGCGCCGCACGGGCGAGAGCGCCCGCTTCAGCGCCAGCACGCCGAAGCAGAGACCGCCTGAGGGGCTCTGGTTATCGGGCCGCTCCTCGGGCCGCGGGCGCGGGGGGGGCCTCGCCGTGGCCGAGGCTCGCCGCCGGCAGAGGAGCCCTCTCGTTTCAAGTCGGGCTTGTCCCTCTACAGGGGGGATATTCAAAAATTGTATAAAAATAGTCTGGGGACGATGTTTCTGTTATTTCTGGTGAATGTTTGAGTATTTGGGGGTATTTCCTATTTTTCGTCCGAAATCCGCCTGTAGGGGGACATGCCCGACCTAACTTTTGCTCCTTCTCCAGCGCTCCATGCTGTGACACGACGACTGCGCATCGCACACGAGGGAGCCTCTGGTCGGGCCAGGCATACTGTGCCTGCCAGATGGCGACGTCCCCAGTCTGTCTGCCTTCCACGGGTTCCGTCGCGGGTTGCCCCAGACACCAAGCCGCGCCCCACCGAATCGCGGCGTCCCCGCTCTGTCTGTGCACCGTCCACTGGTTGCGTCGCAGGTTGCGCGACATGCTGTGCGGGGGGGCACCCCTCGCCCAACCCAATCATGCTGTCCCCCCCTCAGAGGCAGGGGCCTTCCAGAAAGCCCCATGGGCGGCGCGGGCGGGCTGGGAGCCACCCCTGGGGGGGGAGGGCCCGTGGTCGTCCGCAGGAGCGGGCCGCGGAGCTGCTGCTCGCGAGGCCGCGGGGTGGTGGGGCTCGTGGGGGGGGAGGGCAGCGCTCGCGCTGCGGTGGCGCGGCATGGCATGGAGGAGGTACTGAGGAGGCGGAGGGAGAGGAGTGATGAGGGAGGGGGAGGAAGAGGATGGGGAGAAGGAGGAGGAGGAGGTGGAGGAGGAGGAAGAGGAGGAGGAGGAGGAGCCGGGATGGGGGAGGAGGAGGAGATGGAGGAGGAGGACTAGGAGGAGTGCCAGGGGAAGAGGAGCTGGAGGAGGAGGAGGGGGACTGACGAGGGACGGGAGGGTGCAGCCTGGAGGGAGGAGGGAGGGCGGAGGAGGCATGGGGGAGGATGGGGAGGAGGAGGCGACAGGAAGGAGGGGGAGAGGACAGGCTCGATGCGCTTGCGCCACGCTAGACAGCCGATCCAGCCCACCCGTCACTTCCGATTGCGCTGGGTGTTCTCTGTCCGCCGACAGTGGATGAGGAAGGAGGGAATGGGGAGGAGGAGGAGTCGCAGGAGCAGCAGCAGCAGTGGTGGGACCAGAGGAGGGCGGACGAGGGGAACGGACGGTAGCGACGACGGCGAGGAAAGACTCGGCTCCAAGAAATGTGGCCCGCGCTTTGGCGAGAACGAACGCCCTCCTTAACGACGGGAGCAAAGCGCCGATCCTGAAATGAGGCCAACTGGGGCACGACACGATCTACGTATAATATCTGTCTGTGTATATATATGGTCATATGTGTATATATGTACGGGGGGTGAAACGGGACCCCCCCCCTGGATGGAGGGGGGGGGTCGAACCCCCCCCCTCTCCCTCCCGTGACGGAGGGGTGGTGGGGGTGGGGTGGGGTGAGCGGTGGTGGTTTGTGGTAGTGGTGGTGGTGGTTGTGGCGGTGGTTTGTGGAGGTGGTGTTGGTGGTGGTGGTGGCGATGGTGGTGGTGGTGGTGCTGCTGGTTTGTGGTGGTGGCGGTGGGTTGTGCTGCTGGTAGTGGTGGTGGTTGTGGCGGTGGTGGTGGTGTTGTGGTAGATTGGTGGTGGTGGTAGTGGTGGTGGGTTTGTGTTGTGGTGGTGGTGGTGATGGTGAGTTGTGGTGGTGGTGGTGGTGGTGGTGGTGTGGTGGTGGTTTGTGGTTGTTTGTGGTGGTGGTGGTGGTGGTCGTGGTCGTGGGTTGTGGTGGTGGCGGTGGTTTGTGGACGTTTTGTGATGGTGGTGGTGGCGGTTGTGGTGGTGGTAGTGGTGGTGGTGTGGTGGTTTGTGGTTGTGGCGGTGGGTTGTGCTGCTGGTAGTGGTGGTGGTTGTGGCGGTGGTGGCGGTTGTCTGGTAGGTTGTGGTGGTGGTGGTAGTTGTGGTGGTGGGTTTTTGTGTGGTGGGTGGTGATGGTGAGTTGTGGTGGTGGTTGTGGTGGTGGTGGTGGCTGTGGTGGCTGTAGTGGTGGTTGTGTGGTGCTGTTGTTGATGGTGGTGGTAGTGGGTTGAGGCGGCGGTGTTGGTGGTAGTGGTGGTGGTGGTGGTGGTGGTGGTAGAGATGGTAAGTGTCACTGCGTCCCCGCCGTCGCCGCCGGCGCCAGCGCTGGCGCTGCTGGCCGCCGCCAGCGCCGGCGCCGGCGCGAGGGGGGGGGGGCTTTGAACACTCCCCCCCCCCCGGCGCCAGGGGGAGGGGGGTTCGGGAGGTCAGGGGAGTCCCCCTGGTTTTGATCGACGGCGCCGAGTGTTGGGGGGGGCCCACCCCCTGGTTCGAAACGCGCCGCCGAATGTTCCCCAGGCAAGCGCCCGTGAAACGCGTTCTCTCATATATAGACATGCACACATATAGATGTAGTGTTGTCTCTAAGTGCGTGTGTCCCTTGGTATATGTGTATATCCATGTAGGCAAATGCATACTTACAGCTACATGTAAGTGCGTGACTAGACATGCGCATGCGGTAGATGCGGCGCCCCACTCACACAGAATCTGGAGATATGTGCGAGTTGCATTGCTATTTGGCAATAGCGGATCAGGAGGGAGGGGGATGAGGAAGAGGGAAGAGGGGGGAAAGATGCGGTGGCAGGGAGGAGGGAGGGGGAATGAGGATGGCAGAGGGTGCAGGGTTGAAAAAGAAAGACGGAAAATAGAGGATGTGAGAGCGAAGTTCGAACATGGGAGGAGTGAGGAAGAAACAATGGGGAGGAGAAGGAGGAGTGATGGGTTTGTCTTGTGCGTCTGTATAGTTGCGTGCGTGTATGAGTGTGTGTGTGTGTGTGGGTGTGTGTGTGTGTGTGTCTACTTCGTGGCTGTGTGTGCGTGTGTCCCAGGTCACAGGGTCTGTGTGAAACCACCGCCCTGTGTCGTCGTGACACGCCGTTGGACGTCGTGAGACGGCACCCGAGAGTTAAGGCGAATCTTACATTACGCCAGGGGTGCCGCAAGAGAACACCTGGAATACCAATAGCAGGCACAAGCTGGGAATGCCGACATCACCCAAAAGTCTAAGGAGTTCGAATGGTCTTCCCAAAGTCTAAGGAGCTCAAATGGTCTTCCCATATTTGTGGGATCCTCCGTTTGGGGCGTCTCGGGATAGCTCCAAGAGCGCCTCGAAATGTATGCTTTCAGAGGCCCAAAGGGCCGCCCATGATGCTCCGAAGAGGCCCCGAAGAAGCCCCACAGAGGCTCGCAATTTGAACTCTAGAAGTTTCCGAGAGACCCCAGACGGCCCAAAGAAGTTTCAAGATAGCATATGGAGAGCCCCTGGATGCTCCCAAGAGGCTCCCAATAGGCCCTAACGAGACCCTCAAGAGGGACCGGAAAGACCAGCATTGTATGATGTCCGTTGAAGGAGTCGAGTTTAGTCGCCCGTTTGGTCTGCAGAGCGTGCGAGACGACCCAGGAGGTTCACCACATCGCCCAACGCTGCCAGAAGCCCCCCGAGATTTCTCTCAGGGCCCCACTAGAGGCCTCCATACCATGCCCTCGTGGGACAGCTTGAAGGACACTGGGGCAGCCTTGGAGACAGCGTCTCAGTGGAGGATCAGGATGAAAAGGCGCTCAGATACCTTCCTGTGCCCTGCTGCGGGTGCCAGTTTCCTCCCTGTGCCAGGAGGAGTAGGAAGAGGAGGAGGAGGAGGAGGAGGAGGAGGAGAAGGAGGAGGAGCAGCAGGAGCAGCAGGAGGAGCAGCAGGAGGAGCAGCAGGAGCAGGAGCAGGAGCAGGAACAGGAGCAGAAACAGCATCAGGAGCAGGACCAGGAGCAGAAGCAGGAGCAGGAGCAGCAGCAGGAGCAGGAGCAGAAGCAGGAGGAGGAGCAGCAGGAGGAGAACAAGAAGTCGACGGCAGAAGAGGGTGGAAGTCTGACAGAGGACGAGGAGAAGCAGCAGGGGCAGCAGCAGGAAGAGCAGGGGCGGGAGGAGAGCGGCAATGAGGATAACAATCGCCGGCTGAAAGAGGAATAAGCGGCAGAGGAGGGGGAGGAAGCAGCAGGAAAACAGTAACACCAGCAAAAGGAGGAGGGGCATGAGGAGGAGGAGGAGGACCAGCAGCAGCAGCAGTAGAAAGAAAAGGTGAAGGAGAAACGAACGCAAATCAATGCGGCAGGCGTCGCCCAGGATCTTTTCTGGAACTTGAGCTCGCGCGAAGCACGCGCGATGATTCTAGTGCTTGTCATGTACACGCACATGTGCATCTCGTATACGAGAAGCCTAGCCTGGGCGTCAGGAGCATGGCCTGAGGGTTTCAGGAGTACCGCCGGTGAGTTCCAGGAGCATGGCCAGAGATAGGAGATGCAGCTCGCGTGTTGTAATCAATGTTGTTGTCAGTATTTTTGTGGGTTGCTCGAGTACCACTGCGGACGGCACGCGGGTTCATCGGTTCTGTCTGCTGATGGCCCCCCAGTTTTCCTCCTCCTCAAATTACGTTGGGAAAGACATCCTTCTCCTACTTCTTTTTATTATTACTCTGAGTGTTATTATTACTCCTCTTTCGCTTCCTCCTCCTCCTCCTCCTAGCGATCGATCTGTATACGTATATATATATATATACATATATATATATATGGTAGACATTATCTGTAAGGGCTGCGCCCCCTGCCGCCAGCCCCCTCCCTATCATAATGGGATATCAGGGTTGCGTCGGTGCGTCTCGGCGCTGCCTTGGTACATCTGGGAACATCATGCGGGGGCGAATAGGAGTCATCAGCGCATATGGAGACGTTAGTGGCCTTCGGCCCATCCCGCCACCGTGTCTGGGTTGTGGGTCTAAGGCCTCTGGTATATGTGTTGGGGGACCGCCACTTGGGAGCCTCTCGGAGCATCGTGTTCTTGAAGGCCTGTTGGGCGCGTCCTGGGCGCCTCTTGGGGCCTCTTGAGGCCTCCTGGGGGCTTGTCGGGACACACATATCGAATATCAGGTTCGTGGTCCCATGCTTGGGCCCCTCTTGGGGCTATCTTGGGGCCCTCTTGGCCTGACTTGAGCGCTTCTTCTGCCATCTTGGAGCCCTCTTGGGCCGTCTTGGGGCCATTTTGGAAGCGTCTTGGGCTGTCTTGGGGCGGTCTTGGGAGCTTATTGAGCCGTCATGGAGGTCGGAAAGCCGAAAATGCGAGAAGGCCAAAATCCTTCAAAAACAATCGTGAACTCTACGATTTTGGCCTCTTGGGGCTCTCTCGGGAGGTCTCTTGAAACGCTCTTGGGGCCTCTTTGGGTCCTCTTGGGCCGTCTTGGAGCAATCCATCTTGGCCTCGGCAATGCGAATATGGCATAATTTCCCCAAAAAGGTTTATGGCTTCGTGGACGCGAATCTTGTGTAACTTACCTGGGTTGTTGCCTCGGGGACGCGACTAGTGTGTAATGGACTAGCGTTTGTGGCCTCGGGGACGCGAACATAGTGTGATTTACTCGGGGTTATCCTCGGGGGCGCGAATCTCGAGTATTTTTACGTATCCCGTGGCCCCCCATGAATTCAGAGAACGCGATCCGGGCGTGGTAACCGGGTCTTTTAGGGCTCCCCCCCCCTCGCGCAGATTTTAACATTTTACAATAGGAAGCAGAAAGCAGGACTGTAACATTGGAGACTTGCAACTGCAACAGGTGCAGGGAGCAGCAACTTCGGCCCTAAAGCCTGGTGGTTCCACAAAGGGGCCAGTGGACATGTATTCAAATATGCACGACTGCATTGGCGTTTCGCGCCATGCACTTTTAGTCTTCGAAGCTTCGTGCAATGTGGCTCTTTGCGCAATCTGCCGTGACCTTGAACTGCGGCCAGCTTCATGGAGTATTCTTGGGTTGCGTTTGACCAGAATCTCGAGGCGGACCCTGCCATGCTGCGACGAGAACGCTGGGGGCTCCGAAAGGTCGGAAAACCTCGATCGTCGATTTCGAACCTCGATCCTTTAGTGTCTCCTGTCGGGGTGAAACATCATCCCCAGGAGGAGGTCTTCGTAAGCCGCAGAGGTCTTAGGCCGTCTAGAGGCCTTCTTGAGTCGTCGGGGGGCCCACCGGAAGGCCTAATGGGCCGTCTTGGGGCCGTCTTCGGGGCCTGTTGAGCCGTCAATGAATGTGGCTTCTCGAGGCCTTCTTGAAGGTCCTTTTGGGGGCCCTCTTGGGCCGTCCTGGGGCCGTCCTGGGCCATCTTAGAAGGCGTGGGCCTTTGGAAGTCGTCTTGGGGCCATCTTGGGCCCTCTTGGAAGCCCCCCGTGACCGTCTTGGGCCTTATTTGGGCTGTTCAGGGGCTCTCTTGGGGAGTCTTGTGGCCCTCGTGGGCAGTTTGGGGGCGCTCTTGGGGGCCGTTTTGGGACGACGTCGGGTCTACGGTCTTGGACGCTTCTATTGCTATTGTTATGGTCCACAGAGCTCCCAAAAGGACCTTCAAGAAGGCCTCGAGAGGCCGTTTTCATGAACGGCCCAACAGGCCCCCAAGATCGCCCCAAGACGGCCTACTAGGCCTTCCAGAGATTACCCCACGGCCCAAGATGGCTTCCGGGTAAAGACCTCCTCCCGGGGATGGTGTTTCATCCCGACAGAGTACGCAGACTTTCGGAGCCTCCAGCGTTCTCGTCGCAGCATGGCAGGGTTAGCCTCGAGATTCTGGTCAAACGCAGCCCAAGAATACTCACTCCATGAAGCTGGCCGCAGTTCAAGGTCACGGCGGATTGCGCAAAGAGCCACATGGAAGGAAGTTCGAAGACTAAAGGTGCATGGCGCGAAGCGCCAATGCAGTCTGACGTGTGCACCTATATATATATATATATATATATACGTGTATATATATATACAAACACACATATATCGAGACATATCCAACTGACGTCAGGGTCCCTGGGCCCAGGGGCAGCACACATTTTCAAAACTCCCACCCCTCCGCGTCAAACGTTACCCCCAGGGGTCCGGGGGCCGCTCAGAGCCTCGACGGGCGTGCTCGGCTGCATCAGAGGACGCCCAGAGGCCGCCACGATGGCCTTGAGTGTCGTCAAAGAGGCACCAGAAGGCTTCAAGATGCCCACGTGGCTGCCGGACGGCCCCATATAGCTTCAAGACCCCTCAGGGCTGTTGCAAGAGGACCCGCAAGAGGGCTCCAAAAGGGCAAGAATCGTGGCAGTCCTTAGGGAAAACCTATATTTTGGCATACTCGCTTTTGTTGTTTTCGCAACATTCAGGACGGCCCAAGAGAGACCCCAAGACCCCCGAGAGACCCTCCAGATCGCTCCAACACACAGCAAAAGAGGCCGCCAAGAGAGATCCAGACGGCTCAAGAATGCCCCAAGACAGCCCAAGATGCGCCCAAGACCCAAGACAGCCCAGGAGCGCTCCAAGAGAGCCCCAGGAGAAGCCCAGGAAGGGGGATTCAAACTAACAGTTCGGTTATTGCGCCCTAGCGGGACATCTGATGCAACCACGAGGCCCCCAGGAGACCTCCAAGAGGCCCCAAAAGAGGATCTCAGAGAGCCCCAAGTGGCCCCAAGTAGGTCAAGAGAGGCTTCAAACCTACCTCCCAGAGGCGCCTTAGAGATTCCCCGAGAGACCCCAACAGGCATCCAAGGAACTCTGACACGCAAGGCAGGTACGAAAGCAGGGTGGACCAACGACCAGTTAAAATGACACGAAGCGAGAAAATACAGATTCGATTGAATTTGTTATACGGATTCCTCTTGCACCCCTGCTCGAGTCGTAGTTCGGTGCGTTTCTGGATGGCCCGAAAGTGCCCCGAGATATTCCGATTAATCCCTATTTCCGTAAAGAGCCCAAGGGGTCCTAGCGGTTTCCAGAGTACCACCCAACGGGTCATTTGAGAGTCATCGCAGGTGTCCCGACTGGCCCAAAGCAGACAGATTCAATGAAGGTTGTTCCAACATGCCTTTCAGATACATTTGGGCCCACGAGTCCACGAAAGCCTCACGAGGGTCTTTTAGCTCCTCCGTCCCTCCTTTTTATTCCCTCCCTTCTTGATCGTACCTCTTCTATCCCGCCATCTCCTTTCCTTCCTCCTTGCTCCATCCCACCTTCGCCTCTCTCTGTTTCTCTTTTCGTCGTCCGCTTGCTTGACGCTTCTCTGAACCTGCTTCGACCTGGATTCTCGCTTCTCTTTCTTCCTTCCCTCCTGGTTATTCTCTCCCCTTGCTAGCCCTGTCTGCAGGGGGCTTGATAACACTTACGTCCTCCGGCCCAGGTACCCAGGGCTCTTTCGTCGGATTCTCGTCCCCACACCATCTGAAGTCCACTCTCCCGGTGCAGTTGATCGCAGTACATTGTGTTGCAGTGCATTTGCATTGTTTATTGATGCTTCGCAACGCATCCCTTTACATTGTTGTGTTTTGTTTGGATTCGCACGGTATTGCATTGCCTTGCAGTTGCTTTGCCAACGGTTCCTTGGAATGAGTTGCCGCTTTGAACTTGCCTGGGCGTGCCTCTGTTGGTGATGTGCATGTGTTCGGTCCGCCTTCGTGCAACGTCTCCAATTTGTGGACACTTCATATCTGGGTGCGTGCGTACATGCATGCAGCTGTAAGCGTGCCAAGGGCAGGTGCTTACTCGAACAAAAGCGCGCGAAACGCGCGCGTCGTTGCAGCATTACAAACAGAACGATCTCTTCGAGTCGACATCTTCGAGTGGCGCGAGTGCCTGTCCAGAAGATGTATCTGCCTCCTCCGTCTTGTCCTCTCCTTCCTTCTCCCTCCTCCGATTCCTGCTCCTCTTCGCCCTGCATCGCCTTCGGGAGGAAAGACCTGCTGTACCTGACCACAGCTGACGGCGATAACATCGCCGCGGTGCACGTCAAGCGGGCGACAGGAATGCTTCTAATGCTGCGGATTTTGCTCGTGCACCGATTGCGCGTGTTTTGTTTGTGCCCACGCTTGTTTATACGGCCCTTCTTCTTTCTGACCCACCTTTTTCGCCCGTCCCTGTCACCTCCAACATTGGGACTACTCCCCTCCTCGTGAATTGTGATGGGTGTCGTCTTCAGCACCCCCCACCTGTCCTAGCGTCGTGGTATGGCTTCTCCCTCGCTGTGCAGATCACTCTGTTCGTGCGAAGGGCTGCATCGCTGGGTGATGTGGGGTGTGTGGCGGTCTGCAGCAAGAGGATTTCGAATTTACATCCAAGCAGTTCAAATCAAGGCTGCTTCGTGTCCAAGGCGGAAGACGCGGAGAGGACTGAGGAGGATGACGAGGAGGAATCCGTCGGCATGTTTGATCCCATGTTTCTCATGTCGTTTCTTATTCACGTATATTTCCTCCCGGCCCACTTCCATGCTCGATCCCTACTCGCGCTCCCCATTGTCCACGGTTTCTTTCCCCTTCTACCTTCCCCATCTGTCCTCCATCTTCTCCTTGTCTTCCTCCTCCCACCTTCCGTCCTTAGTTCAGCCATCTCTCACGCTTCTTTCCTGTCCGTCCCTCGCTCGGCCTCTCATTCCTGCTGCCTTGTGCTGCCAGTTCCTTCCAGCTCCCGCATCCCCCATCGACTTCCTATTTCTCGAAACTTCTGTCTCCTCTCCTCATCTGTGCCCCTCCAGGCCGCAGAGGAGAACAACTATATAGATGCACACCGTCCCTCCCTCTCCCCTGTCTCAGGAAGGTGGAACACCAAATAGGAGGAAGAGGAGGAGGAGGAGGAGGAGGAGGAGGAGGAGGAGGAGGAGGGGGGAGGGATGAGGAAGGAGGTGGACCTGTATAGTTGTTCCATTATTTCTTCCGCGACTGCCGGCCGCGCACAGCTGGCACCGACCGCGTCATCTTGTACTCCCATGGCAACGCGGAAGACCTCGGTCCGAAGGGAAGTGTCTTCTCCTTGTCTCATGTTACTTCTTACTATGACCTTCTCGTGCCGTGAACTAAACGATGGCTTACTTTCCCCAATCATCCTGTGTTGTTGGGTCCCCGCTTTGAAGAGACAGCGCCCCGCGTTCCTTCCTCCCCCTCCTACCTCATCCCATCCCTGCTTCTGCCCTCCGCACTCCGCACGTCCTTATCGTCGTCGTCGTCATCATCATCAGCATCATCATCACCACTACCACCACCACTACCATCGTCATCATGACCCTCGTCATCATCGCCATCATCAGAATCATCATCATCATCATCATCATCATCCTCAGCTTCATCCTCACTATGATCCTTTTTTGTCATCATCATCATCATCATCATCATCATCATCATCATCATCATCATCATCATAATCATAATCAGAATCATAATCATAATCAGCATCATCATCATCATCATCATCATCATCATCATCATCATCATCATCATAAGCATCATCATCGACAGCAGCATAATTATCATCACCAAAAGCAGCAGCATCCTCATCATCCTGATCAGCATAAGCATCAGCATCAGCACAATTGTCATCATCACCATCATCATGATCAGCAGCATCAGCAACAGCATCATCATCATCAGGCGGCTCAAATGGCTGCGCTCGCATGGCACCAGTCAACCATTCTGGCACGCCCCTCACACGTTTCGGGAGCTTCACCGAAGGCGGCCTCAAAGGCAGCGCCCGCATGCGCCCGCCGCACCCATGTCCGCACACCCTTCACACGTTTCGCGGCCTCACAGGCATCCCCACCGAAGGAAGGCAGCGCCCGCAGCACCCATTTCGACACACCCCTCACACGTTTCGCGGCCCCGTAGGGGGCTCCACCGGAGGCCCCAGCGGCAGCGCCCGCATGCGCCCGCCGCACCCATGTCGGCACACCCTTCACACGCTTCGTGGCCCCAATGGGAGCTCCACCGAGGTCCCCAGCGGCTACGGCTACGCTCGCATGCGCAGGCCGCACCCAGTTCGGCTCACCCCTCACATGTTTCGCGGCCCTCATAGGGAGCTCCACCGAAGGCCCAAAAGGCAGCGCCCGCATGCGCCCGCCACACCCGCCTCGGCACACCCCTCACACGCTTCGTGGCCCCCATGGATGAACTCCACCCTTCACTCGCTCCGTGACCCCATAAGGGGCTCCACCGAAGGCCCCAGCGGCTACGCTAGCATGCGCCCGCCTCACCCATTTCGGCACACCCCCTCACACGTTTCGTAGCCCCCGTAGGGGGCTCCACTGAAGGGCAAAAAGGCAGCGCCCGCATGCGCTCGCCGCGCCCACCTCGGCACACCCTTCACACGCTTCGTGGCCCCATTGGAAGCTCCACCGAGGTCCCCAGCGGCTACGGCTACGCTCGCATGCGCAGGCCGCACCCAGTTCGGCTCACCCCTCACATGTTTCGTGGCCCTCATAGGGAGCTCCACCGAAGGCCCAAAAGGCAGCGCCCGCATGCGCCCGCCACACCCGCCTCGGCACACCCCTCACACGCTTCGTGGCCCCCATGGATGAGCTCCACCCTTCACTCGCTCCGTGACCCCATAAGGGGCTCCACCGAAGGCCCCAGCGGCTACGCTAGCATGCGCCCGCCTCACCCATTTCGGCACACCCCCTCACACGTTTCGTAGCCCCCATAGGGAGCTCCACTGAAGGGCAAAAAGGCAGCGCCCGCATGCGCTCGCCGCGCCCACCTCGGCACACCTTCCAAACGTTTCGTGGCCCCCATCGGGAGCTCCACCGAAGGCATCAGAAGGAGCTCCACCAAAGGCACCAGTGGCAGCGCCCGCATGCCGCCGCCATCCCAGTTTGGCACGCCCCTCACACGTTTCGTGGCCCTCATAAGGGAACTCCACCGAAGACGATATTCACGACTGCGGCATTCACAGCTGCATCTGGTTGGGTCCTTCGCCAGGCTAATTGTTTTGTTAGGCCCTCTTTGGCCTTTGCTAGGCCCCAGGGCTGTCCCAAAACTACTCAGGATGCAAGGCTGGTCCCTTGGAAGAAGCAAAAGAAACTTCAGATGTTTGGGTCCCCCTCGACTGGAGCTGAGGTAGGGAAAATAATTGAGGAGAGGGGGAGTGCTCGTCCTACTTCACGTCTCTTTCTCTTCTGCTAGAAGGCTGCTCTTATCAACTCTCGCTCATGCCTGCATTCAGCATGCTAGGTGGATGGCGGGGGTCGCGGTCGAGCTCCAGCCATGGTGTCTTCGCCCAGAGTTTGCCCGTTGAGCTATGCACTGCCCAGACAGCGCACGGCTTCGGCACAGTCATCCTCCATACAGTCGACCCGCTCAGTAAGGATAAGCAACTTTCCGAGGGCACCCTTGCATCCTTCTCTTCGGCCCCTCCGTGGCCGCTTTCGGTGGCTGCGCTCCGCCCGCAAAGTGCCGGCACGGCCTCCCAGTGCCCTCTTGCATCCTCTTCGTGCGTCCTTCTTATATACGGGCTGAGTGCATCTGCGGCAGGCCCGCGCCGGCGCCACGCGGCGGCGTTCAGCCAGCGCGGGCGCTCCATGTTTTGAAGTCCCGTCGCCCACAGGGCACAACCCGCGGCGCGAAATCCGCACAAAACCCAGACCCCCTCGCGTTGTGAAAAAATCAGAACGGGAGGTTTTTCGCTGTCTTCGGGCTTCGAGGCCCTCGCCGGGCCCCGTGACCGTCAAAAAACAATTCAGGACAAAGAACCGGTCCCCCGGGGAAGGGGTCCAGACCTTTGGAGGTTGACGTTGTGAAAGAGTCCTGATGTCGGGGGTCTGGGTTCCTCACCACCCACCAGACTACCCCAACCCAACCCGAAGGCCCCAATTTGCCCTCCATTCCCAGTCTGGGATGGCGTCGGGGAACATAGATGAAACGCATGGGACCCGTACCCCCCCACCCGACCGGGAATTTGCGTCTTCGGGTTGGGATGGTTTGGTAGATAGTCACACCTGGACCTCCGAGGCAGGGGATCGCCCCAGATCGAGCGGCTCACGCGACGCGACCGAAGCCAGAGCCCGCGCCGCCAAGGCAGGACCACACCCTTTCCCGTTGTGCCGACGCGGCAACGACCCACAGCGCGGGCATTCAAGAATGAGCGCCGCCGGGGGTCCGGAATCGGCCGATGTCGAGCGACCTGCGCTTTCTGGAAGTCGCGATCGTTCAGGGCCGAGCGATGCGCGCTGTGTCAGAAACCAACGCTCGGGTCGTCACGAAGCGAACCTCGGAGGACGGAGAGGTACCCATAGTCCCATTTTTGGGCCTCCCGGGGCCTCCTTCGTCACCACCGCTGGATTCGCCTCGAAATCCTGGTCAGAACACACCCCAGGAGAGGTCCGGGAGGTCTCGGTATCGGTACCTTTCGGTGTCCCCAGAACCCGCCGCAGCAGCCGTTTGGGTCCGAGGTTTTCGGGCCCTGCCTCTTCCGGCAGCAGGTCACAGGGGGGCCTCGCGGGTTTTCGAAGGTCCGTCTCTAGAGTGCACCAGCGTGCGCCAGCGCTTGGCCATCGGTGAGAAAGCGCCGACTTCGCGTCGATCAGCGTCGACTCGCAAGAGCCAGCAAGATGGCATGGGAGGCTCGTGTGAGTTGCCAAAGACATGCTGCCCTGAGGGACGGGGCCCGAGGACGAGGGGCCACCCCCGTCCCTCCCATCCTTACGGCCCCATCTCAGAATCGAAGAAGGACAAAACGCAAGCGCATGAGCTGCCGGAGGTCCGCGCGGACTTCTTGGGTCGGCGCTGGACCCCCCCGGCGGCGCTTCCAGCGCAGATCCGGGAAATCCGCGCTCACCCGCGCGTTGGACGCGATATGCTCGCCTGGCGCGCGGCCGGAGGGACGGGGCCCCTAGGACGAGGTGCATCATCCGCTATGAATTCAACGTGGGGCCCCTTCCTGCCCTGGGGATCCTGTCCCTCAGGGCCCCATCGCTGCGTAGTTGCTCAAGGGAGCCTTCATATAAGCTCTTTTACAGCGTCCGAGTGCGTGCCATTTCCGTGCCACTGCCGCGTTGCTTTCGTGCCCCCGCGGCCGGTGTGCTGTGATGGCGCGAGGCCCATGGGGGCGCGCTTCGCGCGTGGGCCATACGCTGCGCCCCGAGTCAGGCGTGGAACGGAAGTGGAACGGTAGTGGAACGACCAGGAGAAGCAAGCAAACCGCGAATGGCCACAGATGGCCACGCGTAACGCGCAGGCTCCCACGAGTGGCCACAAAATCATCGGTGAACCGCCGCTCGGCGCCACCCCGACATATGAACACTCTGTGTGCGTCGCCCCCCCACCGGGGCGACGCGCGCGCCGAGAAGTTTCATGGTGTGAGCTCCGTGGCGGGCGCTTTTCTGCTCTCTGGCCATACCGCTCGGGAAACGATGCATTACAAGATGGTTGCAGCATATGCTCGGGTCGGACGCGCGCATCCCAGGGAGGACACATGGTACCAGTATGCCCTTCTGCGCCCCATCCTGCCCCTCTCTCCCCCACACCACCCTTCCTCACTGCCGCGCCCGTCGCCTCCTGCCCGCCATACCGCCTGGGAACGATATACTACAAGATGGTTGTACCACATGTTCCAGTCGGACGAAACCTCCCAGGAGGAGACATAGTACCAGTACGAAAGGTTCATGCGGCGTTGGCGCGCCGGCGACGCCAGCGAAGGCGTTCAAGGGTGAATTCTGCGACGCGGAAGCGCCGAGGGACACGGTCACGCCGTTGGACCCGACGGAATCCAGCTCTGAACGACCGGGGCCGCGTTCGATCCAAGGCTGAACGATCGACGCGGTGCCAAAGACCCCTTGGCGCGTGCCGACGCCGCGCGACCCCGTTCGGATGCTCCTCGGCGTCGCAGCGCGCCGCAGCCGAGCGGATCCGCGAGCCGCGCGCGCCATGTTCGCCCGGCGCGCGGCCCGCGGCGCCTCCCTGCTCCGAGCGCCGCGCCCCGCGCGCCGCGCCGCGGGCGGGCCGGGCGCCGCGCGGCACGGCCCCGGCCAGGGCGCCGAGGCCGAGGCCGCTCACGGCGGCCCGGGCCTCACGCAAGTCGGGCCGAGCGGGGCGGGCGGTGAGGGTCCGAGGCGGGAAGGTACATGCAGGACCACCGCCTGGAGGTATGCAATGCTCGGGGGCCTCGGCAGGCGGCGGATGCGGACATCTTCGGGCCCCCGGGGGCCAGAAGATGTCCACATCCGCCGCCCGCTGGGGCACCAGAGCGTTGGTTCCCAGGCGGTGAATATGGATAAATCCCTGCCTCGCAGAGAGGGGGCGGCCAAGACTCGGGAGGGGAAATTATTCCGGCAAAGCAACCTAACAGCGATGTGTAGGAGCATATCTGGAAGCATTCCACTTAAGATTCGAATGAGAATCCTGTTGTAGAATTCTGCTGTTCTCGCAGTCGTAGTCGCATTCGCGATGGCAGTCGCAGAGGCAACAGGCAGTCGCAGCCCACAGCCTCAGCCTCAGCCTGCCTCAGCCTCAGCCTCAGCCTGCCTCAGCCTCAGCCTCAGCCTGCCTCAGTCTCAGCCTGCCTCAGCCTCAGCCTCAGCCTGCTTCAGCCTCAACATCAGTCTGCCTTCAGCCTCGGCCTCAGCCTCAGGCTGCCTCAGCCTCACCCTGCATCAGCCTCAGCCTCAGCCTCAGCCTGCCTCAGCATCAGCCTGCCTCAGCCTCAGCCTCAGCCTGCCTCAGCCTCAGCCTCAGCCTGCTTCAGCCTCAGCCTCAGTCTGCCTTCAGCCTCGGCCTCAGCCTCAGCCTGCCTCAGCCTCAGCCTGCATCAGCCTCAGCCTCAGCCTCAGCCTGCCTCAGCATCAGCCTGCCTCAGCCTCAGCCTCAGCCTGCCTCAGCCTCAGCCTCAGCCTGCTTCAGCCTCAGCCTCAGTCTGCCTTCAGCCTCGGCCTCAGCCTCAGCCTGCCTCAGCCTCAGCCTGCCTCAGCCTCAGCCTCAGCCTCAGCCTGCCTCAGCATCAGCCTGCCTCAGCCTCAGCCTCAGCCTGCCTCAGCCTCAGCCTCAGCCTGCTTCAGCCTCAGCCTCAGTCTGCCTTCAGCCTCGGCCTCAGCCTCAGCCTGCCTCAGCCTCAGCCTGCATCAGCCTCAGCCTCAGCCTCAGCCTGCCTCAGCATCAGCCTGCCTCAGCCTCAGCCTCAGCCTGCCTCAGCCTCAGCCTCAGCCTGCTTCAGCCTCAGCCTCAGTCTGCCTTCAGCCTCGGCCTCAGCCTCAGCCTGCCTCAGCCTCAGCCTGCCTCAGCCTCAGCCTCAGCCTCAGCCTGCCTCAGCCTCAGCCTCAGCCTCAGCCTGCCTCAGCCTCAGCCTCAGCCTGCTTCAGCCTCAGCCTCAGTCTGCCTTCAGCCTCGGCCTCAGCCTCAGCCTGCCTCAGCCTCAGCCTGCATCAGCCTCAGCCTCAGCCTCAGCCTGCCTCAGCATCAGCCTGCCTCAGCCTCAGCCTCAGCCTCAGCCTCAGCCTGCCTCAGCCTCAGCCTCAGCCTGCTTCAGCCTCAGCCTCAGTCTGCCTTCAGCCTCGGCCTCAGCCTCAGCCTGCCTCAGCCTCAGCCTGCATCAGCCTCAGCCTCAGCCTCAGCCTGCCTCAGCCTCAGCCTGCCTCAGCCTCAGCCTCAGCCTGCCTCAGCCTCAGCCTCAGCCTGCTTCAGCCTCAGCCTCAGTCTGCCTTCAGCCTCGGCCTCAGCCTCAGCCTGCCTCAGCCTCAGCCTGCCTCAGCCTCAGCCTGCCTCAGCATCAGCCTGCCTCAGCCTCAGCCTCAGCCTCAGCCTCAGCCTCAGCCTCAGCCTGCTTCAGCCTCAGCCTCAGTCTGCCTTCAGCCTCGGCCTCAGCCTCAGCCTGCCTCAGCCTCAGCCTGCCTCAGCCTCAGCATCAGCCTGCCTCAGCATTCAAAATGTGGCCCGGGAATGAAGTTCTGGGAATTCGAAGAACACGAAGAGGCCTACAGTTGGCTCCGGGCATTCAAAATCATGCCCAGGAATGAATTTCTGGGAACTCGAAGGCCACGAAGTGGCCTACAGTTGGCTCCGGGCATTCAAAATGTGGCCCGGGAATGGAGTTCTAGGAACTCGAAGAGCACGAAATGGCCTACAGTTGGCTCCGGGCATTCAAAATGTGGGCCGGGAATGGAGTTCTGGGAACTCGAAGACCACGAAGTGGCTTACAGTTGGCTCCGGGCATTCAGAATGTGGCCCAGGAATGGAGTTCTGGGACCTCGAAGACCACGAAGTGTGTAACTGTTGGCTAAAAAAGTCCCCGGCACCCTCCCCCGGATCGCGCCCAGACCCCATTGGGGCGTCATGATGCTTTCTTTTGACCCTACTAGAAACCTGTCAGTCTTCGCTGTTAGGTAAAAACGCACAGAAAATTCATCGTCGATCCCCAGGAAGATATGCGAACATATGGGAAGTGGGGAGAAGACAAGAACCCAGCAAATATGGGAAAATATGGGGAATCCGGTTATTTGTGTCTATTTATTTGTGTGTCCCTGGGCCCCTTCAAAGAGGTATTATGTTCCCACCTGTTTCAGGCTGAACCACCAGAAAGAATTTCGAGCACCAAGAATGCACCCAAGCTGGAGGGGTTTCACGTGTCGGGCTCTGGGAGGCGATACTCGTTCTTCACCGTTTCGCTACTTCTTCGGGGTGTTCGAGATCATTTTGGGGATTCGTCCTCAAGTACGATGGGAGCAACATGAGCCAAGACATCACTCGAAGGCGGAGAAGGTGCCCATATCGGACCGGGCTAAGACGAGGATAAATCCGTTCCAGACCGTACTGGAACGTTCTCAGATCGCTTTGGAAGGCTCTGAGGAGGCCGCGGCGCCCGAGACATCCTCCAGACCCGGCAGATCTCAGAGATTCTCGATGTGTTTGTCCTCACCCGATGTTCTCTTCCTGGCTTCGCCTTAATTACCATACCGCTAACCTTCGCCCATTTTCCCCTTTTTGGGCCTCATTGGAGACCCTCATCGCTACGGCTGGATTCGCCTCGAAATCTTGGTTACTACGCACCCTTGGAGAGGCCCGGGGAGTAATGGTAACGGTGCCTTTTGGTTTCCCCAAATGGGGGCTGCCAAAAGGGGGGTGATGACTAGGGACTAGGGGGAGTGTATATCATGGCGAGGACCATGGTATCTTCCCAGATTTCATGGCGTCTTTTCGTAGTTGAATATGTCCACGCCCCCCCCCTTGCCGCAACCTTGCCCATTGGGCCGCGCACATGCCGCCGGCCATGATTTGTGCCCCCCCTCCTCTTGGACGCCTCCCCGCTTGGACGCCCCCAAGTGGTAATGGGGGGGGAAATTGCGGCTTGGAGTTTCGGGCTCCCTTCCCAAGAACCAGAAACCAGAAGTGCACTGGATATGGATAAAATCTAGCCCCTAGAGGCTCGACTTTTAGCCATATCCAGTGCGCCTCGGCCTTGCGGCGCCCCTTCCAAGAAAGTCCAAAACGCACTGGATATGGATACTCCAGATTTCGTAATAAAAGGGAGGGGGTCTGGACCCTCCAAGACAAGCCATTTCAGACCTCCCCCGTGGGAGAACCCTCCAAAACATCGTCCCCAGACCCCCCAGGCCCTCCAAGATAGCCTGGAAGAGACCCCCCCCGAAATGAGACCCCCCTCCCTTTCTTACGAAACCTGGAGTAGAAATATTGCCCGCGTAAATGGGGAGTGAAGAAACGGTGCATAAAAGAGGTCCTTCAGTTCAGGCCCCTTCTGGAGCCAGCAGTGGCCCAAAAAGGGCCCTAAGCGGCCCCTTTCGGGTCCTGTTCTTCCATAGGGAGCTCCACCGAAGGCCCCAGTGTCAGGGTCCACTGCGTCTCCACCGCCCAGTGCAGCGCTTCGTGCCCACATACGGAGCTTCACCGAAGGCCCCAGTGGCAGGGTCAGCATGCGTCTCCGCCACTCAGTGCAGCGTTTCGTGCCCACATAGGAAGCTTCACCGAAGGCCCCAGTGGCAGGGTCAACATGCGTCCCCGCCACTCAGTGCAGCGTTACTTGGCGCATAGGGAGCACCACCGAAGGCCCCAGCGGCGAGGTCCACATGCGTCTCGGCCACCCAGTACAGCGTATCGTGGCCGATAGGGAGCTCCACCGAAGGCTCCAGCGGGAGGGTCCACATGCGTTCTTCCTGCCCCATTTCGTCACCCCACCACAATTTCGGGACACCCCTCGCGCGCTTCGTGGCACCATAGGGAGCTCCACCGAAACAGGAACAACATCGCGGTGTTCACAACAGCATCTGGCTGGGTCCTTCGCCAGGATAATTTCACGGCCCTGGGGCCCTGCGAGGGGCAGGCCGAGCATGGCGAAACATCGGCCGCCGTTTTTTTGTCACGACGCGAGGAGGTCTGGGTGCGGTGGCCTGGGGGGCGGAAGCTACTGTGTGGCCAGCGGGGGCATCGGGTCACGGACCCAGGCTAGCATTGGCCCACATCCCCGAGGCGGGTCCAGGTATCTGAAGACGCTGGGGGCGAGCATCTCCTTCGAGCTGGTTGTCGGGGGTGCCCTGGGCCTCGCGCTCCTCGACTACTGCCTGAGGTCGGGCGGCGAGACCGCGGAGTCGGAGGACTCGGCTTGCGGAAGAGTGGCCCTGGCGCAGAGTGACAATTGGTGCGGGACCCCCAGCCGCTTCGGATGTGGCACCCCCCCTGGCCCCGTGCAGCCGCACAGGAAAGGTCGCTCTTGCCTATAGGGTCACCCCTTGCGCGCTGCCAGAGGACGAGGTCCGGAAGAGGGACGCGGCTTGGCGGCAGCAGGCGGCGGCTCTGAGGGCGTTCTACGCGGCGCAGCCGGCCGGTGAGAAGGCACCCCCAGAGGATCGGGGTTTGCCAGGGTGCCCGCGGCTTTCTTCGCAACACAAAGCCTTGCGAGAGGTGCTCTGTGGAGACCATTCGGATATCCCCAGACATCCAACGTCTTGATTCTTATATAATGTGGCTTCAAAATCATGGGAGCCCTACATCATAATCATGGGAGCCCTGTATACCCGCAGGATTCTGTCTAGAGGGCACTAGCGTCGCTTAGCGCCTGGTAATCTATGAGATAGCGCCGATTTAGCGTCGACTAGAGTTGATTAGCGTTGATTAGCGTCGACCAGCGTCGATACGCAAGAGTCGACAAGATGGTATGGGAGGCTCCCATGAGTTGCCGCAGAAGACACCTACCCCAGGGTCGCTTTGTCATCCCGAGGAGTTGGAAGCCCCAGCAAAGTGGCAAACAAACCTTCCGCCGTGCATTGCTTATTTCACGACGAGAGGAGGTCGGGACCCCCTGGAGGAGCTCGTCAGGGGGGGGCTGGGCCTGGTGCCACTTCTGGCGGCACGCCCGGTGAGGATCGGGGGCCCCGAGCTGGCGCGGTGACCACACCGTGTGGTGAGTCGGTTGGGTTTCGGGATCACCGCTTATGTTGCTCCCATCGTACTTAGAGACCACATCCCATATATATATATATATATATATATATATATATAAGACTGCATTGGCGCTGCGCGCCATGCACCTTGGTCCTTTGGAATTCGCACGCTAGCGGAGTGCGAGCGTGCGTGCATGCGCACACACATGCGTTTATGAATGCATAGTACATATGTACATATATACATATATATACACGTGTGTATGGATATGTACATGTCTATGCAAATGGTCAGTGTAACTATGCGCGCGCATACACATGCGTATATCAGGCGGTGGTGGCCTGACCAGTTGCTCATATCATCGCGCCACTCAAAGGCGCGAGGGGCCCTGGCAAACGTGGTCAGACTACCATGGGACATTGCGTCGCCGAGGTCGGTGTTGCGAGGACGTCCTGGGTGAAAATGGCCAGAACACCTCCGCCCAGGGGAGGGCATATCCGAAGTCAGCCGCGCGAGGAAGTTTCATGCGAGGAGTGGTCTGGACACCTCTGTCCGGGGCATCATTGAACTTAGAGTTGCGAGAAGTCGCACGCGAAACTGCCCGAACCACCATGGTGCAAGGCACCTCCGAAGTGAGACTTGCGAGAGTGTCTCAGGCGACAGTGGCTGGAACACCTCAACTGAGAGTGTCTCGGGCCCCAGAGCTGTGATCATGTCTCAAGCGAAACGGCGGGACCGATGCGAAGCAAGGCGCTTCTGAGGTCGGAGTTGCGAGCATATCTCTGGCGAAGCGGATTAGACTACTTTCCGTTAACTCTTCTTCTTCCTTCCCTTTTTCTTTTCCTTTCCTCCTTCTCCTCCCCCTCCTCCTCCTCCTGTTCCTCCTCCTCTTCCTCCCCCCTCTCTCCGCTTCTTTTTGTTGCCCATTCTCCCCATCCCTGGCGTCGCGGCGCGGCGCTGCTCGGCCTCTCTGCGAGTCAAGCGGCAAAGGGTGAGAGAATCCAACAGCGCGTCCGGATGAGATGGCGTCGTGGCCCCGACGGTTTGTATTGAGTGTTGCGAGAAGCTCAGTCGAGGCGGGAGGAGGAACATGAAAAGGATGAGGAGAAGGAGGAGGAGGAAGAGGAGGAGTTGGAAGAGGCGGAAGAGGATGAAGAGGACAGATTATGTGGATATCAGGGGTACAGCCGAGGCGTCGCGGGAGAAATCCGCAGCAGAGACTGGGGAGAGTGAGGAGAGCTGCTTCTGCTAGACCTTTGGCGGGCGGAACGCGAAACATCACGGGGGAACTAGGAGAAGGAGGAGGAGGAGGTAGGAGAGGAAGGGAATGAGGAAGAGGAGGAGGAGCTCTTGGGTCCTTCGGTGGCTTGAACGAAACATGACCTCGCTGCGCCATTTGACACGACAACGACGACGAAGAAGGCGAGGACGAAGAGAAGGGATAATGAGAGGGGGAGACCGCTGTGTTGGGATCTCGCGGCGCGCCTCTCGGGGCCCTCTGGGAGGCAGTTTTGAAGCCTCTTGGGGGGTGTTTGGGGGTTAGTGGGATCTTTTAGGCGCCTCTTGGGGGCTCCTTGGGGCCTCTTGGGAGCCTTTTGGGGCCTCGCGGGGCTCTCTCCGGGCGTCTTGGGGCCCTCTCGCGGCGGAAAATTTAGTTTCTGAATTTTTGGGCGCCCTCTTGGGTCTCTCTCGGGGCCGTTTTGGCGCTCTCTTGGGCCGTCTTGAGCGCCTCTTGGGCGGTCTCGGAGCCCTCCTGGACCGTGTTGGGGCCTTCTTGGGGGCCTTGTGGGCAATATTGGGGCGATCTACGGAGCCTCTTGGGCCATTGTGGAGCGTCGGGAAGCGGGAAAAGCGAAAAGGCCAAACACATCGAAAACACACCGGGAAATCAACAGTTGTAGCCTTTCGGGGCTCTCTCGGGGGGCCTCTTGGGGGTCTCTGGGGGCGTCTTGGACGCGTCTTGGGCAGTCTTGGGCCCAGATTGGGCGTCTTGGGCCGATCTTTGGGTGCGTCGGGGCCCTCTTTGGCCGTCGTGGGTTTTTTTTTTCCGCGTCGCACTCGCAGGACAGACACGGAGCACTCTGCAGGAGCGCCCCAAAGGCTCGGGGAGGCCGAAATTCGTTTTTTTTTGGGGGGGGGACGCCGTGTGCCGCTTTTCCGGGGTCCCCGGCCTTGTAAAAATATATAAATAGGTGTGTGTATAGATATATACATATTATATATATATATATATATATATATCCGCCGAGCACCCTGAACCGTATCGAAACACTGTCGAACGAGTATCGCCTCTCAGGTTCCGACACGCGAAAACCTTCAATTTTCAGTACTTTCTGAAATTGTTTGTTGGTGACCCAGCCGAGAAGTAGGTTGGAACATCATACATCACCGCGCGGTTTTGGGATTCGAGTCGTTCTCTGAGGATTCGGGGGCGGCAGGAAAGGGGGGAGTTGACTAGGGTGGGGATATCATAACCGGGGCCATGACATTTCCCCAGATTTCATGTCGCCACGTCTTGTTTCACATGCCGCCGGCCATGATTTGCGCCCCGACCCCCTCTTGGGCGCCCCCCGCCTGGCCGCCCCCGAAGGATGCCTCCGGCGACTCGGGCCTCCAGGGTCCCAACGGGATCGCGCGGCGGCGGGCCGTGTGCGGTGAGGGCGCTGGAACCGAGGTCGCCGCACCGGTCAGGGATCAGGGACCCCCAGAAGTCAGTCGGGCGTGCCCCCCTGCAGGAGGAGGATTCAACAACAACATCAACAAAACGTCTGGGGACGATGTTTTGACAATTGTTGTCGTCGTTTTGGGCCTTGTTTGACTGTTTATCTTTGTTCTTCCAGAATCCGCCTGTAGGGGGGGCCGACCTAACCCCAGGAGGATCGGGCCGGACGAAAGGGCAAGATCGGGAAAGGGGGAGTCCGAAATCTGCTGCATGCAGCTGGTGGGCGCTTCCCGGCGCCAGGAGGCGCCAGGAAAAAAAAACAATGACGTGAGTTGATTTCGGCCGCGCGCAGAGGAGGGTAGGGGGAGGGGGAACGGCTCCTCAGAAACACCCCTGCTGTTTACAGGGCGCGGGCCCTGCCTGTGGATGCAAGGCCGGCGACTCCTGAGAGGCAGCCTTGCTCCCCGAAGCTTCCCCCCCCCCCTTCCCCACCTCGTGCACGCCGCCAGTGGTCCCATGCCCCCTGCCCTCTGCTGGCCTGCCCCCTCGGCCTTCCCCCCCCCCCCCCGAGAGAGAGAGGCAGGCGATCGCGGACGTGCCTGCCCCCCCCCCCCCCCCGAGAGGAGGGCACGGACCTGGCCCGCTTCGTGTTCTCCAACCAGCGGCTGCACCGCATGCCCCTGGGCCTGCCCGCGTGGAAGGCCCAGGACCCCCCCCCCCCTCCGCGGGGCCGCCCGCCGACCGAGCGCGCCGCCCCGCGGCCCGTGGGAGGCCCGCCTGCCTTCGGGTGCGAGGAGGAGGAGGGAGGAGGAGGAGGAGGAGGAGGAGGAGGAGGAGGAGGAGGAGGAGGAGGAGGAGGGGGGAGGAGGAGGAGGAGGAGGAGGAGGAGGAGGAGGAGGAGGAGGAGGAGGAGGAGGAGGAGGAGGAGGGGGGAGGGGGAGGGAGGGGGAAGGGGAAGGGGGGGGGAGGGAGGATCGAGCAGGCGGATCGAGCAGCAGGAACGTCAGGGGCAACGTTAGGCGAGGATCTGCTCGAGCAGATCCTCGCCTGACGTTGCCCCTAACGTCGCCCCCTCACGTTGCCCCCGATCGGTGGCAACGTGAGGGGCAGCGTTGGGGGCAACGCGAGGCGAGAGTGTGCCAGGGCGCAACGTCAGGGCCAACGTCAAGGAGGATCGAGCAGGCGGATCGGGCAGGAGGAGGAGGAGGAGGGGCAAGGTTAGGCGAGGATCACCGTAGGGTTTTGAATGCTGCAGCCCCTCCCCAAAGCTCTCGGATGGGAATTTAACTCGTCCTCCCCTTCCTGGTCCCTCCCATTCCTCGCCTTCTTTCTCGCCCTCCTTTTCCTCGCCCTCCTCGCTCGGTTCGAATCCGCCCATAAGCCCACGCGAAAAGGTATTTTCCATATAGAAGATGAGTTGATCAAAGACCCATCTCGGTTATGCTCGGGGGGGCCGCATCGACCCCCAATCCCCCATTCATCGCCGACAAGGGCCCGCCAGGCCACCCCGCCCAGGAACGTGCGGATTTGCTATGGGGCCCGTCGCCAATATATCCGTCGTGTGTCGCCGATTCCAGCTCGATGTTTCCCCCCTTGGGCCAGTCCCCCCGAACGTTCCCCTTCAGAGGAGGATGCAAACGTTGTCCTGGCGAGGGGCCCAACCTTCTGCAAGTGTGACCGCTGCAGGGCAGGTGAAAAGGAGAAGACTGAGAGTACATGGGCGTGATTAAAGTTTTGCCCTTTTTTAGCATAGCCGAAGTAATGGCTACGATGCATCCACACGCTGTTGTGGCATGAGGAGGGGCTTCGATCGGTGTCGTTGTGATGTGGAGCTGGTTGCACCGAAATACAATCAGTGCTACTTGGGCGCAGCAGCGCCTGAGCACCGCAGTGACAGTGAGCACCCAGATGCCTGTGGGCACAACATCGCCAAGATCCACCCTTATCCTTCCACCACTCCTCCCTCCAACTTGAAGTTGCAGAGGAGACACACTGGACGAGTTTGTATTTGATTTGCGCTGGGAATCGAGACTGCTGCGACCGCACGCGCATTTCTTCCAAGACAGTTGTTTACCTCTTGGATTCGGCCTGAGCTGGATCAATACTGCCTGAGTCCAACAACGCCTCAGCACCAATGTGACTCTGAGCTCTTGCTAGTGAACACCAGGCACGCAGAGCGCAGCAACATCGATAAGCCTTGAAAGTTCATCGATGCAAGCTCCACCCTCATCCTTCCACCCGTCCTCCCTCCACCATGTCCTACATGTTGCAGCGAGGACAAACTGGATAATGTTGCATTGGATTTGCGATAAGAACCGAGACTGTTGCGACCACGCGCGCTTTTACTGCTCGAAGGCCATGTCTTGACTGCTCGATTTGGCCTCGGAGCCGGATCAACACTACCCGAGTCCAGCAACGCCTGAACACCACTGTGAGTGTGAGCACCCGGCCGCCTGTGAACGACACATTGCCAGTGAACACCACTGCTGACAAGCAGCTCAAGTACGCAGAGCACAACAATATCAATAAAGCCTGAAAGTTGATCGATGCAAGCTCCTCCCTCATCCTTCCACCCCTCCTCCCCCCAACTTGCCCCGAAAGTTGCAGCGAGGACGACCTGGACGAATTTGCATTGGACTTACGATAGCAATCGAGACTGTTGCGATCACGCTCGCATTTACTGCTAGAAGGTCGTGTTTTGACTGTTGGATTGGGCCTTCGGAGCTGGGGTCAAACCCTAAAAAACCACTTGGCCCAGACAATATCATACTTCGAACGATCCCCACCGAAACCTTCGGCGCCTGTCCTACTCCTCGTCCTCCTCGTCCTCATCATTTCCCTCCTCTTCCTCCTCCTCCCACTCCCTTCCCCTCCTCCCTCCTTCCTCCTCCTGTCTTCCTCCCTCTTCCTCATCCTCCCTCTTCCTAACATACGGGTTTTCCAATAGGAAATGGGGTGCATCAGGCGGCCCAAGCAAAAGCAGCCCAAACGGGCGGATGAGTCGTGCTTTCCCTGTTGGATTCGGCCTCCGGGGTGGGGTCGGGACAAAAAAACACGATTTTTCAGAAAAGGCCGGAACCCGGAAAACTAGTGGAAAACATATTGGTTTTCCAATAGGAAATGGTGTAGATCAGCCGGCCCAAGCAGAAGCAGCCCAAACGGGCGGGTCCTTTTCAAAAATGTGCCTGTTTGGGGGTGACAGCAGTATCTCCCCCCAAGGGGTCCCCCCCTTGAAAGGGGGGGGCGGGTGTCTCCCCCTGGCACGTCCCCCCCTCCGGAAGGGGGCCAGCGCCGCACCGGGGGCCTCTCCGGGCGCCACCCCAGAGAGCGGTCGGCCAGACCGAGACACTGGCCGGCGGTGAGGCGAGAACTAAGGAGTGGCCGGCATTCGGGCGAGAGCGCATGCAAACGTCGTAACCGCCGTCGTCGTCGTCGTCGTCGTCGTCATTGTCGTCGTCGTCGTCGTCGTCGTCGTCGTCGACGCGACCGTTGGGCTTCAAACGTATTTTGAAGGAAGTCTCAAGCGAAACGCTCGTTTTCCAACCGTTTGGAAATCGATGCTATTGTTTCGAACCGACGTGGAACCGTCAGAACAACCATTTTTGTGAGGGTGTCCCACGCGGTTTGCCGTTTTCGAACCGCCATCCCTTTCTTTCGAACCGAGTAGGAACCGTGGGGACAAGAATTTGTGTGAGGATGTCCCACGCGGTTTGCCGTTTTCGAACCGCCATCCCTTTCTTTCGAACCGAGTTCGAACCATCAGGACAGCAGATTTTGTGAGGATGTCCCGCGCGGTTTGCCGTTTTCGAACCGCCATTCTTTTGTTTCGAACTGGGTCCAACGCCGTATTTTGAGGGAAGCCCCACGCGAAACGCTCATTCTGCTTTTGTTTCGCACCGCATTCTATTGTTTCGAACCGAGTTCGAACCGTCTTGAGAGCCAATTTTGTGAGGATGTCCCACGCGGTTTGCCGTTTTCGAACCGCCATCCCGTTTGGCGTAATAAAATTTTAATTTAAGGAACCAAATCCAGGTTCGAACCGCGCCCCGACAGCCCAGGTTCGAACTCCGCCCCGAAAGCGAGGCACTTCCCCGTAACATTGTACCAGGCTCCACGTCCCTAGCGGGGTGACTAGCGACGTGCGCTCACATTGCGGACGCAGGATGCACTTTTGCCGACCCGTCAAAACGGGGCAACTTGTCATCACGGCACAGACGTGCGTTCGCATTGCGGACGCAGGATGCACTTCTGCCGACCCGTCAAAATGGGGCAATATGTCATGGCGGCACAGACGTGTGCTCGCATTGCGGACGAAGGATGCACTTCTTCCGACCCGTCAAAATGGGGCAATCTTTCATCACGGCACAGTAGGGCTACGAAGCGTGCGAGGGGTGTGCCAGCACGGGCGGGGTGGCATGCGTACACTGCAATTGTCGGAGGCTGCAAGAAGGGTTCGTTGGAAAAGGTTGGTTTCGCTGGACTCGAGGTCCCTCCAGCCCGACCTTAGGCACTCCAGCACGACCTGAGGCGCCACAGCAGCCGTCGAACTCACCCGTCATGAACCAGACCTTCTCGCCGTCCTCGACATTGGGGCCCTCGGTGGAGCTTCACTTGTGTCCACGACACGCGTGAGGGCTGTGCCGGCATTGGCTGCGGGGCGGCATGCGCACGCCGCCACTAGGGCGCTCCGCGGAGCTCCTTGTGGGGTCACGAAGCTTCGGAGGGATGCACCGAAGGGGGGCGGAGGCGAAGGGCAGAGGCAAGGAAAGTTGGGCAGGAGGGGGGGAAGTGGGGTGGGAGGAGATGAGGAGGAGGAGGAGGAGGAGGAGGAGGAGGAGGAGGAGGAGGAGGAGATGAGGAGGAGGAGGAGGAGGAGGAGGAGGAGGAGGCAGGGAAGGCGCGGGGCGATGCGGGTTCAAACCAAGAGCCCAACTCGGCGCGAAGTATGGTCGGCAACCGCAACCGATCGAGGGCACTGCCGTAAAGCTCCACCCACCCCCTCCCTGGCGTGGCGCCTCTCGGCAGGTTAGAGTAGCCACCGCGTGCCCACATGGGCCGGCCCGCGTGGATAATCGAGGGGGAGGAGGAGGAGGATGAGGAGGAGGAGGAGGGGTATCGAAGAGGAGAAGATCGCAGACGAGGAGGAGGAGGAGGAGGAGGAGGAGGAGGAGAAGAAGGCGATCGGCCCAGCGTGGTTTACTCTACGATGTGCGGCAGCCCACTGACTATTCACGCACCCGCAGGAGCTGGAGTCCATCGAGGGCTGGTCGTGGAGGACCACCCGAGGTCTACCCAAACGCCGTTCCTGCTCACAGGTGCAGCCCGTGATTTGTTGCACAAGGATGTTTCCAGATTGGCCGGCTGACGGACTGACTGACTCGCCGTCCTGGAGGACCACGTGAGGTCCACCCAAACGTGGTTTCTGCTTACTGGTGCAGCCCTTAGTTAATGTGTTACACAAGGATGTTTGCCGATTAGCCGACTGACTGCTGACTGACTGACTGATTCGCCCAGGGTCGTCAGGCGGCAGTTTTGGCCATCGGGGTGAGGGTAGTGAGTTGACAGGTTTGGCCGACGGACGATGATAGTCTGGTTGCAGTTCGATGGTGTGTTCTCCAGTTGCCTACACCAAATTCCGCCAGCGTGTCGGCGCAGCAGCGTAGCGTGAAAGAGGTTGATACGTCAGCTCGCAGAATGAACTCGCATAGGTCTCAAATTCGACCTCGTTTCCTCGGTGTTGCAGCCTTCTGGGGCTGAATCTTACTGTTCTCGGGTAGTCCTGGGGCTATCTGCGGGCTCTCTTGGGCAGTTTTGAGCAGTTTTTTTTTGGAGGGGGGGGGGAACCTTGGGCTCTCTGAAGCTTTCCCGACGTTATCTCACGCCGAAAAGGCCCGCAGCACAAAGCAGCAAGGCTAGCGGGATTGAGGAGAGGCTGTTTGCAGTTTCACCCGAGGGTGGGGATCTATCAGTGGCAATGTTGTCTGCAGACGGGGAAATGGCGGTTTCAGTTGCAGGGGGTCGTTGACAAGTCTGCCAAGGGGTGGTGACGTCACGGTGGCAGTTTCATGTGCGGGTGGGAGGGATTTGGCGTGAAGATGTGTTTGTACATGGATTCGTGCCTTGGCTTGTGGGCTGTCCAGTGGTCAAGGGGCGAGCTGTGTGCTTTTTTTCTCGCCTGGTCTAAACGACCATGTTTGGGCCGATTGTTTCTGGTCGTACATGATTTGTTCCGTGTTCGACCTCAGCACCAACATATTCTGAATGCCGTTCTACCGTGGAGCCCAGAGGATCACACGAGCCCGTACGTGAGCGGCTGCTGGTGCCCGGAGCAGATGGTCGAGTCGCAGGCGTCCCTGGGCCCGCGCCGCCCCGCAGGGCCGCTGGAAGAGCAGGCGGGGGACCGCTTCGCCACGATGCTGGACCGCCGCCGTCCACGTCCGATCATCTGGGCCCTCTTCCAGCGCGTGGCCTGGATCACCGGCGGCGAGTGACAGCGAGCGGTCCCTGAGCGGAGCCGCCGCGCGCTGTAGGCGCAGCGAGGCGCAGGGAGGCGCAGTGCGCATCGTCCCTGCCGTCCTCGCCGTCCGCCCCTTCCTCTGCGTCCCCCCCCGCACTCCGCCAGGCCCCGCTCGTTCCTCGTTCGGCTCTCATCCACGCCTTCCGCGTTCCGCCGCTGTTCTCCGCCCTCGTCGGCCCTCGTCGGCTGTCCTCAAGTGTCCTCCGCATTCCGTCCTCCACCGCCCTCCTCGCTCCTCCGCCCTCCCCGATGTCCCCTCTCGCCCCTCTAGCCCTTCTGTCCCGCATCTCCCCCCTCTCAGCCTCACCGTCGGCAGGTCAGCGACTGCCCTACCTCGACCTTATGCCGAGGGCTCGGCCGGCCCCGACCTGGCGGTCGCCCCCGATCTCGCAATCGGCAGGAGAAAGCGCGATCCTTGACGGATGAGAGTGAGGAGGCGGAGAAGGAGGTGGAAGGACCCAGCCGTACGGCGGCTCGATTTTCCCGAGACACCCCCAATCGCCCATGAATCGCCTGAAGGGGCCGGATGGCCCACGCGGCCTTGCCTGCAGCGTGCGGATTCGCTCTCGGAGACCTGGCGCCGGAGAGATTCCAGCTCGATGCCCCCCTTCTCATGGCGCCAACCTCGCAGAGCGGTTTTCTTTCGGAAAACGATCGGACTGGCCCGGAGTGTCCCGGAGAATTTCGGTCTGGATTTCGAGGTGAATTTCGTGTTGATTTTTTGTTGGCCAGGAATGAAGACTTAGTTCCCAATATCCTAAGATGGGGTTCTTGTTATTATTTGGACGCCTCCTACTGCCTCTCCCTCCTCCAGTTTCCTCCTCCCCTCCTCCTCTTTCCTCATACTCAGACCTACTCATACTCAGACTTACTCATACTCAGACTTACTCATACTCAGACCTACTCATACTCAGACTTACTCACACTCAGACATACTCATACACAGACTTACTCATATACAGACTTACTCACACCCAGACGTACTCATACACAGACTTACTCATACCCAGACTTATTCATACACAGTATTACTCATACTTAGACTTACTCATACCCAGACGTACACATACACATACTTTCTCATACACAGACCTACTCATACCCAGACTTACTCATACACAGACTTACTCATACACAGACTTACTCATACTCAGGCATACTCATACTCAGACCTACTCATACTCAGACTTACTCAACACACATCAGATTGGAGGATGTCTCAAGCGGGGCGCTGGTTTCAGCACCCCTAAGGGGGGCCGCCCATGTTGTGGGGATGTCTCAGGCGGTTTGCTTGTTTCTGGGCTCAACATCCTTCGCTTGGAGAGCAGATTGTGAGGATGTCTCAGGCGGGGCGCTGGTTTCAGCACCCCTAAGGGGAGCCGCCAGGGGTGGTTGCACGGGCTCGTTCGCGGCCATTTTGTGGGGATGTCTCAGGCGGTTTGCTTGTTTCTGGGCTCAACATCCTTCGCTTGGAGAGCAGATTGTGAGGATGTCTCAGGCGGGGCGCTGGTTTCAGCACCCCTAAGGGGAGCCGCCAGGGGTGTTTGCACGGGCTCGTTCGCGGCCATTTGTGGGGATGTCTCAGGCGGTTTGCTTGTTTCTGGGCTCAACATCCTTCGCTTGGAGAGCAGATTGTGACGATGTCTCAAGCGGGGCGCTGGTTGCAGCACCCCTATGGGGAGCCGCCAGGGGTGGTTGCACGGGCACGTTCGCGGCCATATTGTGGGGATGTCTCAGGCGGTTCGCTTGTTTCTGGGCTCAACAGGGAGGGAAATGACAGGAACGAGGATGAGGAGGAGGAACAGGAGGAGGAGGAGGAGGCGGGGGATCGTGAGGAAGGGCATGGGGGTGCGGAGGGGGAGGGGGAGCAGGAGGATGAGGAGGAGGAGCAGGAGCAGGAGAAGGGAGGGGGCGGAGGAACAGGAGGAGGAGGAGGAGGGCGCTTTGCTCGAAGGTCCTTGACGCGAGCAGAACGTTTGTTCCGAAGTCCAGGACATATATATATATATATATATGTATTCATAGGGGGTGACTGCGAGGGGGGGGGCGGTGGTTGTGTGCGGGGATCGTTGGAAATGCTCACCGTGGCACTATCCTCCAAGATGACATGCACTTATGGCCTTGTGTGGCCAAACGCTCGTCTTACATATCCCACTGCCAACTAAGCTCCAAAGCTACCACGGGCTGAAAAGGGGAAGGCCTGGCAGCTGAGGAGGGGGGATGAAGAGGAAGAGGCTCGCATTCAACCATACTCAAAACTCACTCTGACTCATACGCAATCACTCGCATTAGGGGTCACTCGTCTTCGTCGGCCTTGTCGCCCACGTGGACGCGCAAGTGTAGTCGACCGCTCATGAACAGACGCTCACCACGGCATGACATAAAACATGAGATGCACATATGGGGAGCTCCACGCAGTGAGTAATCCCAGCAGGGGTTTCCACGCAGCTCCACGCAGACGCTCCACACTCGCCGTTTCGGGGTTTTGCATTGACAGACATCCCAGCAACAATCCGCTGCAGCACGTCTGCCAGGCCGGTGAAATGACCCCTTCCCCTGAGCTAGCCCCCGCTTCATTAACGTGCCTTTGCAAATCGCCATGAAGAAAGGGGGCCTGGGTGTGGCTCTCCATTTGCGGCCCTCCCTGTAGGCCACTCAACGGAAACGATTCGGGATGGAGAGCTGGTCACTGGGAAAGCACCCCGGGCCTCCAGGACCCGTTTCTCTCAGGACAGATCTCTTTCATGGCAAAGGAAGGCGAAGACGCGAAGGAGGATGAGGACGAGGATGAGGACCACGAGAATGCGGATAATGATGAGGGTCGGGATGGGGATATACGGGGGTCAGGAGTGCGGACGAAGATGCGGGTGATATGGAGCAGGAGGAGCAGCAGCAGCAGCAGCAGGAAGGGAAGAGTTCGGATACCCTCCCAGGGAGGGAGGGAAGGAGGGAGGGAGGGAGGGAGACGGAGGATGGGGGGTCGAATAGCGTCCCGCTTGAACTCCGAGTTCCACAGTAAGCGCCGGGAGGAGGGCGCCGCATCCGCAGGCAGCCACGAGTCGACACCCGCCGCGGACACCCCGCCGCGCGCCGAAGGCCCTGCGGCACGAGGCGCAGTGCAGCGACGAGTGGAGGACGGCCTCGTCGGCCTGGCACGTCACCAAATGACGATCAAAGCAAACCGGGGTCCGACAGAGCTCCCGATCTTGCAGGATCTTGCAGAGCCTGGGTTGCACTGACCCGGGCTGGTGCGCATGATCCTGCAAGATCTTGCAGGATGATCCTGAAAAAGCCCGGCAGACCCGGGTGTGGATTGACCCGGGCCAGTAGATCCCCGAGGTTCTAGGCCTCCGTGTTGGGGTCGGAGCAGATGGGGTCGGAGGATCGCGCCGCATCGCCGATGCATCGGCGATGCGGCGCGATCCTCCGACCCCATCTACTCGGACCCTATGTGGGAGGCCTCTAGTGATGTGGAGGAGCGGGCGCGCTTCGTTTGCGACTGGAGCGGGAGCGTGGTGCTGCGTCGGCCTGGCATCTCGTGGGCCCAGCGTTTCGCACGGTCAGGTCGTTGGAGTGCGGAGCGCTCCGGGCTTGGGGGGGGAGTCTCTGGTTCTCGGGCCGCTCCTCGGGCCGTTTCTCAGAACAGGCCCCCCTCTCGCTCCGTACAAGTCGCTGGCGCCCCTCACGGCAGCACGGTGGAGGGCACCGAGGACGCCCCGAAGGGCCGTCGGAGGGCGGCTTCTGGACGAGGGTCCCTTGAGACGGCGGCGGCTCTCCCACCCTGCCAACACCCGCTCAGAATCGGTCCACCGACTCCTCCTGCGGAATCCAGCCGTGGCGACGCGGCAGCCAGAGGCACCTGGGTGTTTTTAGGCCTGTGCCGAGCAGGCCGCCAGCGTCTGCCCAGGCACCATGCTGAGGCGGAGGAGGGCCGCCACCGTCCTCCAGCGGCCGCCTCTCCACCCAAAGAGCCTCACACCTTGGCGACACCAGCCTCCAGGGGCCCCCTGTCAACCCAAAGAGCCTCACACCTTGGCTACACCGTCCTCCAGCGGCCCCCTCTCCACCCAAAGAGCCTCACACCTTGGCGACACCGTCCTCCAGCGGCCCCCTCTCCACTCAAAGAGCCTCACACCGTGGCGACACCAGCCTCCAGGGGCGCCAGCCTCCAGCGGCACCATCCTCCAGCGGCCCCGTCCTCCCGCGGCCCCACACCGCCGCGACGAGGAGCCTCCAGCGGCCCCCCCTTCAACCACGCGAGGAAGACGACGCCAGGCAGCGCCACCGAGGGCCGCCGCCGCCGCCTCGAGCTGGCCCTCTCCCTCTGGAGGCCCCTCCTGCGCGCGGGCCCTGTCAGAGTTCTCCTCCTCCTCCTCCTCCGCCTCCTCCTCCTCCGCCTCCGCCTCCTCCTCCTCCTCCTCCGCCTCCTCCTCCTGGTACCGATGCCGCTGCAGCTCCCTCGCCGCCACGCCTGGATTCGCCTCGAAGCCCTGGTCAGAGCGCACCGCTGGGGAGGCCCGTGGAGTGCTTGGCGGCGGGCCCCCGGGGCCCGGCACCCGAGGTCGCAGCTCTGCGCCGCGGACGTGCTGGCGTACGACTACTGCGGCTACGGGCTCAGCGAGGGGCGCCCCTCCGAGGAGCCGCCTCCCCTGGGGGGAGACGGGCGCAGGGATCGGGGCGATCAGCTCAGGGGGCCGCAAGCATGGATCAAGGGGAGGAGGGGGAGGAGGAGGAGGAGGAGGAGGAGGAGGAGGAGGAGGAGGAGGAGGTACGGTAGTGTGGAGCACTGTCCCATCAGCTATCCGTCACGGGAGGTCCCAGGTCGGGCGATCGCAAGCATGGATCGAGGGGGCGTGGATTAGCGACGGGTCCCGTTTCCATGGGACATCGCGGATTTCCGCCGCCGAGTGAGGCGGCGCCGGCCGCATTGTGGGAGGGCACCTCCCCTGATCCATGGATTTGGCGACCGCGCGCCAGATCCATGTTCGCGCGCCCCCGACCAGCATTTCCGGTTGATTTTGAGCCAGAGTCGTTGTCGGTGCCGCCGCGGGTTTGGGCCATTTGAGACAGACGGCCGCCTGTCCAACAGCAGCCTCTGTCGGTTCGGGGCAGTTGTTGCTGGGCATCGTACCCAGTTGTTCAGGGGCCGTTCCGGGCGTCCAAAAGGGAGGGGGGGGGGGGCAGGACCAGGGGGATGAGGATCAGCAGGAGCAGCTGCTAGCACTGTGTACCAAGAAGAAGGGGGCAGCAAAGGCAGCGGAGCGGGCCTGCTGAGGGTTGGGCTGCTTGGGGTTGGGTGGTGAAGCGGGGGAACGAGGTGGGAAGAGATGGGCGCATTAACGAGGATGCAGTCCACCCTTAAGTTTCCTCTTCGCATGCACCTTGAGCGAAGGCCTTACGGCCAGTGCTGCTGACCCTGAAGGGGGACGATGACAACGACGACGACGACGACGACGACGACGACGACGACGACGACGACGACGACGGCGACGGCGACGGCGACGGCGACGGCGACGGCGACGGCGACGGCGACGGCGACGGCGACGGCGACGGCGACGGCGACTTCGGCGACACTGACAATCTGGACCCCTTGCCTGGGCTGTCTGAGGAGCCTCCTCTTGGGTTCTGTCGGGGGGCCTGTTGGAGAATTTCTCGGGAAGCTCCGTGGTCACTTGGAGCCGCCTCGGAGCGGATCTGAGGCCTCTTGGAGGCATGTAGGGAAGTACCCAGCACCCCGCGACAACAGATAACAGTGAGGAGGGCGCATCCAAAGGGGGGTCCCGGAGGAGGGGAGGACGCGGGCGTGTCCACAGGGGAGAGGCGGGGGGATGGGTCATGAGCTCCCCGTCCAAAGGGGGGCCACCCCCTTGCGCCTCTTGTCCACAGAGTGGGCCGAGGAGTTCCAGGCGCAGTTCGTGGCGAAGCGCAGCGAAGAGCGGGCCAAAAAGCACAAGCGTGTTTGACGCCTTCGAGGCCTGGCCCATTGCACCCTCAACTACAACTCTCACTCCAAACCCGACATGCGCCTGCTGGTGGAAGACATAGAAGCTCGACACAGCGATGTTCCAGGAGACGCGCATGTCCCCTTCGCGCGGCACTGACCTTGAGTGTCAGCTTCGCACGCGCGCGCGGCGTGGCCGCTCCACGGCCGCCGTTCCCTCCGCGACTGGAGGGCTTGCCACTGCGGGCCAGCTCACCATGGTAAGGTCGGAGCAAGGCCTGACGGAACTCCGTGGCCAGCAGTCCGCCGTGGTTGTGCCAGGGCGCGCGGACATATATTGCCTCTCGGGCATCAATCTGCCTTGGGGGGGTGCTGCTGGTGAGCGTCTACCTGGAGTTCGGTGCCGGCATGACTGCCAAGAACTTCGTGGCGCTGAGGCTGCTCGCGAGGCGGCTCAATCAGTACAGGACGCCTTGCGTGGTCGGCGGTGATTTCAACTTCACGGGGGAGGAGCTGTACCACAGCGGCGCCATGCAGTACGTCGACGTGCGGCTGGCGCGGCTTGTCTTGCTTAGGCCACATTCGAGGCTTCTGGGCGATCGACTTGGCCAGTGTCGAAGATGCTGGACGCGCAGAGCGTGGCACGCTGCAGACCACTCGTCCGTAGTTTTGCGTGGTCCAGGTGCCTCTGGTCTTTCCCATTGCGCCGCCGCTGGGGTGCTGCGTGTATGATCATGCCGTCGCCTGGCAGTCCACCGCGGCGAAGGTCGCCGTCTGCGTGGAGCATGGGGTCACTGCTGCGCCTGGCGGCACCAGGCGCCCACCCCCAGCGGTCCCGGCGGCGCGCTTGGGGCGGGCCCCGGCGCCCGCGGCGGCCCCAATTGCGCGCCCGGCGGGTTCCCAGCGGCCCACCTGGCGGCCCCGGCGGCCGCCCAGGGCCAAACCGGGACTTTGGGCCAGAAGTTCTGGTTTGCCCCGGCGGCGGCGGCGGCGAGACGGGCGTCGGCGGCCCCGCTTGCCCGCCTGGCGGCCCCCCCATGACGGCCGCCATTGCGGACGACCGCGATGGTGTTCCGGAGGCGCAGCGTGGATTTCTTGCTTCAAGAACTCTCCATGCCACGGCGCCTGCGAGCTGCGCCGCGCTCCTTTTCGCCGTGGCGTCGCAGCGTCGTCTGGCATGACCCTGCCCCTCACCCTTCTTTCGGAAAATTATTGTTGCGGGCGGTGGTGGTGTATACAGATTGGCCTCGCAGTTGGCTCAGACCCACGGGGCTTGCAAGGGCCTCGGCATCGGCGCTGGTCGGGAAAGGCGCGGGCTTGACGGGCGCGCGGAGGCTGTTCCTCCAGCTGGCCGGGCTGGAGTGGGTCGATGCGCACCAGTTGCCGGACTGCGCGGACAGGTATGTACCTGGGGCGCGCGGAGCACGCCGAGGACCAGTGCCACCACCCACCGAACCACCTCAACCCAACCCGAATGCCCCAATTTGCCCTCGATTCGCAGTGGGGGGAGGGGGGCTGTGGGGAACACTGCAAGGAAAAAATGTGGAACCCGTGCCCGCCCCAACCAGGAATGCGGGTATTCAGGTTAGGTTGAAATTGTCTGGTGGGTAGTCAAAGTGGTCGACGTGCATCGCTGATCGGCCCGCCGGGCGCGCGCGAGCGACAGGGGGGCCTCCCGTCGCTGCTTCGCCGCCTGCTTCGGGGTGATCGCGAGCTCCAGGAGGCCGACGAGTGCCGCCGCAGTCAGCCGCTGGGCGGCTCACCGCTGGTCGCCTCGCTGGAGCGCGCTACTGGCAGGTGGCGGAGGCTCCTGTCCTGGGCCATGGCGGCGCAGCCAGGCCCGCCCGCTCTCGAGCGGCTGGCTGCCAAGGCGGCCTCTGGCTCGCAGGAGCTCGCGCAGCGCGACTTGGACGCGCGCGGGCGCGCGGCAAGGCCCTTGAAGAGCGGGTGGAGGCGCAGGCCCATGGCCGAGCGGGCGGTCTCCACGCTGTCACGTGCACCTCTGGCTGGCATGCGGCCCCCGACTTGGCCGCGGGGTCGGTCGGCTCCGCTGGCGCCGGCGGGCCCTGCGACCACGGCGCCGGGGTCGAGCAGCTCGCCGGTGGGAGCGGTTGCGGCGCGTCGAGAGCGACCAGATGCCGATGCTCTGGCCGGGGAACCAAGGGCCTCGCCCGCCGCGGCTTTCGGTCGGTTTGCCCCGCGCTTGCTCCAAGACCTCGAATGTCGGCTCGGGCGCGTCATTCCATCAAGCGCGGCAGCTGCTCGGGCTGCACGACGACGCGCTGGGGGCTTTCTCCCACGCGCTCGCGGCGGTCGAGCGGGATGCAGCCTGGCCAGCCCTCGCCACCAAGATCGGCTTCCTCGCGAGGCGGCCGGGCGCGGCGCGGCCAATTGCCATCGGCATGGCGCCGGCGCGCGCGCGGGCGCGCCGGCGCCGACCGCGGGCCATTGACAGGCTGCGCCGCGACGACAGGCCCCGCCCCGGGGCGACGCAGGGCTGCGGCTGTGAACGCGCCGCGCGGCGCCAGGCCGCGGTGGGCGAGTGGGCCGCCGCCGAAGGTCGCGCTGCCGGCGGTCTTGCTGCCAGGACAAAGGTTGACATCTGGCCCGACAAGCACGAGGCGTTCGAGCAGGCGCGGCACTCCTGGCTCTTCGATGCAGAAACCAGGACTAGCATTCACTCGTGGCAGCTCAAGCTGCAGATTGGGCTGCACCGCGCACCGCGCAGGTTGGTTCTCGGCGTCTGGCGCCATCAGCGTCGAGCAGACCACCAATCCCGGCGATGGGCGGGCCACGCTATTTTCCTAAGTGTTGCTGCAGAAGGCGTGTCTGTCGGCGTCGCTGACGGCGGTGGTCGATGACCTTGCGCCTCGTCTCGCGGGGGGCCAGCAGCGCGCGGCGCGTGAGGTTGCGGACGCGGCGTTGGAGCAGCGGTTGGAGCAGCGCGACCTGCGCGTGGCGGTCAAGAGGTCGGCGTCTCTCGCCAACGCGCTCGAGGGTCGCGAAGCGCTGCGGCGGCGTTCGGGGCGGCCGGCAGGCAGTCGCGGCGGCGACGGAGCTCGACGTCGGCGTCGGCTACTGCGGCAGCGCGCACGCCGCGCGCGCCGCGCGCGCCGAAAAGCTGAACCAGGTCAAGCAGAGGCCGCGGCGCGCCCAGATCGGCAAAGTAGGCAATGAACGCAAGGCCGCGGCGCGCAAGGTGGCGCGCGCAGGCCTGGAGCCGAGCGCCCCCCAAGGCCCGGGTCACGGGCTGCGCGCGGGGCGAGTTGGACAAGCTGCGCCCCGCCGTCTGCAGCGCGCAGTCGCTCATGCTGCGCCGCGAGCTCAACCCGATTCATCGTGCCACGTCGGTGCCCACCCTGATGCTGCTGCGAGTACTTCGGGGAGGATGGGTTCCACGGTCCATGGTAAACTTTTGTCTCTGCGAGGGGCGCGCCGTGACCTGGGCGCGCGCGCGGGGCTCTCTCTCGGCCCGCGTGGTCACGCTGCGCCGCGCGGGCTGGGCAGTGCTGGATGAGTGCTCATAGGGGGGCCCAGGGCGGCGAGGAACTCAAGGTGTTCGACGCGTCCTCGCGGCGTGTCAGGAAGTTGCCCTGCTGCGCCGTAGTGGAGTGGCAGTGGCAGCAGATTGCCGCGGCTTCCAGGCGCGCTCACTTCGCGCACGGCGGCGCGATTGAGCCGTCGGGTAGACCTACCTCCACGGGCATCGTCCCGCGGAGGAGGGAGAGCTCGGGCGGTACCGTGCGCCCGTGACCGTGCCTCCAGGAGCGGCAGGCTCCTGGAGGCAGGCTCCTGGGCAGCCCGTGTGCCTCTGAGCCAACGACAGCCTGCTGGACCCCGTCGCGCTGTTCAGCGTCGCGGTGCTTGACTCCGTCGAGCTGGGCCCCGCCGTGTTGCTCGACCGACGTCGTGGTGCTCGACTCCGTCGCTTGGATCAGTTTCGAGGTGTTGGTGCCCTAGCTCCGTCTTAACAGGGAGCGAGGCGCAACGAGACGGGAGGTGGAGCGTGCTGCAAGGAGCCAATTGCCGAGATCGAGGAAGAATGGAGGAAGGACCGAAGATCGGGAAGACTTGGGAGGGAGGAGGGACCAGGGATGATTGAGGCGATCGCTGACATGGATCCAGGGGGCGAGGATTAGCGACGGGTCCCGTTTCCGTGGGAAATCTCGGATTTCCATCGCCGAGCGAGGCGGCACCGGCCGCATTTTGGGGAGGGCACCTCCCCGTTAATCCATGTTTGCGCGCCCCCGAATGATGGGTTCGTAGAGGAGGCGAGGGAGGGAAGGATGAGGAGGCAGAGGATTTTGGCGCTGTGGCCCGATGATCTTAGCCCGTACCTCGTGAAACGCGCGGGGCCGAGGACGTGGAAGGGACAGGAGGCAGGGAGCAGGGGGAGCGTCACCAAGGGAAGCGGGAGGCCGAGGAGGACAGCACGCGCAGGACGTGGCCCGGTTTCCTGCGCGGCTCGCACGGGCATCGCACGACGGAGAACCGTCAATTCATTTATACAGTCAGAGTCCAGGATGCCAGGCCAGCACGTGCATTCCTGCCTCTCCCGCGCATCGTCATCCGCGTGGAAGTCCGCGGGCATTGTGGTCGCGATGTGGGTCGCCTATTGCGGGACTGACGGCACGAGCTGGCCCAGAGAACGTTGTTTCCGGGTCTCGACATGCTTGCCATGATCTAAATCATGATTGTGTTCGCAGGTTCGCTTCCGTTGCGATGCCAAGACGCACATGTGACTATTGGCATGATTACTGCGCGACCGCGTATGCGTGTGAACTCGTTCTCGCGCCGCGACTGCTGTGTATCAGTTTCGCATGTGAGGTAGGTTGAGCATGCGTTGATTAAGTAGTGACGGGTGTTGTCAGGAAAACTGCCTCGCGGCGATCGATGCCGCGTATGAGTACCTGCTGGACCGCTTCCACCCGAGTCGTATCGTGATCTTCGGCCGATCAATTGGCTCTGGCCCATCAATAGACCTTGCCGTGCGACACCCAGAGATCCGCGGGATGGTACTGCAGAGTCCCTTCGAGAGTTGCGGGCGCACCGTTTTCGGCAACAACGCCCTAACCTCGTGGATCGGCTACAGGATCGACATGTTCAAGAATTACGAGAAGATCGGGAAGGTAACCTGCCCAGTTCTCGTCATGCACGGCACCGAGGACGACATCGTCCACGTGGACAGCGGCGTTGCCATCTACGAGGCGTGCCAGAATCCCGTGGAGCCCTTCTGGGTGGAGGACGCTGGGCACAACGACATGCCCCCCGAGCTGTGCCTGCGACGCGTGCGGGAGTTCCTCGACGAGCTGGACGGCCCCCCGGAGGGCGCCAACCGCACGCCTGCACCCAATCCCGGCCAGGGCGCCTCTGGGCCAGGGATCGGCGCTGGCGTTCTCCAGGCCAGGCCCTGGGGGAGGGGGCGTGCGCTCACGTCGATGCTGGGGTGAAGTCGGGCCTGTCCCTCTACAGGGGGAATGTTCGAAAATTTTTGAAAAATAGTTTGGGGACGATTTGGGAGGTATTTCCGATAATATTTTGGTTATGTTTTGGTTATTTTTAATGTTTCATGCAAAATCCGCCTGTAGGGGGGTACGCCCGACCAAATGCTGGGGCCAGGGTGGCCCTGGCCAGGATCGAGGCAGACGTGGGCCGAGTGCAACGAACAGAGGCGGGAACCCTCGAAGGTCCCCCGGGGCTTCTCTGGCCGGCGCTCTGGGCAGCCCTCGCCGTGGCCCGGCGGGGCGCGCCGAGGCGCAGCGGGGCCCCCAGCGTCAGGTCGGGCGTGTCCCTCTGCAGGCGGATGATGGGCGAAAAGTGAAGAATACTCCAAACATGTTCAAGAATTGTCAAACAAATATTTGAAGAATCGTCCCCAGGACATTTTTTTATTTTTAATATTCCTTCTGTAGAGGGACGTGCCCGACTGAAGCCCAGCGCCGACCCAAGAAGTCCTGGAACCTCCGCGAAAGATCACATGCTCGTGTCGGAGGTTGCCATTCGCGTCACTCTGGGAGCCCTTCGTGGCCCTCCTGGCCTCGTGGGGTGATCTGGGAACCGCGGGGGCCTCTCGGGAAAAATCCTTGGGGCACCTTGGGCCAGGGACACCACTGGCAATGCCCGATCACGCGGCGTGGTCTTCAACAGTAAAGCTGGCACGAGGTTGGAGAACAGCGCCAGCTTTAAGTCGGGCGTGTCCCTCCACAGGAGGGATATTCAAAAATAGTCTAAGAATAGTCTGGGGATATGTTTGAACACTGTTTGAGTTTTTGTTTGAGTATTTCTTATTTTTCGTCCAAAATCCGCCTGCAGGGGGACGCGCCCGACCTGAGGCGGGCTTTGGAGGGGTACCTCGTTCTTGGTGACTCCACCTTGGAGTGTCGTTCGTTGCGGGCATCGCCACAGAAGCCAGAGGCCCTGGCGAGGGGGCTCGTGTCCTCAGCTCTCGCGCCCCTCTGGCCATGCTGTTCGGTTTGGAGCCGGCGGTCCCCGAGGCTTCTCAGTCGGGCTCGTCCCTCTACAGGAAGAAACTTCAAAAATAGTCAAACATAGTCTGGGGACGTTTTTTTCCTATTTTTCTTTTACCATTTCTGATCATGTTTAGCAATTTGTATTTTTTTCGCCCAGGATCCGCCTGTAGGAGGACGCGCCCGACCCAACCCAAGGCCTCTCCTGGGGCTGGAACATATCCGGAAGGGCTTCGCCCCCTGCCGCCGGCCCATTCCTCTATCAGAACGGGAAGAATCAGAGTCGCGTCGGTGCGTCTCGGCGCTGCATTCTCGCATCTGGGAGCATCATGCGAGGGCGGACAGGAAACATCAGCGCATATTGAGACGTTGTCGTTATCGAAGACGCCTACGGCGAATCACCGCCGCCCCCTGCCTTCTTGGAAGCGCCTGCGTGGCCGAAAGTTGGGTTTGAGCTTGGCCAAGCTATCGGGTCACGCGCGCGTTCCCCGAGTGGGGTTCGAAAGCTTTCAGGGAACACGGAGTCGGGCGAGCTATCGGACCAGGTGGTTTCCGAGCTTTCGGGTTTCCTGAGGACGTCTTGGAGGGCTCTTGGGCCGTCTTGGAGGCCTATGGCGGGCCTTTCGGGCAGTCTAAGGCTATCTTCAGGCCATTTGGGGCCGTTTTGGTTGCATCCTGGGGCTATCTTCGCCGTCTTGGAAGCCTTCTTGGCCGTCTTTGAGGCGTCTTGGAGGCCATCTTAGCCGTCTTGGAGGCCATCTTGGGCGTCTTGGGGGCCCAAGATGTCTTGGCGTCTTGTTGGGGCCCTCTTGGGGGCCTCTTGGGCTCTCAGGGGGCCACCTTGGAGGCCTCTTGGGCGCTCTTGGGACGTGTTTGGGGCCTCCTGGGCCGTCTTGGGCCGTCGGAGAGCTGAGAAGAAGAAAATGCTAAAATTCTTTTCAATCCATCGGAAAGTAAATGATTTGGGCCCTTGCGGGCCTTCCTGGAGGACGTCTTGGAGGGCTCTTGGGCCGTCTTGGAGGCCTCTTGCGGGCCTATAGGTCCGTCGTAGGCCATCTTGGGTGCATCTTCGGGCAATCTTAGCCGTCTTGACGGCCATCTTGGGCGTTTTTGAAGCATCTTGGAGGCCATCTTGGCCGTCTTGGAGGCTATCTTGGGCGTCTTGGGGGCCTCTTGGGCCGTCTTGTGGCCTTCTTGGGGCCTTCTTGGGGCCTTCCTGGTGGCCTCTTGGGCTGTCATGGGGCTATCTTGGAGGCCTCTTGGACGCTCTTGGGTCGATGTTGGGGGCCGCTTGGGCCGTCTTGGACCGTCGGAGAGCTGAAAAGGAACAAAAGCAAAGATCCTTCAAAAAACCGAAGAACAAACAATGCTTTAAACCCTGTCGGGCCTTCCTGGAGGACGTCTTGGAGGGCTCTTGGGCCGTCTTGGAGGCCTCTTGCAGGACTTCTGGGCAGTATTAGGCCAGTTTGAGGTCATCGTGGGCCGTATTGGGTGCATCTTGGGGCCATCTTGGCCGTCTTGGAGTTGGCCGTATGGGAGGTGTCTTGGAGGCCACCTTGGCAGTCTTGGAGCCATTTGGGGCTTCTTGGGGGCCTTGGGCCGTCTTGTGGCCTTCTTGGCGCCGTCTTGGGGGCCTCTTGGGCCGTCATGGAGGCTTCTTGGGCATTCTAGGGGAGATCTTGATTGCCTCTTGGGCAGTCTTGGCCCGTCGGAATCCGAAACGGAACAAAAGCCACAATCCTTCAACACCTTTTTGGAAAATCAATGATTTTGCCCTCTTCGGGCTGTCCGTGAGGACCCTGGAGGACCTCTTCGAGGCCTCTTGGGCCGCCTTAGGTGTTTCTTGTGCGAATTTGGAGGCACCCTGGACTCTTGGGTCGTCTTCGAGGCCATCATGGACCATCTTGGGCGAACTTGGAGGCCAGCTTGGAGGCCATCTTGGAGCCGTCTGGAGCCGAACAACCCTTTGCAACCACTTGTTATGCGCCCTTCCGGGTGGCTGGCGGGATCGGCCGAAGCCCCTGGCGTCTTGGGGTGTCTTGGGGCGGTCTTGGGAGCTTCTTGAGCTGTCTTGGAGCGTCGGAAAGCCGAAAATGCGAGAAGGCCAACATCCCTCAAAAACCTTTGCTTGTTGGGGCTCTCTCTGGAAGCCTCTTGGAGCGCTTTTGGGGCCTCTTCGGGCCCTCTTGGGCCGTCTTGGAGCCATCCTCGGGCGCCTTGGAGCACTCTTGGCCTCGGCAATGCGAATCTGGCGTAACTTGCGAAGGTGTATGGCTTCGGGAATGCGAAAATCGCATAAAGTACGAGGGCTTGTTGCCTGGGGGGCGCACGAATTGTGTAATGTATTACGTTTTGTGGCCTCGGGGACGCGAGCATTTGCGTAATGTACGAGGGATCATGGCGTCGGGGGCGTGAATCTCATGTATTCTTACGTGTCCCACGGCCCCACAGGATTCAATGAACGCGATCCGTGCGTGGTAACCGATGGTTTGGGGCTCCCCCACCCCGCGCGGACTTCAACAATTTACAATAGGAAGCAGAAAGCAGGATTGTAACATTGGAGACTTAAGCTGCAACTGGTGCAGGGAGCAGCACACTTCGGCCTACACTCTGGTGGCCCTGCAAGGGGGCCCGCGGATTCGTCACGAATTTGGTGGCGCTCCCCGTCCAGTTGTAAGAGCGAGGCCTGGGCAAGCGCGACGAGCGACATCGAAGCGTGACCTGCTCCGCCGCTGTCTCGGTCGTTCCCTGGCCCTCTCCTCCCACTGGCTTCCGTCCGTCGTTCCCCTTACGTCCTCTTTTTCGTCCTTCCCTTCCTACCTTTTCTCCTCCTCCTTCTCCTCCTGCTCCTCTCTTTCATCCTCGTCTTTCGTTTCGTCTGCCGTCGTCGTGTCGTTCGTCATCTTCGCCAGTGTCGCTCGCTTCGTTGCCGTCGTTGTCGGTGGCCCGTTCCCCTTCGTTGACCTCGCGCCCCTACTCTGGCGCGCGCGAGGCCAGCCTGGAGGCCTCTTCACCTCCCCCCTTTCCTCGCCCGTCTTCATGCCTCCTCTTCGTTCCACCGCCGCCTCACAATCCATGTTCCTTGTCCTCTTCCTCCCCCATCCCTCGTTTGTACATTTTCTCCTCGACGCATCACCAGACGTGTCAGCAGGCCGATCTGGGCGCCTGTTCGTGAAATCAATGTGCCACTTGAAGATTTGAAATTGTACGGCTCAGACAGTAACACCCATGGAGAGTGGTTGGTTCTCAAAAAACTGGTATCGTTTCAGAGCCGCGCACATTCGACTTCTAACTTTCAAGCAACAGCTACACTAGTGGAGGTTTGCGTGTGAATCGGTGTGCTCGCTTGAATGCTGCGCACATTCGTCCTAAACGCACCCAATCACTATACCGGTCTAGGGTAGCTCGTCGTAAAAGCTGCGGTTCCGTTTTAAGGTTCCGAAGCATAGTCGTCAGATAATACAGCGAGTAGATTGGTGTATCTAGGCGCATTTTCGAAACAGGGCCCTCTAAAGCATGGCAGTTCGAACAGCGGCGAGGACTCTGGGAGGCTCTTTAGCAACACCACATTATCGCTTGCTCTATCCTTGCACGTATTGGCCTACATCTCTTGATTGTTCCTTCACTTGCCTAGGTGATGGATCTTCTTTTTGAGTTCTGCGCGACCACAATCGGAGATTATGTTTAGCAGAGTTTTGCATTGCATTGTATGCGCTGCAAGGCAGCGCCGTTAATGCAATGAAGCGTAATGCAAAAGCAATGTAATCGAGTGCAATGCAATGGACAGCGCAGTGCGACACCGACCATGCAAGAACGCCGCAATGGCCTTGCAGTGCAAAGTACATAGTGTGATGGTGTGCAGGACAACGCAATGCACCATCACTGTAGAGGGCATATCACACGCAATGCCGAATCAAAGCAGTTGCACAGTCGTTGGCTCCAACTGGACGCGGCGTGATGTGTTCGAATAGCTGAGTTCCCTGGCCTTGTTGGTGTGTATGTGTGTGATGCATCGTGCAATGAGGCAAGGGAGCACATGAGCAAGCACGCTAGCAGGGTAGCAAGCGATTAAGTACACAAGCGACCAAGCTAGCAATCGGGCAAGTACGCAGGCGGCGAGGAAGCAATTCAAGACCGCAAGCGACCGAGCATGGCCGTTACCAAGCAGGCAGGCAAGCAAGCTGATGATGTGCTTAGGGCTCTGTTCTGCGTCGATCCTGGCCTGTGGGGTCGGCCTGTGGGGTCTGGTCTTGGGCCTACCTGTACAATAGGAATCACACAGAAGCCTCGGTCGGAGCCCGAACTCGCGCACGCGTCTCGCGTTGAAGTTTTTTGGATGTTTCTTCGACGGATCACATCCGAAAGCGCAACGAGGCGCACGGAAAAAGCAACGTCAGAACCAGGACCAGACGACGAACAGTGAAGCGAAAACTGCGAAACGAAGACCCAGGACCAAACAAAACGGAAACGAGGGCCCAAGACCCGAAGAGAATAGGAGCCGTCGCCGTCGTCGCCGTCACCGTCGCCGTCGCGAGCCGTCGCAGTCACGACGACGACGACGACGACAAGGGAGGCCGTCCTCAGGTCCTCGGCCAAGCCAGCGCCCATTTCTCCGCGCCGAAAGCGTTGCCCATTACCCTGGGCCGAGGGTCTCTCCAGCTCTCGGCTGACAGACAGTCGAGCGAAACGCCGTGCAGTGCACGGCCCGTGCACATCACCTTCCCTTCGTCTCCCTACTCCTTGCTCCCTACCTTCCCTGCCTCTCGTCGTTATTTCTCCTACTCGTTATTCCATTATCCCTCTCCCTCCTCGTCCCTCCTCTTTTCCTCTAAAGCTAAAGCCGCTCTGCCCCACAGCGGCTTGAATTCGCACCAGCGTCGTCAGACGCTCTAGACTCGGCCATCTCTTGATATGAGTTTCAGCTCAGCGTTATTTGCACAATGCCCGAAACTGTGAATCCCGAAACGAACCTTTCTCGAACTAAAGCCGCGCGGCATTGCCGCTTACTCATAATAAGAGATGGGCCTCCTACCTCGAAACGCGCAGGATGCTTCACCCTGCGACCCTGCGGAGCCGCTCGTCTAGGAGTAGTCCTAGCTCACGACCTTTACCTTGCAGAGTGGCCCCGTTCTTTCGATCACTAGGCGTCCCCCGAAAGGTTACCGACGAGGTTTTCCCTGGACCCTTTGGTTTTCCCTGGACCCCTTGGTTTTCCCTGGACCATTTGGTTGTCCCTGAGGTCTCTTCCTCCTCCTCCTCCTCCTCCTCCTCCTCCTCCTCATTGGGCCTCCACAAGGAGCCCTCTGGCGTTCCCCTCTCTTCCCTCCTCCTCCTCCTCCTCCTCGTCAGCCGCAGTTAGCTCTCAAGGCAAAACTTTAAAAACTGGCTTTCGGATGGGAGGGGCCGCTGATCGATCCTTCACCCCCCTCCCACATCAATCGGCCTTGACGTCCTTCGTCGTCTTCTTGGCCGGCTCCCACTCCCCCCTGGGGCGCACCAGCTCGACCATGGTCTCTGGCTTGAGCCCCTGCTTCATCTTCAGGTGCTTGATGTCCAGAGTGATGCGGAACGGCTCGCCCAGCATGGCTACTTCACTCGGGTTGATCGTGACCGTGAAGCTCGTGCTGCCGTACTCCATGGTAGCTGGAGTGCTGTCACTGGCCGCCTTCTTCACACACCACGCGGGGATGCACAAAGCTGATGAGACAGCCTCCAGACCATCAGGGCACGACGTGAACACGAAGAATTCCTGGCTCTTGATCTTAAAAACCCCAGCTGGTACTGAACCCTGTTTGCCAGTGCAAATGTTCGAAGCCCTGCGGTTCGAAGCCCTGCTGATTGCTCGACCTCCGGGGGGAACGCCGCGCAGTCTGCAAGGGGCCCAAGGCTTCGAACGTTTGATCCAGCAACCGAAGGAGCTTTAGAATCGGTAGAGCAGTGCACGGCGCCAACGTAGTGAATGCAGATGTCCGAACACTCGCCAGCAAGAATCATGAGCTTCGCACTCTTCTTGTGGGCGTTGCCATGAAGCACATAGATCTTGTCGGCATTCACGTCGCTGATCTCCCCTCCTGCACCCGGCATCCATTCAAGCATAATCTTTGAGAACAGAATGTTCGAGATAGCAAGGGTCTGAAACTTGCGATGGCCCCCGCCAGCAGCCAAGCCTTGGAAGATCGGAAAATATGTAGTCCCTGCGATGTTCCTAAGCCTGAGGTCCAAAGCACCCTGACCAGTCTCTCCGACCAATTCTTGAGCAGTCTCTCTGACTTGAGAGCCCTCCGATCCCGTCTGCGAGTCGTCGCTTTTCACGAGGGCCAGATGCTTTGCAGCCTCGAGCTTGTTCATGCCGTCAGCCTCGCAAGAGTTGAACAGCGCAGTAACGTAGGAGTCCCATTCCGACCAGCGGGTTTCAAACGCCGCCTTCCAGCTCTGAACGGTCCATTCAAGCAGGAGAGGTGTGATCTGCTCCTTCGTCATAACACTGATCTCCTGCTTCTTCGCCTCGTCGTCCGTCGCATACTCCATCATCTTCTCCCGCAGCTCCTTGACGTTCATATCCTTAAGTCTGGTATTCTCGGTACCCTCGATCACTCTCCATTCTGCTTCGCTCCGCGCCCGAACGCAGAACCTTGTGAGATGCGGCAAGATATCGATGGCTTTGCCCCAGAAGTTAGACTTAAGGTTGTCGGCCGTGGCGTGGAGCGGCTCGGCCCAAGCAATGTCCGTCCCATGTTTCGTTACGAACTCGTGCAGACTCACGAGGGTCGGGTTGGGGGCCTTGCAGTCCTTGAACAAATCAGACAGGTCAGAGATGACAAAGCGGGTGTAGATAAAGCGGGCCCCCACGAAAGCCTGCAGAACGTTCCTGGTACCAAAGATCTCAGCAAACTTGATCACTTTGGGGTGTGCGTCACCAATGATATCCTTTATCGGAACTGTCGCCTGTCTTTCCCCCTGGACATGAGAAAGGATGTAATACAGATCGATCGCGGCATTCCAGATCTCAACCCCAATTGCGTTCGTGATCAAGTCGACGACCCAGCCCATCACCCACTTTGCTTGGTCGATCTCGTCTGAGGGCGCCTTGCTTGATGTCAGGAACTCATCAAATGATGACCCACAGGACTTCCTTACAAGCCTTGCCAACTTGATGTAAGCAACGTGAGCGGTCTTGATTTCCATCGCCCGGTGCGTAGGGGGATTCTCCTCAAACCACAATTTGATCTTGTCTCCGATCTTGTACATCTTCTTATCGTCGGAACATGTCTGCAGCAGTCGGTCCTGTGCACCTTGCATGTGCTTGCACGTCTCCTTGGCCAGAAGATCCCACTGAGTTCCCGATCCAGTCGGCGGCGCCGAGCCTCCATTCTCGGCGGCTATGACTACTAACTGCTTATCCTCCTCGTCATCAGAGTCCTCCTGAGGAGGCGCCTGACCGCCCAGGTACTTGAAGACGTAGACGCGCAGCACCTTCCATTTCTTGAACTTCGAAACCTTGGCGCCGTCTTGATGGGCGACCGCCTGGGCAGGTTCTTTCACAACGTATTTACAGCACAAGTCTATCATGTTGTGAACCTTCGTGATGGTGTCGTCGACCTCGCCCTTTTCAATGGTATCAAGACATTTCAGGCCGTCCGGGCTGCCAAGGATGACGTTAGTCATGTCGTCAACGAGGTTGCACGTCGCTTCCTCGGAGCCCTCCTTCACATATGAGATTTTGACTTGGACTTTCGTCTTCGCCTTTGGCTTCGCCTTGCCCTTGGCTTTTGCCTTTGGCATCGAAGTTACCACCTCGGTGTGCAGTTTGCCCAGTGATTTGATATCGACGAGTGTCCTGAGGAGGGAAAGTTTGGCCAATTGCGCCTTGTCGTTTGGCAACAGCACGGGCGACACGTCATCGGTTGGAAGTGTTAGCTTGAGCATCCCCTTCAACATCTCAGTGTGCCGCTCGTCGAACGTCGCGGACTTGCCCCTGACGATCACGAACTCCTTGAGAAGCAGGTGCCAAACATTAGCAAGGTTGTAGACTGTGCAGTGAGGGGAAGTAATATCCACGTTATCGTTGAAATATCCAACCAACCAGTCATACAATCCAGCAGTCTCCAAATGGGATCGGCAAGCTTTGAATTTGAAGAAGTCCTGCTGGAAGGTGAACCTGTTGGGGAAGAACTTCTGGATGTGGTTGTAATACGCTGACTCGTACCCTTTCTGATCTCGCTTCGGTTTTTTGCTGGGCGGCTCGTCTCGCTCCGGCGGGCCCGCTAGCGGCTCCTCATCTTTGTCTTCTGCCTCCATGGGGTTATCTTTTTTGAAATCATCATAGGAGGCCTCCATTTCTGGAACTTCCTCGAGGATCTCGATCGGGCTCTTCCTGCCGCCCATGCCATTGCACCTGTTCCCTTCGTCTCTGATGTACTTCTGAGCGTCAAGCGGGATCTGCCTCCTCAGCAGGACGACTCCAGGTAGCCCACCTTGCTGCTGCAAGAGTTTCACGAATTTGTTGTCAGGATTGGAAGCGATGGCATCGTAGATTCCCTCCAGCATTGTGGCGCCTCCCAGTTGCTGTAACTGCCATGAGCTGCGATCCATATTACCATTCAGAGCGATGGAATGGAGCTTTCCCGAACGCGCGCCCTCGACGTAGCCGTTATTCAAAAAGAAAGTCTTGTACTTCCTCCTCAGGGCCTTGTTGCACTTCCGATTCGTAGCGTGCCTGACGAACACTTTCGACCCGTCCTCGCGATTCAGAAACAAAACACCCTCAGCCTCTGCCTCCTCCTCCACCTCCCTCCCTTCCTCGCTTAGGGGCCTCGGGCGATGGGTTTTCGGTGTAGCGTTGGGGCCAGAGCCCCCAAGGCATTTGAATGTCTAGTTCAGGGACGAACTTGGCCCCCGCGGAGCGTTTCTTTCTTTCCTCCTCGTCCTCCTCGTTTTCCTATTCCCTGCTCATCCTCCTCCCTCCTCAGGTTCTCCAATGGGTGTCCTCGAGGAACAAGGGAATCCGCTCCTGCGATATATCTGACAACACGTAGTCATCGTCGAACTGCTTGCGCAGGATGGAGCCCTCAAGCCCAGGGTGCCTGTCGTTGAAGGTCCTGAAGTTGCCTTCGAACGGGTCCACCACGGTCGGCGTCGGCATGGCCGGCCTCCGGGCATCGAATGGAGGAAAGGGAATCTCGGGACCCTTGGGGGAGAGATGCAGGTGGCTCCCTACTGGTTTCCAAACTTTAGGTTATTATTATTATTTGCCCCCCCCCCGAGTTTTTCGTCACCATGTCTCCCCCCTGAGCTTTTCGCAACCATTTGTCCCCCCGAGCTTTTTGCAGCCATTTGTCCCCCACCAGCTTTTCGCCCCCCGAGCTTTTCGCTGCCACCTGCCCCCTTCGAGCGGTTCGTTACCATTTGTCCCCCCCCAAGCTTTTCGTTATCATTTGGCCTCTCGTCCTTCTCCTCCCACTCCTCCTCCTCCTCCTCCTCCTCCTCCTCCTCCTCCTCCTCCTCCCCCTCCTTCTCCTCCTCTGAGTCTGACTTTTCCTGGCCCTTAGTCCACCCCACGCATCTTGCACACGTGGCCGCCACGGCCCACATGGGGACACTCGAAGAATGCCCAGAGCAAAATTACTTCCAGCGAGCCTACGCACGAATTATTGGATTATTCCTCATCCTCCCTCTCCTCCTTTTCCTTCGCTCTTACTCGTCCTACTCCTCCTCCGTTCATCCTCTGTTAGTTGTAAGCAGTGTGGGCATACTACGATTGCCTACGGCGCTTACTGACGGCTGCCTGAAATGCAGCCGCGAACTTGTTGTGCGCATCATCTGCATTCTGCTGCATGGTCAGATGAGGCTAAACAGGATCTGGATCTACAGTTCGCATCTGCTGCATCTGCGCCTGGCTCCTCAGGCGGCGCAGCACGGGCCGAGTGAACACTGGAGCGTTCAATACACTCGAAGCGCGTCGCAAGTCGACGTTTGTAGGAAACGCTTCAGCACTGCCGAAAATGCTGCTGCCATCCTCGAACACATGGAACATCAGTATCATCATGATGCTCCCGATCGAATTGACATGCATGCTGTTCCCTATGGCAGGAATCAGAGACGCCCGACTCCTGAACGGCGATCCACTCTCGCCCCGGCTGAAGGGAGTACGGAGTCCTCCTAAACATTCAACTTGCTCTTCAGAGACGGGCCACCCCATGGCGATAAAGCATTCTGCAGCGGTGAGCCACCGATCCTTGCTTACTACCCAACAAACGTGAGCACCGCGGATGAGGCAATGCAACTGGTACTCGGAATTACTGAAGATGCTTTTTGTCGTGCTCTGGCCTAGATCAAAGGCTACGCGAGAAGGCTTGTTGACGAGCAGGTTATGGAGTAATTTCCGCTCTCTCAAATTGAGGCAACGCCGGAAAGAATCAGCTGCGTCACTAATGTACTCTGCGGCTTCCGCATCCGAGTGGCGATCAGTCACCGACTTTCGCTTCATTGCCCAATATCGTTCTTCCTTAAGCTCAGTGTCTGTTGATTGCATGTACTCTGTGAACTTATAAGTGCACGTCCTCTGGAATGCCCCCAGCGCAATCTCGAAACTCAGGTTGCCTCTAAGCTGGGGGTTCAGGGCCCTGAGCTTACCCACCACGTACTGCCTCGACCTGCGGATCGCCCACCCCTGCTGGCAAGGGTCAACGACGCACCGGGTGAGCTCGTACAAATCGCCGAGGAGAGTTTCCAAGGTAACCATTCCTTGTCTATCCGAGTTCTCGGCCACGAAAAAAGGCTCTCGAAGATCCCGCCGCTGCCGAGCAATAGCCACGAGTATCCAGGCGTGCTCGCCATGTTCTTTCTCCTGCAGGCCGTACGAAGAATCGTGAACGCATGGGGCTCCGAATACATGAACATCAGCACGAGCGATTGCTACAGACTGACCAACCCGAACGCACCAAGCATGCCTCAAGGTGGGCTGAGCCATGATTAGTTCTTTGCGCCTGTCGAAGTCGAACCTCGGGGTGTCGAGGACCTCTTTGCGGACACTTGGCCTGAGGAACTCTGCAACGTCCCCGTAGATGTGGTTCGGGCCATCAATGGAATGAAGAGCTTCCTCCTGACAGTTTGGATTTTTCTCGCACGCCCACGCGCATGTCACACGAGCCGCCTCGTTACACTGATTAGCTGCAGCACGCGAGGCATACAATGGAGTATCGATCCCACTGCAGCAAGTGCTGATCTTTAAATCACCACAACCAATACTAACAGGAAAACGCGCGCCAAGGTCAAAGAGACGATCCGCTCCATCACGCGCCCAGCGAAAATAATCAGACACGGTGTGGCATGTAGCGATGCTCATCGCAACGCAAGTCGGGAGCCCTGAATGCCCCCGCGCACACTTGAACAAACGGCAACGGACCGAATGTAATCGCAATATGCGGAGTCGTGATCTCCGCAGGGGGGTCTATGGTGTTTGGGGAGGTCTGTGGGGTCCTGGACCCCACAGGGGGTGGTCTGTGGGGTCATGGACCCCACAGGTGGTGGTCTGTGGGGTCCTGGACCCCACAGGGGTGGGTATGTGGGGCCCTGGACCCCACAGGGGGTGGTCTGTGGGGTCCTGGACCCCACAGGTGGTGGTCTGTGGGGTCCTGGACCCCACAGGGGGGTCTGTGGGGTCCTGGACCCCACAGGGGGTCTGTGGGGTCCTGGACCCCACAGGGGTGGTCTGTGGGTCCTGGACCCCACAGGGGGGTCTGTGGGGTCCTGGACCCCACAGGGTGGTCTGTGGGGTCCTGGACCCCACAGGGTGGGTCTGTGGGGTCTGTGGGGTGGACCCACCTGGACCCCACAAGGGGGTCTGTGGGGTCCTGGACCCCACAGGGGGTCCTGGACTGGACCCACAGGGGGGTCTGTGGGGTCCTGGACCCCACAGGGGGTCTGTGGGGTCCTGGACCCCACAGATGGGGTCTGTGGGGTCCTGGACCCCACAGGGAGGTCTGTGGGGTCCTGGACCCCACAGGGAGGTCTGGGGTCCTGGACCCCACAGGGGGGGTATGTGGGGTCCTGGACCCCACAGGGGATGGTCTGTGGGGTCCTGGACCCCACAAGGGTGGTCTGTGGGGTCCTGGACCCCACAGTGAGGTCTGTGGGGTCCTGGACCCCACAGACCACCTCTCTGGGGTCATGGACCCCATGAAGTATTGGGTCCACCATCACCCAGGTGTTTCGTCACCAGTTGTCCCCCGAGCCACTTGCTCCCCCGAGCTTGTCGTTACCATTTGCCCCCCTGAGCTGCTCGTGAGGACCAGCGGAGAGCAGGAGAGGGAGGCAGGGAGGGGTGGCCTGCAGCGGCGAAGCAGAAGAAGACGTCGCAGTAGGTGTCGTGGTAGGCCGCTCCGAGCTAGGTGGCTCGAGCCCAGCCGGCGGGCCGCGGGCCCCCTCTGTGTGTGTCATCTCTCTCTCTCTCTCTCTCTCTGAAGTCTCTCTCTCTCTCTCTCGCTCTCTGTATATGTGATATGTTTAAGTATCGTTCTCTTTCTCACTCTAGTAGATATACATGTCCTCCCTCCCTCTCCCTCCCTCTCCTTCCTATCCCTCCCTCTCCCTCCCTCTCTCTCGCTCCCTCGCCCAAAACACTCAAGGGCTCCGAACGCTCGAGGATGTCACGTCCAAACCTCCAAACTCGAGGGCTCCAAACACCCAAAAGGATCCAAACACTCAACCAGGGCTCCACTCCAAGCACTCAAGGGCTCCAAACACTCAAGAGGCTCAAATCATTCTAACAAGGCTCCAAATACTTGGTCCCAAACACTCAAACAGGGCTCGCACTCAAAGGCTCCGAACATTCAATGGGGTCCACGTCGCAGGACGCTGAGTGTTCAACAAAGCGAATGAGGACGATGAGGGGGAGGGGCGAGGAGGCAGAGGAGGGGGGAGGGGAGGAGGAGGAGGAGGTGGAGCGCGAGGAGGAGGCGGCGGACGAAGGAGGAGGAGGAGGAGGAGGAGGAGGAGGAGGAGGGCAACGGTTTCCCCCTGTCACTGTGCCCGTCCCCAGAGCGCTAGTCTGCAAACCCTATGTCGACATCATCAGCGCTCGGGCACGACATGCAAAAGAAACACCCCGGTAACTCGTGGAAGTCCGGGGGGAGCTGGGAGCAGCAGTGCGCGAGCGTGGACTTGTAGGTCTTGACCCACAGCTCCTGCACGGCGCGCTTCTGCTCGAAGCTGCGAAACTGGACGTTGTCCGCGTGCAGCTTCTCCCAAGGCGCAAGGTGGCCTTCATCGGGCCGCAGGGGGGCGGCAAGAAAGGAGGAGCTCGAACGGGGGGGGGCGAGGGAGGAGGAGGAGGAGGAGGGGGAGGGGAAGACCATCTAGAGCTCCAAGAACTCTACTTGCCAGGGGGAGGAGGAGGAGGAGGAGAAGGAGAAGGTGGAGGAGGAGGAAGGGCTCGGGTGTCACCGTTTTGTTTGGGTTGCCAAGACTCCCTAATTATTGCCCAGAGCCTCCAGCAGCCTTCAAGAGTCTCCCAGGGTCCTCCTCCCAAAAGCCCGCAGAGCCACCCACTCCAAACCTTGATCTCCTCTTTGTTTTGATCATCCTCCTCCAGCCTCCCAAGTGCTCCACCAGCACATCCTGGCAGTGGAAGTGCCACGACATGCCGCAACAAGGGCACAAGAACTCCCCCTCCAGCATGCATACCACGCACACGCCTGCTGGCCTCCCACGGTCCATGCAGCGGTCGGCGAACTTGCGAAATATGACCATCTCGGGCGTCATGTCGTTGCGCCGATCGCCTTTGGCCTGGAACATTTTCCCTCCAGTGTTGGGCACGACGAGTTTGAAACGCTTCGCAGCAAAACTCTCCCTGGACACGGCAGGCTTATAATTGATCTTGCCGTCGGGTACTTGAATATCCCTGCCGCTGCGACTGGCAAAATCATCCCAGTGGATCCAGCGAAGCACGTGCTGGTCGGTGTCGGCGTCCTGGAGAGCAACCAACGAAATCGTGCCTTTATTCTCCACAACTACCCGGTCAAGTCCATTCACATACTCGAACGCCATGCATAAGTCGACAAGGTAGAACCCCACGTCCTCATGATCTCGTTGATGCGGTCCTGATCTAAACCCATTTGAAATACATCCGGATCTCCATCGTCGCCACCAATGGTATCAATATGTGGCACAACGTCGTCAGGCTCTGAATCTTCATCTTTCTTTTCATCATCGTCATCTCCAACGTTGGTAACTTTGTCCTCGTCAGGAGGATGAGGAGGCTCGCTGATGTCGTCGTCGGGCTCTTTATCGTCATCACCGCCCTCGAACTCTCCACCTTTGCCAATGTCCTTCATGTAGTCATCTGCCCACCCACGGTCATGGTCATCGGCTGGCATTTCTTCGGCGTCTGGTTTCGCAGATTTGTTGAGCTCTTCCCACATCTCCGCCATCAGCTCCTGAGTGGCCTCATCCCATGCGGAATTGCATTTGCAGTTTTTCTTGAAACAAACTTTCTTTGGCTTCTTTGGTCGAGCAGTCCTCGACGCAGTGTGGAAAGACTGATTGTCCCATTGTATCTGCACACGCGTTGCCGAAACAGTGCAGTCGAACATCCTGGAGTGCATATCCATGATGACATCGTGAAGCCGACGCCTCTTGATGGGGGACGAAACGCGGAAGCGGCTGGTGTCGGCGTCGCCGTCCACTCTTGTTCCCCACATGCAACTGTAGTACTTGAATGAAGGCACCCAACCCTCGTATATCGTTGGTTGCCCACGTTTACGGATTTCGAACATTATGATCTGAGTACTTGTCGGTTCCCACTTGCGCAGTAACTCCCGGCAACAAGAAAGGAGGTGGATCACGCACCTTGTAGGTTCGCTTGGTTCGCTTATCTTCTTTTTTTTGGTCGGCCTGGGCTCCTCTGGTCTCTCTGGTGGCGGGGGTGGAGGCGGCAGCGGAGGCGGGGGAAGTGGAAGTGGAAAAGGCGTTTGCCTTGCTGGCTGCGACTCCTCGGACGTCGCTGGACTGGGCAACGCCAGCGGGGCGCTGACGCTTGATGACGACAGCGGAAGTGGTGGGCCTGTAGCAGAGTCCGCTGCCGCTTCTTCCACTTCGGAGTAGAAGCGGGTGCGATCCTGAAGTGCTCTGACAGCAGCTTCATGAACTTCCACTGACGCCTGCACCTCGTCCTCGATAGCAAGGTAGTTACTTCCTGGCATTGCTTCGGGCATTGTCTTTTTCGCAAGCACCCGACTGTTCAGCAATAGTAATCCAATGTTGGGTGACATCTCTATTGCCTTCTTTACTATGGAATTCATTCCTTCGACCTCCTGCGTATCGGCCGCGTGGAGGCCGCCAAACACTTGGAGGATTCGGAATACGTCGGCATCAATAACACCATCTTTTTCCACGACTGAACTGAGTTCCGCACCAAACACCAAAGTAATTTTATATGGCGTGCCAGCCCGCTGCGCCTTATTTGCCCTCTCTAGGTGGTCCAGCAGTTTTTGAGCCACCCGAACCCGCTGTGGACAACAAGCCGAGGGGTGCGAGAAACATAACCAAAGAACATCTAAATCCAATTCACGAATGGGCTCCATGATTCGCATGTGGAAGTCGCAGGATATCTCCAGTAGGTGTAACATGCACATGTTGTGGAGATCAATCATGTTAGTGTTGGCATCCGTGTGCTTCCATACCTTTCCCCACTTCGACACGTCATTGTATGAGCCTTCCTCGAACAATTTGTCTAGCTCATTCATGAACTCATTCCCCATGCCGTAGACCAGTTTCTGCACAGCAGATCGTTTCTTCTCGAGTGACTCCGCAGACATATCTGATAACGCAGTGGCCAGCTCGCTTTGTTGCTCACGGCTTTCGCCAGCTCTTTTTTGTAACCAACACATCATGCCATGGATCGGCTCCCTGGTCACCTGCGTAGCGGCCATCAGCGCCCAGTGTTTAAGATCATTCGCAGCTTTCACAGCGTCGTTTTTCCACCGAGTGAGCTTCGTAGCGTAGTCCTCGCCGTTCGCGTCTTCAGTGAGAGTAGGGTCAACTGGGCGAGGAGCAGGGGAAGCTGTCCCCTTGGGGTCGAACACTTTGTTGAAGACAGTCGATGTTTCTGGCTGGGAAGCTCGCAGAAAGAAAGCGCCCACCTCGTGGATTGACCCGAACCTGCCCCTGAGTACTCGAGGTGGTAGGCGATGAGCAACCTGCTTCATCCGATCAAATCCAAACTCCTTCTCCCAGCACTGGCGTATCTTCACCGAGTTGGATGGCGCGCGCCATGTGTTGGACTTCTTTGCCATATTTGAAAAAAAGCTGCCTGTTCTTTTCAGCTGGCGTTTCACGATGAGGTGAAGTTGGTGCTGCAAGCACCAGACCCAAGCCACCCACGAAAACACTTTGTCGGCGAGCAGGTTAGTTATTTGATTTCTGCCTCCAACATTGTCTGGGCCTTTGTCTGTTCCAAAAGATAAGATTGATACGTGGAAGAACTCAGCGCCCTTTGCGTCCGCACAACCGCTCTCATCATCAGCTCTGTCTTTCCACGTAGCCAAACCTTGTCGGTGAAGTTGGTGTTCCCACATTTTCATTGTGTTCGCTGCCGAAGAAGACATGGGGACATATGTAAGATCGGGGTAGTGCTTGGACGCGGCAGTGAAATCAGAAGCGTCCCGAATGTCTGGATCAATATCAATATCGTCCGGCAGTCGGGGTGTATAGAAAATGCTAAAGACGTCCGCACTGAACAACTTGTAGGACTTCCAAGCAGAGCTGTTCGTCGCCTCGGAGTGCCAGCAACTCCCCCCATTACGGGTTTCCGCCTTATGATCGATGGGACTGGGTTGCGGAAAAAGGGAGCGGTACGAGTCGTAGGCCCGACGACCTTTACCATCCCCATCCCCTTTCCCTCTCCCTCCATCCCATCCGTCTACCGCCCGCCCCATCCCTCGCTACCCAATCCCATCGATCATATGAATGAAACCCCAGCTCGAAAACCTGGCGTTCCGGGCGTCATCGAATCGATCGAATCGGGGGGGGGAGACGAAGTCTCGGAGATGAGGGAAGGCAAGGCCGCTGAGCTCCAAACATCGCTGCGCAGCGTGTGGCCCTCGAAACTGATGATGCGCTTGCCAGTGCGCGCGATCCATTCCTGAGGCGACGTCGGCGGCACGACCAAATAAGATTTTCCGAAATCAGGAAACGACGGTCGGGAAGGAGAGGATGTAGGGGAGGAGCCAAGGGTGGAGGATAGGGAGGAGCAGCGGATGCAAGAGCATGGGCAGGAGCAAGAGAGCAAGAGTAGGAGCAAGAGCAAAGCAGTGAAATGTATCCTGAACTCCAGATATGTTCGAACACTCTTGAAAACGTCGTAGAACCTCATAGGAGTCACGGTAGAATATCCCAATTCTGGAAAACGTGGCGGCACGGTACAAGTTTTCGCACTTCACGACTTGGTATCTCTTGACGTCAACCTCAAGCATCTGGGCTGTGGCCGCGGCGCTGGCGTACCCGATGCTGCGCTTTATCCCGAGGCGATACATGCCAGGAATCTCCATGTGGTGGCGCACACTCTGACCATCTGGAACTTTCGAGTCCTTAACGTACTTTTTCTTATTCATGCCCCGCCACAGTTCAGACATTCCATTTTTCAAGATTCCAATGATAATATCTTTTTCTCTACACTCTCTCCTCGCCTTGTCCCTTTCTTTTCTCAACCTCGATACATCTTTCGTGTGGTGACAAACTGTGTCCACTAACGCATCATGGGACATGAGACGGCAAGCTGCTGCAACGAGTGACTCTCCAGTGTCGTGAACAAGAGGAACCACCATGGACGAGGCCGCGGCCGATGCAAATGCAGACGCTGCTTGCCGATCAATCTCATGAGCTGAAGTGCGAATGTCAACGCCCTTGGAGGATAATACATGCAACACATCATCGACAGTGTACGGCGGTGCACCGAGCGCGGCGATCAGGAGCTTCGCCGGCGCATCCTCGACGCGGCCGCCGAAAGCGGTGACGACATAGTTGACAACGGCCTCCAGCTGGGCGAGCGACCTCAGGCACACAAGTCTGTCGCCCTCACCACCGTGAAATCGGCATCCATGGACGGCGAGTGCCCTGGAAAGCGCATTCACTGACGAGTTGACCATTGAGCCAAAATTGCTACAGTGTTCGGCACAATTGTGCAACGCAGTGCAACGATAGGACGCAATTCAATGCAAACTCATTGAGCAATGCAACGCCAAGCACTGCAACCGACCCCATTGAAGTACACAGCACATGCAACACAATGATGCAATGCAACGCTGAGAACAACAGTTGTCCTACATCCCTATAGTCATCCCCCCATCAATCATCATTGGTTTTCTTCCGCCTCTTTCCACTCATCATCGTTCTTATCATTTACATGTCTTTTTTGCTCCACCTCGTAACATATTGGTCGGGAACTCACCATCGGGCTTGCTCCAAAAATCTGAACGAATGTAAGAGTTACGGGCAGTTGGTCATAAGAAATACAAGCGGTCCTTCCCTAGGGGCGTGCGTTGTTGTTCATGCCTATGTGCTTTTTTGTAGTGGCGTATTGGGAATCTGCTATAATCAGTGGTACGATTGATGGCCAAACCGAACATGATATGTGTTTTTTGTAGTGGCGTATTAGGAATTTGCAATAATTCCTTGGTGCGAGTGATGGCCAAACCGAAGATGATATGTGCTTTGTTTTAGTGGCGTTTTGGGAATTTGCCATAATCCTTTGTACGATTGATTGTCAAACCGAACATGATATGTGTTGTTTTTGTACTGGCGTATTGTGAATTGTCCCAAATCCTTTGTACGATTGGTTGTCCAACCGAACATGAGATATGGAAATTGCCGCAATTCGTAGAACACGCTCCCGAAATGCATGGAAAACGCGTTGCACGTGGTTGATTTTCTGATAATGGACGACTGGAATCGCGATCGGTCCTGACCCCAGAGGCCGACCCCACAGGCCGACCCCACAGGCCAGGATCGACGCAGAACAGAGCCCCCAGCCACATCCTCACAAGCAAGCTAGTTGGCAAGCAGGCATCTGAAAAAGCAGTCGATCCAGCAAGGAAGCACAGAAGTATGCTAGCAAGCTGGCTGGCAGGCGAGCAAGCTCACGAGCACGCGAGAGAGCAGCCACGAGGGCAAGGCAGCACGCACGCAAGCCAGCGGGCGCACGGGCAGGCGAGCAGGCAGGCGAGCAGACAGGCACGCCGCATGCGCACCCCCCCGGGCGCATCCCCCATGCGCGATCCGCATGCGCATCTGCGCAACCCCCATCCCGGCATCGCTCGGGCGTGTGCTTTGTTTTTCTCGGCGAGAGCCATCGAGGACCATCCTGGACCCTCGAGCAACAAAACACGCACGAAACCGAAACACGCACGGGAAATGGGCGTCCGAGCGATGGCAAGATCTGCGCACCCCCCCTGCGGGACAAGCATGCGGGACAACGGCAAAGCGGGTCCTGATGGGGCGCGTTGCAGATTCGTGCGTAGAACGAGTGAGAGCTCAGTCGGTTTGCCCGTTGGGGGAAACCGGTGCGAAAGAGCAGCAACCGGAAGGGGCACACGATTACGCGTTCTGAGGTGCCATTATGTTACGATCTGCCTTCCGCTTTGCTACGTGATTTGCAATGCTAGGTGGTCCGCTGTCCACTGCGGTGTCACGACATATCCGTAACCATACGTTTGATTGTGGTATTCCTATCATGGTGCATGTTTATGTGTTGCACGGTACCGATGTTCACCATGGCAATGCTATATGCATTGCTTTGGTGTGGATATATATATATATATATATATATATATATATATATATATATATATATATATATATATATTCACATATATATATATATAGATGCTTCTGTCTGCTCTGCAATGCTATTATGTGAACGACTGTTTGATTAATTTTTTGGACGAGGAGCCAGAGTCTGGGCGAGGAACCAGGGTTAGAGTGTTCAGGAGACGGTTGCGCAAACGAGGCCATGGTCACTAAATTTCCTGGCGCGGATCAAAGCAAGCAGTATTATTTAGACAGAGTTTGATCGTGGAATATGGCTCTCGGGTGGGACTCGTTTGCAATTAAGTTTTAAGCTCGGAAGCCCCAGCATGTGTTTAGCTTCAAGCGATTGCCTTGGACGCATTGGAGCTTCCGGCTGGTGCGCTTGTCTAGTTCCAGTCGGCCAGAATTACCAGCATCCACGTGCGACTCTTTCTCAAATTCGCTTTGTCGCTCTGGCGCTGCACAGAGAATCATTGACGCGTCTAACATGTGTGCGGAGGGCGATCCCATATTTCAGGCGCATTGTGGCGTGTAGTTATGAGATGCCGCATTGTAGCACCTTCATATGTATACATAATGCATGTGTATGTGTTTGCATTAACGTACAATTTATACATACACTTACTATTTGGCTCTCGGTCCATCCCGCCACCGTGCCTGGGTTGTGGGACCGAGTTCGCAGAGATGCTTCTTGGAGCTTTTTCGGAGCGCTCTCGGATGCCTCTGGGGGGCAGTTGTGGGGCCTCTTGGGATCCTCCTGGGGCCCTCTTAGTGCTTCCTCGGGGCCTCTTGGGTATCTCTCGGGGCCTCTTTGGGGTCTCTTGGGGCCTCCTGGGTGCCTCCCGGTGCCGAGGGCTCGAAATGTCCGTTGCCCCCCATTTGGGCCTCCTCTTGGAGCCGCCTTGGGGCCGTCTTGGAAGCCTCTTGGGCCGTCTTGGGCGCCTCTGGGCCAGTCTTGGAGCCCTCTTGGGCCATCTTGGGGCCATCCACCTTTCTCCGAGGGTCTTGAGGCGGTCTTAGGGGGCCTTTTGGGCCGTCTTGAAGCGTCGGAAAGCTCGAGAAGTCGAGGACCACAAAAACATTGGAAAACCGAAGGTAATCAATGATTAAAACCTCTCGGGGCCCTCTTGGAAATGCTCTTGGGTCTCTCCTGGGGCGCCTCGAAGATTCCTCGGCCGTCTTAGGGCCATCCTCGGCGTCCTGGACCGATCGTGCGGCGATTCGACGCCCTTTTAGACCATCTGGACGGCCTCTTGGGGCCCTCTTGGCTCGTCGTGGTGCGCTATTGAGCCCGGAAATGTCCCGCGGGAAGCAGCGACGGGCCCCAGAGGGCACGCCAAGACGTCTGGGAATCTAGGGCCCAGACCCTTCAAAGAATCCTCGGGATTGAGGGCTGAGGGTTGAAGGATTCGGCAAAGGACATGGGGACACTCCCCTTTGTGCCACAGGGGCACGGTGGCGGATATATCGCCCCGCCTGGTGGCTGAGCGAGGGCCCGGCGTGCATTCGCCCCGACATTGCCTGACTTCGCCGCGTCGCTGCGCACGTGGCCGCGGCGCCGATCACGTGTGTGCCCGTGGTGGACAGATCAGGCCTCCCAGCGGGCGCTCGCAGCATCGAGGAGCCAATGACCGCACTGACTTGCGAGGGTGGGGCTTGGGGCGGGAGGGCGTCTTGCGGCATCGTTGGCGTATCCTGGGCTTGCTCTGGCCTTCCTCCTCCCTCCTCCTTGCGCCGTCTCCCCCACCTCCTCCCTATTCTCCCCCCCTCCCTCGACAAAGTCGATATTCATAGTAAGGGTGAGAAGTTTTCCACCAGTGCATTCCGCCCTTGATCTTTCGACCCACTCTCAGGTATGCCAGGCTCAGATGTTGGCCTTTGCGCCGCCTTACAGGTTCCAGCTTTGGCGTCCAGGGACTTGCTTGCATCCTTGACACACAGCATTGATGTTACGAAGGTCTGATCCGACCCTCCCCATCACCCCCCTGTCCCTGGGAAAGACGACGCTGAGGACAGAAGTAGAAGGCATGAGTGAGTGCGTAGATAGCGCACGATACACAAGTCTTGGAAGCTGACGCTTCCGCACTCTCGAGAATAAGCTAGCCCGGGAGGCTGCTGGGCATCGTCGGCGTCGGCGTCGTCGTCGTTCCCCCTCTGGCCCTCTCTCCCCCCCCCTCCTCGCCCTGCCCCGCCCCCGCCCGCCGCCCCCCCGACGGGCCGCCAGGCGGCCCGCGCTGCCGCGCGCGCGCGCGCCCGGAGGGCGAGAGCCCGAGGAGCCGTGCCGGGGCGGCGGCGAAAAAAAGGCCGCGGGCGGTGCGGCGCGGCTCGGCTCGGCTCGGCGCGGCTGCGTCCCCCTCCTCCTCCTTCCTCCTCCTCCTCCTCCTCCTCCGCCTCCTCCTCCTCCTCCTCCTCCTCCTCCTCCTCCTCCTCCTCCTCATCCTCCCCCTCCTCCTCCTCGTCCTCCTCCTCCTCCTCCTCCTCCTCCTCCTCCTCCTCCTCGTTCGGTCGGGGTCGTTGCGGCTCTGCCGCGCCGCGGGGGCCCAGAGCCCCTCGAGCCATGAAGGGGTCACGACGGCTCGGGGGGAAGAGCTGGTCCACGGGAATGGGTCGAGCCCTCGGGGGGTCGACGTGGTGACAAACGTCATGGCGTCGGGGGGTCTGGGGGCGGGGCAGGACAAAGGTCAGGAGAGGAGGAGGCACCGATGCCGCTGCTCATCCTGGAGAGCCTTCTTCGCCCAAAGGGGCAGCGGCACCTTTGCTGGCACTTCCCCACAGGGGGGTCGGCGGGCGGCGGCGGGCACGGAGTCGGGCGTTCAAGGCTGTCCGCGGTATCCTGCCGGCCCGGCCGCTAGGGGGCCACATGCGAACCCTACCCTTACCCCCCACGATTTCTGAGGGGGAGGATGGAGTTCACTCCGTTCGGGAGCTCCCGAGCGAAAGAAACCCCACCCTCTCCCTCAGAGCTCGTGGGGGGTAGGGGTACTATAAGAGGAATATTCCAAAATGAGTTAAAAAAATTGCATGGGGACGATTTTTGAGTTTTCTGTCAATGCTTGATTATTGTTGGAGTATTGTCTGGGGACGATTTGGGAATTGTTGTTTACAATGTCTGATTTGTGTTTGATGTTATAAGTTTTCGTCCAGAATCCCCCTGTAGGAGGACATGCCCGACTTTACCCTAGCCGCGTCGCGGTCGGCCGCGTTCGGTCTGATGATCGGCTCGGCCGGCGTCGTGGCGTCCCTGCTGCGTCGCTACGCCCGTCTCGGCCGCGCTCGCTCGACTTGGTCTCGGTCGGTCTCGGCTTCGCTCGTCGGTTCCGGCGGGGTCTCCGATGGTGTTGAAGGAATATTCAAAAATAGTTAGAAAATAGTTATAAAAAAGGTTGAGTATGTTTGGAATATTTGTTCTCTTTCGCCCAAAATCCCCCTGTAGGGGGACGCGCCCGACCTAACCCTGGCCCGAGGCGACCCCCCAGCGCTGCCAAGGAGGCCCAGGTGGCCTCCAGAGCACCCCAGCACGAGTCCCAAGGAGGGCGAGCGGGGGCCAGAGTGGCGCGAAGGGCTTGGATTAAGTCGGGCGTGTTCCTTTACAGGAGGAATATGCAAACATAGTACAGAAATAGTGAGTGGACGATGTTTATATGATTTGTTTATCAACATGTTTGAATTGTTTTTTACGATTCGTCCAAAACCCGCCTGTAGGGGGACATGCCCAACCTAAAGTTTGGGGCATCCTGGGCCAGGGTCACGGAGCGACGGAGGCAGGCAGGTCCTCATACATTCGTCAGGGCGCTCCTGGGCACCGCCGGTCCCCCTGCCCAGGCAGCGAAAGCAGCTCATCCCTAGGGAGGGGGCAACGGGAGGGGGGAGGCCTTGCATTCTAGTGGACCCCACTGGTCGGCGAGTTCTGCAATCCCTCCGGCCGCCTGTTTGATAACCCGCAACGACTGCATGTGCAAGTCTTGGTGCCGCGGATGCCCGCGAGAATGGTGGGGGGGGGCAGGATGTCGACCGCTGCGGCTCTTCGGCTTCTGTGGCTGTCTGGCACGCGCGCGCTGCTGTATTTGAACGGCGCAATGCGCTCCAGAAAGTTTTTGTGCTGCAAGGGGGGCCCTCCCTTACTTACATGCTGCGTAGTCTGCACACATGCATGACACCGGGCCGCAAGGCACGTCACCGCGATGTGTGAAGCGAGAGGACAAGCCACGATACCGCACTGCAGAATAGCACGCCAACGCGGCATCGTGCAATTGTTGTTGGCAATGTCGCCGTGCAGCAGGCAAGAGTCAGCGCCCGCGCGCATGGCTCCATCTTCATCCGGTGCCAGCCATGCGTGCTCCTTGGCAAACGGCAGCAAATACATCCAACAACCGTACGTTGCCCAGCGGGGCGCGATTGTTATACCCTTCTTTCCGTTCTGTTCCAGTAGACTTGTTGTAGTTATCATCCTAGTCCGTGGGGCACCAATGTGTTCGTTCATATTATCTGGTCTGGTTTGCACTGTGTGTCGTCGTCTCTTGGGCGATTATTGCGTTTCGCTGCACGCGACACGATGTACAGATGGACAGAATTCTCACGCAATGTAGTTACCGTTGTTGTTCTTGGCGCGACATGTTTAATCTACTGACGGGCAATGCAAACTTTGTATGTGAAGCGTCTCGCGAAGCCGCATTGTTCGAGGAATTGCGTTGCCCTCCGCAAGTCATTCGCAATCGTGTTGCCTGTCGCGGTTTGCCGCTGGTTGCTTGCGAGAAGTTGCCAAAACTAGTGACGCCGCGCACATGGACAGTTTGGAGCATAATGTAGCAGAGAATGGTTGTTGATGCGTTTGACGTTGCTTTAGTTGTGGTTTCATGTGCTTGGGTCTTTCGGGCTGTGAAGGTGGAAGTGGTTTCAAGGAGCACGTCTGCGCTGCATACTGCCACAGGAACGTGCAATAACGCCGAACTGCGCTGCAGCAGATGGCCCCCAGCCAACAGTCTTTCAGGCACCGCTGCGTCACACCAAGCCATGCCACGTGGCACTGGCTTTCGCAGCAAAGGCATCATGTACGGCACGTTGCCACCACGGCGATTCCACGTCATCACTCACTCAGAAGCCGCGCCTGGACAGCGCAGTGGCACAATAGCAAAAAACTACATGCACCTCTGAGAGGCCTGTATCCCCGAGCTCGACCACCAGCTTTTTTCTTTTTTGCAAATGGCCAGCGAAAGTGATCAGCAGCGCTCGCGTGCAGGAGAGGGGGGGGACACAACAGGATCACACTAAAGAGTTGTAATATGATTTACGCATCGCGACTCCCCACCAGCACATTCAGGAGCCTTGTTCTTCAGAGTTGACAGGAAAAGGAGCGCATAAACATATAGTGAAACAAAGCGTGCGGGTGTCCTAGTTCCCCCTCCCACCAGGGCCATCGAATGAGCCTCTTGGGGCCTTCCTGGGGCGATTTTGGGCGCTCTTCGGGCAGTCTTGGGTGCCTCGTGTGCCCTTTTTGAAGCTCTCCTAGGCAATCTCCGGGCCCCCGTGGACGCTTCAAAAAAGCAGCTGGGGCGACAAGGCGAAGAGGCCCAAATATGTAATTTTCTGATTTGTTCTTGAGTGGTTTTGGTTTCTCGGGGAGGTCTGTGACCGTCTTGTGGCCCTCTTGGGTCCTTTTGAAGGCATGTTGTTAGCTATCTTGAGCGATTTGGGGAGCTATTTTGGCGTTGCTGCAATTCTTCTTGGAGCCATCTTGGGCGAAACGAAATCTGACACCTCGCACCATCTCCCGCCCAGGTCCAGGGTAGGGGGTTAGGGGGGGAGGGTCAAGCTACCCACCCGGCGCCCAGGAGAACCTGAGCATGTTCAGTGGTCGTCTTTGTGTGGGCAACCCCACTGGTCACCAAAGCCGACTCCAGGTGCGCGACGCTTGGGCGAGGTGCGACACGCGTGCCAGGGGCGCCAGGCACCCCTGGAACCCGAGCGTGCCAGGCACGCCTGATGCGCCAGGCGCGCCGCGCACTCCAGCCGCGCCAGGTGCGCCGTGGAGGCACGGGCAGGGCGCGCCCAGTGCGCCAGCGCACGCGACAGCACACAGCGGGAAACAGGCCTGCCCGCGCCATCTTTGTCGGAAACAAGGCCCCATCATTGTGGCGGGCGGGCTTGTGCACAGCAGGCCCAACGCCACCACCCCCACCGTCCGTGACAAAAACCATTAAACTGCCCCGTGACGGTCGTCCCAGCCACAGCAGGCGTTGCGTTCCTCCCCACCACAAGGGGTTGCACGGGTTGGTCCATCAGCGCGGCCGCGATCCGTGACAGTCGTCATTGCGGTACCGCGGGGCTACCTCCGGCCACCAAAATCAGTCTGACAAGTGTCACGCCAGCTAGCCGCACCCCAGCCATACTGTAAGCATGTGTGGCCCCTCGGTTGCGTAATGTTTGTGTCCCGGGTTTTGGCCGTGCGCTCAGACGGGAATATGTTGGCAGCTTCCCCCCCTTGTTTTGTAGTACAAGGTGCCCACGGACCTCACGGACATGATCCAGGATCTTAGCCCAAAGTGTATTCTGCAGTGTGCTACTCGACAGGAGTAGTGGGGTGGGTGCGCATCTGATTTGCTGCGCACGCGCAAAGTCTGAAAGCTGAGTGCGTTTTTTGGTTTTTTATTTTTTTGTGTGTTTCTCCCCCGAGGGGGGGGGCGCAACGGCGGGGGGCGGGCCCGCATGGAGTTAGCAGTGTTCCTGAGGGGCAGGCCACCCAGGAGGATGTGCACAGCGAGATGCTTGCTAGAGGTGCGCAACGACCGAGGCTTGGGGACCTCGTCGGCGCCCCCCTGAGGCCAAGAGCTTTGGCGCAGGAGCCCGCGGGGACCAGGCAGCACCACCGCGACCACGACCAGCAGCCCCTACAACGGTGATAGACAGAACCACCACGACAGCAAGCAGCACCACCAGTGTACCAGCAAAAAACGCTCCCTGCCGCAATGTCCCCTGCACGACCAGCCACACGAGCAACACCCCCACCACGCCAGAGACTAGCGCCACAGCTGCCAACACGCCCAGAAGCAGCAGCTCCACCACGACGGCGACCAGCAGCAGCACCACCATCAGCGCAACGACGACGACGACGACGACGACGACGACGACGACGACGACGACGACGACGACGACGACTAGCAAGCAGCACCAACGCCAATGCCCACGCCAGCACCACCAAGATCCCGACCAGCAGCACTGCAACGACGACCATTGACAGCAGCACCGCTGCCACGCCGACCAGCAGCAACCACCATTACCACTACGATCATCATGCCGCAACGGCGCAGGCTGGGGCGCGCTGGGGCTCGACGGCGACGACAGCGGCGGCGGCGGCGGCAGGGCCATGCTGCTGGCGAGGAGGGCTGCCGCTAACGCAGGTACAGAGCGGCCAGCGAGGGCGCAGCGGAGGAGCCGCAGCCGCAGGAGGGACAGTAGGCCTCGAGGACTAGGCTGGAGGGGGCCCCGGCGGTGGCGGGTGCCAAACGAATGACTGCTGCCGCGGCGGCAGCGCTAGGCGGGCGGGCCGGCTGCAGCCGCCGGGCCGCGCCCTGAAGGCACGACGGCAGGGTCGGACGCCACGCACTTAACGCGGCGGCGCACGAGGTGGGCATTGGCAGCGGAACTGGCATGTTGCAGACGCATCGAACACCGGAATCCCTATCACAAGTTGGGAGAAAGCCCGCTGCCCTTGCCAAGACCCCCCGCGAGCGGTACATCCATCATTGCTGCGCGACGCCGGGCCCCACGCTCGAATCCCACTGGGAAGACAGCGGCTTGACGTCGTCTCCCGCATGTCGTCCGTACGCTCGCGCAGTCCTCTGTGCGCCAGATGCGCGTCGCGCCCGCGTCGGCCCCCCGCCCGCTGCGGCGCGCAGATGCCCGCCGCGACCGTCGAGAACTAGCCGGCAGGGGGGCAGGCAGCGCCCTCATCTAGGCCCAGTGCAGCGCGCGCCGATCGCACGGCACCGCTGCGGTTGCCCTCCCCCGCTGCGTCTTGCGTCGTGCAGACGAGGTATAAACAATTCGCGAGACTGTTTCTGGCGGCTGCTGCTTGCCAGCGCCTGCCTGCGGTCTCGCGAGCGTTTCGTGGGAGAGGGCCCTCTTCTGGGCCAGCGCGTAGCCCGCCCCGCCCAAGCGCCTCGGTCGTGGACCAGAGGCCCTGTCGGGACAGGTCGGAGTCTGATTGCAGACATGCTACAGTCCCTCTCTCCATCCCCCCGCCGCTCCTGCCGTTTGTTTCGCTTCTCCCGTCCTCGTCCTCCCCGAACATGCTCCTCCCTTTCTTGGCTGTTTCTCTCTTTCCTCGCGCTCGCCCCCCGCCCCCCCTCCACCATTCTCCAGGCGCGCTCGGCGGCGGGCCCGACCGGGGGCGTGCACTGAGCCTCTGCGCAAAAGATGAAAACAAAACGCGCCCCCACTGTGGCCGCACCACTTCCGGCCCAGAGGGAGAGTTTGCTGAGCGCGCGTCGGGCAGCGCCCGCGCGCCCTTCGCACGTGCTGCGCTCCTGTCCAAAACTTGCTGCGTTTAGGAAGGGGGGGGGGGCGGGAAGTACAAAGAAAACAAAAAAAAACAAAACCAAACAAATAGAAACTATAAATTTATCAACAAAAAATAACCCAGACTGTCATTGTGCCGCTGTGTCACAATTTGTTTAACTGCCTCCCTGCAAACCAAGGCCGAGCAACGCGATGGATAAATGCACGCTTGTTTGCTTATGCACAAATTTGCACACACACACACACACACACACACACACACACACACACACACACACACACACACACACACACACACACACACACACACACACACACACACACGCGCGCTCGCTCGCGCATGCATCGGTATATGCGCACGAGCTGCTTGCGTGCAGACGTGCAGGCTACTTCGGTCGGCGCGTAAGTAGTTTTCGTCGTGCTGGGGTGTCGCGCGCACGCGACTGCGCGCGCTCGCTGTGGCGTCCAGTCCTCGCGCGCGGCGCGAGGCTGATTGGCAGGATGTTAGTCCCCAGAATCCCAAATTAAGGCTGATCTCTGACGATTTCGGCGGTGACGCGTGCCATTTTTTTTTTGGGGGGTGAACAGCCGCGCGCTCGACCCCAGAACCTTAATTTTACAATTGGTTTTTCTCATTTCGGGGGTGGTGCGCGCTGCCCCTTGATGTTGCGAAGTTCCATGGCCGTATGTCGGCTACCAGGTTTGCAGACTTAGACTTTTTTTTTGTTTTTTTGTTTCTCCACGCGCTGCTTCAGAGACGACGCGCGTTACTTTTTGCTGTTCTCGTAATTGGCTTTACCTCGGGCATTTGGATTTTAATTTCATACTTGTTTCTCTGTCCTCGCGCGGTTCGGGTGGCGGCGCGTGGCGCTCGTTGTCCCTGCGCGGTTGAATGGCCTTACGTCGGTTCGTGTGATCCAGAACTTCCACATATGTTTTCCCCGCGCGATTTCGCGGGTGTTACCCGTTGTTTTTGTGCGAAATTGAACGGCCTTATGTTGGCTTTCAGGGACGTAAATTCACAAGTGGTTTCCTCATGCGGTTTCGAAGATGACACGCGTCGCCCGTCATCCTCGCGAGTTTTAATTGCTTCATGTTGGCTTCATGAATCCAAGTTTACAACTAATTTTTCTCACGCAGTTTCGGGAGTGACACGTGTCACCCGTTTTGGTGTCCTGCCGGGCTAAATGGCGTTGTGCTGTTTATTTTTTGCATAGTTCTCCGCAGTCCGCGCTCCCCGCCGCGGGGCGCGTTTCTCGCGCGGTTTTGAGGGCGACGTGTCACCGGTTATTTTTGTGAGGTTCGATGGCCTTCTGCTGGCGCCCTGGGCCCCAACCAGACAACTTGACAACTTGCTTTGCTAATGCGGTTTCGGGCGTGGCGCGTGTCGCACATTGTTTGTGCAAGGCTGGCTGGCGATTTGCTGGCTCCCAGAACCATAGATTGACCATTGTTTTTCATCTGGTTTCGGGGGGGGGGGGCACGTGCCACCCGCTGTTTTTGAGAGGCTGGGTGGCCTTATGGTGGCCCCCAGAACCTCAAATGCATCACTGTTGTTTTCTCACGCGGCCTCGGGGGTGAAACGTTTCACCCGCTGTTTTTGTCACGCTGACATGCGTTTTTTCCTAACATGCTTGGTGGGGTTATGGTTTTCTTCTCTGCCGCGCCGCGCCCGCGACTCACCTCCTCCCTGCCTCCCTCACCCACAGCACAGCACAGCACAGCACAGCACACACATACACACATACATACATACAGACAAACACAAAAGCACACACACACACACACACACACACACACACACACACACACACACACACACACGCACACGCACACGCACACGCACACGCACACGCACACACGCACACACACACACACACACACACACACACACACACACACACACACACACGCACACGCACACGCACACAGCACACACAGCACACAGCACACAGCACACAGCACACAGCACACAGCACACAGCACACAGCACACAGCACACAGCACACAGCACACAGCACACAGCACACAGCACACAGCACACAGCACACAGCACACAGCACACAGCACACAGCACACAGCACACAGCACACAGCACACAGCACACAGCACACAGCGCACAGCACACAGCGCACAGCACACAGCACACAGCACACAGCACACAGCACAGCACAGCACAGCACAGCACAGCACAGCACAGCACAGCACAGCACAGCACAGCACAGCACAGCACACACACACACACACACACAGAAGGAAACACAGCACACCGCATACACAGCAGAGCACAGAACAGCACAGCACAGCACACCAGAGCACACCAGAGCACACCAGAGCAGACCGCAGCACAGGCCAGCACAGCACAGCAGGCCCTAGTCGCCCAGGCAAAGCAGGCGTAGCATTTTCTGGACACCGAAGGGGGTGTGAGGGGGATGGTCTCTCAGCGCGGCCGCTACCCACGACACTGTCGCAAACCCTAGTAGGCGTGGCACTTTCTAGACACCATAGGAGTGCGCTGGGGGTCCAGGGCCAGGCGTTGCACGCTCGCACTGCGTGGCCGGCGTGGGGGTGCCATCGACACCACAGGGGGTGCGCTGGGGGTGGTCTCCCTGTCCGTTGCGGCCTCGCAAAGCGTGGCAGGCGTGGCACTTCCACGACACCACAGGGGGCGCGCTGGGGGTGGTCTCCCCATCCTGTGCGGCCTCGTACAGCGTGGCAGGCATGGCACTTCCTCGGCACCACAAGGGGGTGCGCTGGGGGTGGTCTCCCTGTCCGTTGCAGGCTCGCAGAGCGTGGCAGGCGTGGCACTGCCTCGACACCACAGGGGGTGCGCTGGGGGTGGTCTCCCTATCCGTTGCGGGCTCGCAAAGTTTGGCAGTTGTGCCACTTCCTCTGCACCGCAGGGGGTGCGCTGGGGGGGTCTCACTATCCGTTGCGGCCTCGCAATGCGTGACAGCGCGGGGCTTCCTCGACACCACAGGAAGTGCGCTGGAGGTGGTCTCCTTACCCGTTGCGGCCTCGCAGAGCGTGGCAGGCGTGGCACTTCCTCGGCACCACAGGGGGTGCGCTGGGGGTGGTCTCCCTGCCCGCTGCGGCCTCGAACAACGTGGCAGGCGTGGCGCTTCCTCGACACCACAGGGGCTGCGCTGGGGGTGGTTTCCCTAACCACTGCGGGCTCGCAGAGCGTGGCAGGCGTGGCACTTCCTCTGCACCACGGGGGGTGCGCGGGGGGGGTTTCCCTATCCGTTGCGGCCTCGCAGAACGTGGCAGGCGTGGCACTTCCTCGACACCACAGGGGGTGCGCTGGAGGTGGTCTCCCTATCCGCTGCGGGCTCGCAGAGCGTTGCAGGCGCGGCACTTCCTCGGCACCACAGGGTGTGCGCTGGGTGTGGTTTCCCTAACCACTGCGGGCTCGCAGAGCGCGGCAGGCGTGGCACTTCCTCGGCACCACAGGGGCTGCGCTGGGGGTGGTCTTCCTGTCTGTTGCGGCCTCGCAAAGCGTGGCAGTTGTGCAACTTCCTCGACACCACAGGGGGTGCGCTGGAGGTGGTCTCCCTAGGTGGTCTCCCTATCCGTTCGCAAAGCGTGGCAGGCGGCTCTTCCTCGGCAAAGCGTGGCAGGCGTGGCACTTCCTCGACACCACAGGGGGTGCGCTGGGGGCACTCTCCCTATCCCAGCGGCCTCGCAAGCGTGGCAGTCGTGGCACTTCCTCGACACCACTGCAGTGGGTGCGCTGGGGGTGGTCTCCCTATCCGTTGCGGCCTCGCAAAGCGTGGCAGGCGTGGCACTTCCTCGGCACCACAGGGGGTGCGCTGGGGGTGGTCTCCCTATCCGTTGCGGCCTCGCAAAGCGTGGCAGGCGAGGCACTTCCTCGACACCACAGGGGGTGCGCTGGGGGTTGTCTCCCTATGCGCTTCGGGCTCGAAAAGCGCAGCAGGCGTGGCACATCCTCGACACCACGGGGGGTGCGCTGGGGGTGGTCTCCTTATCCGTTGCGGTCTCGCAAAGCGTGGCAGGCGTGGCTCTCGACACCACAGGGTGTGCGCTGGGTGTGGTCTCCCTATCCGTTGCGGCCTCGCAAAGCGTGGCAGGCGTGGCACTTCCTCGACACCACAGGGGGTGCGCTGGGGGTGGTCTCCCTATCCGCTGCGGCCAGCGTGGCAGGCGTGGCACTTCCTCGACATCTCAGGGGGTGCGTTGGGGGTGGTCTCCCTATCCGTTTCGGATTCGTAAGCGTGGCAGGAGCGACACTTTCTCGACACCATAGGGGCTGCGCAGGAGGTGGTCCCTGACCGCGACCGCTATGCACGACGGTCGTTCAGGGCATGGCAGGCGTGGCATTTTCTCGACGCCAGACGGGGTGCGCAGGGGGTGGTCCCTCATCGCGGCCGCTATGCGCGCCGGTCGTCCTAGGCATGGCAGGCGTGGCACTTTCTTGACACCATAGAGGGTGCGCAGGGGTTGCTCCCTCACCGCGGCCACTATGCACGACGGTCGCCCAGGGCATAGCAAGCGTGGCGCTTTCTCGACGCCAGACGGGGTGCGCAGGGGGTGGTCCCTCACCGCGGCCGCTATGCGCGCTTGTCGTCCAGGTCACCGGGCTCGCAAAGTGTGGCTGGCGCGGCGCTTCTCCTCCTTTCCACCTCTCCTCTTGAGTGGCGTCACCAACGGTCTCGGCGGGGTTCCGGGACTGACACGTGTCACCCGTTGTTCTTGTGAGGCTGAAAGGCCTTATGTTGGTTACACATGGTTTTTCTTGCGCGGTTTCGGTGGTGATGCGCGTCACCCGTTGTTTTTGTAAACCTGAATGGCTCCATGTTGGCTCCTAGTACACATGCTTTTTCTCACGCGGTTTCGGGGGTGGCGCGTGTCGCCCTTTTTTTGCGGGGCTGAATGGCGCTGGCTCCCAGAACCCACAATGTATGTATAGGCGTGTTTTTCCTCGCGCAGTTTCGGGGGTGGCACCCCTTGTTTCTCGTGGAGCTGACTGGCCTTATGTTGGCACCCGGAACACCAAATTCTAGACGATTCGCGAATCCCCACCAGCCCGCCCAGAAACGATGCCCAGGCGAGTTGAGGTGATCAGGGAAGTGCGGGTGCAAAGAGGCGGACTGTCGAACTGTGCGAAGGACGGAGGAGGAAAAGGAAGAGGCTGGATGGATGGAAGGAGGAGGTGGAGGAGGTGGAGGAGGTGGAGGAGGAGGAGGAAGAGCAGGGCGAGGAGGAGGAAAAGGAGGAGGAGAAAGAAAACGAGTCGGAGGAGGAAGGGGGGGCAGGAGGACAAGGGCAAGCAAGAGGGCCAGAGGTCTCTTGGATGCCTTTAGGATCATCTTGTGATATCTCTTGTGCGCTTCTTGGTGGCCTCTTGGGACGTCTTGAGGGTCTCTTGGCGGTCCTGGGGGGCTCTTGGGCGTCTTGGGTGCCTCGAGGGGGGGGGGGGGGAGGGGGGGCATTTTGGGGCAGCTTGGGTTCCTTTGGGGGCCTCCTGGGGGCTCCTTGGGGCCCTATTGGGGCCGTCTTGGGGCCTCTTTGGGGCTTCCTGGGCGCCTCTTAGGGTTATCTTGGAGGACATCCATCAAAGAATGGAGGGGGCCTTAATCAGCGTCCCACTTCGAGAGCCCCCCCCCCCAAGTCGCCTGTTGGAGCGTTCTCGGGGCGTTCCTGGGGCGCTCTTAGGCGCTCTTGGGGCCGTGTCGGGGCTCTCTTCGGCCACTTGGGGCTCTCTTGGGCAATCTTGGGGCGAGCTGGAGGCCTCGAACGACAATCGGAAACGAAAAGGAGAGAAATCCATAAACATTGATTTGCCCGTGGTTTATGACTGATGGTGGCTTCTTGGTTGCATCCTTGGAGAGCACTTCTGGTCACTTGGAGCCGTCATGGGGCGGTCTTTCTTGGAACATCTTGAAAGCCATATTGAGGCATCATGCGTTATCTTGAGCCATCTTGAGCGCCATCGTGGGCTCCCTGAGACCCTGTTGGAGCCGTGCTGGGGCGAAACAATACCCCCTGATACCTCGCAGCCCCCCCCGTCCAAGTCCAGAGGAGAGGGTATGGGGAGGGGTCAAGACGCCCCCCCCGCCCGCAAGCCGCCTCGCTCACTCCCACCCGCCCTCCCAACACATACGCAGCGCCCGAGCCTGGCCGAGCATCAGCATACGCAGCAGTCGTCTTTGGATGGGCACCTACTGGGGGCGAATCAGCCGCCGCCGCCGCCGCCGCCTCCGCCGCCGCCGCCGCCCGCCGCCGCCGCCGCCGCCGCCGCCGCCGTCTCCGCCGCCGCCGCCGCCGTCGCTGCCGAATCGCCCCCGCCGCAGCCGCTGGCGCCGCAGCCGCTGCCGCCACCACTGCCGCCGCCGCCGCCGCCGTCGCCGCCGCCGCCGCCGCCGCCGCCGCCACTGCCGCAGCCCCTGCCCCCGCCGCAGCCGCCACCGCCGCCACCGCCGCCAAGTGGATTCTGTATTGTTTTTGACAGGGATGGTCGGGGGAGGCCGCATCGGCTTCGCTGCGCATGTTCCGAATTTCGAGGCAAAGTGTGTTGCGTAGTGTCTTTTACAAGGGATGGTAGGGGGGGCCCTCATGGACTCGGGTTGGCTCCCAGTCGCCTGGGGGAAGGGGGTGTATATTAATAGGGAACAGAGGCAAACCCCTCCCCGAAGAGGAAGAAGGGAGGTGCAAGAGGAAATGCTTTAGACCACCTCCGCTCAGAGGGCTGGTGGGATTTACAGCTGGGTTTTCTCACGCGGCTTCGGGGGTGAAGCGTGTCACCCGTTGTTTTTTTGAAGCTGGAGTGCCGTATGTTGGTTAGCTCCCAGAGTCCCAAGTTCGCAGGGCGTGGCCAGCGTGGCCTGGCGCCAAGTCGGGGTGCGCAGGATTCCGCCCCTGCACGCGGAGCGCCAGGGCGGCCGCGGGGACGTCCCCGCCGGTCCGGTTTGCCCCGCCTTCCTTTTTGCTTTCCGCTTGCGCACTACAGTGCTGGGAATAACTCTGTTAAAAAACGGTCCCCCTATATTGAATGTTACATCAGTTTTTAGACATTGCGTTTGGAGTCACTTGCGGCTTCGGCGAGGGAGCTTGCATGGCTCTGAGAGAACGCAGAACCATTTGCCACATGTCCCGAGCTGATTTGGAGAATTCCGCACACGTGCGACCGAATGGCTGCGCGTCCACCTGCACCCCGTGAAGTTCGGGCCCTCGAGCGTATAATTGCCCACCCACAAAAACAGACTCCACGACCATCGGCCCCGCCACCCCCATGTCGCGCCCAGTCCAAACGTCCCGCAGCATTGCGGGGGTTCGCTCGCTGCCTGAGCAACAGCGCGCGCATGGCGCACCCACATCTCCTCCCACACATGGGGTTCCACCGGCGGCCGCGGTCGACAAGTTCGCTGTCGCGCTCGCGCTTCAAAACCAGGACGGCTCGCTTCTGATTCGCCGCTGTGTCGGCCTTCGCCCGCGCCCCGAGGGGCAGAGTTCGCCCGCCCATCTTGGCCAAGTGCAGGCTCGCCTTCGTAGAAAAATGCATGTTCCATTCGTTTAGTGGCGCCCCGCAGACAGCTTGCGCGCGGAATATGCGGACCAGATCGCACAGCAAGAGTTTCCCTCTTCGTTAGGCATGAAGGATGCCCACTGCGAGTCACCGCCGCCCTGTTTTTTTGGAAGTGCCTCTAAGACAGCTTGCCCGAGCTATCGGACCATGTGTTGCCCAAGCCGCTCTGGAAACTCGCGGGTGGACACTTGGGGGAGGATGAGAGGGAGGAGGAGGAGGAGGAGGAGGAGGAGGAGGAAGAGGAGGAGGAGGAGGCCTCTTTAAGGAGCCTCTTTGGGCACTTCTGGGGCTTCTTGGGAGCTTCCTGGGAGCGTCTTGTGGGCGTCTTGGGGGCCTCCTTGGGCATCTTGGGGGCCTCTCTGGCCATCTTGGGGCCTTCCTGGCTCCTCAGGCGCCGTCGGGAGCCTTCTTCTGGGCCTTCCTGCGTGCCACTTGGGTTGCTTATGGGGCAGTCTTGGAGGTAGCTTGGAGGCCGTCATGGACCGTCTTGGAAGCATCTTGGGGCTATTTTCGCAGTCTTGACGGCCATCTGGGCCGTCTTGGAGGCAGCTTGGAGTCCATATTGAGCCGTCTTGGTTGTTCTGGAGGCGATGGGGCAAGTTTTTCGGCGGATTGCGCGGCCTTCCGGATGACCGGCGCAAGTGGCCGAAGCTCCAGGAAGAGTTCGCTTGCCAGGAAACCCAAACCAGAAATTGCACGCAGCTCAGCGCGCCAGGCACCTCTGCGGCAAGACCACCGGGGATGACAGATCGAATGGCCTTCGGTCCATCCCGCCACCGTGCCTGGTATGTGGTTCACAGTCCTCAGGGGTGTTTCTTGAGGCCTCCTGGGGGAGCTTCCTGGGAGCCTCGAGGGGGCCTCTGAGGGGCCTCTCAGGGACCGTAGGGCTTCCGGGCCTCTTGGGAGCTATTGGCGACCTCTTGGGCCCCTGGGGGCTCCCCAGGGCCGCGAGCCCGAAATGTCCACTCGGGACCCCGTCGGGGCTTCCTCTTGAGACGCCTTGGGGGCATCTGGAGCCGTCTTGGGCAACTTCTGGGCCGTTTTGGAGCCATCTTGGGCCTTGCGGGAGCGTCGGGCAGCTCGGTCTCTGTTGCTTACGGGGGGGCGTTTTGGGGGCATCTTCGGCCGTCTGGCGGCCGCCTTGGGCGTCTTGATCGTTCGACGACTCGGGGCCCTCTTCGGCCGTCGGTTGGGCCTCTCAGGGTACTCTTGGCCCGTCTTGGCGCCCTGGCGCCCCAGATGCTCGGGCAACGCGCTCCGGCAGAGTTCAGGGCCGCCCAGGGCCGCCCGGGAAACCGGTGGCCCGGGCCCTCACGAACCTATAGGAACCAGAAACCTTTTGGAGCTGCGCGAGCCTGGGGGCACTCCACTGCGTGCCAAAGGCACGGTGGCTTTTTTCGTTGGGGAAATTTTCTGCGCTTCAGGGAAGGAACGCTCGCCACGTGCCCACACTGTCCTGACCGTAGATGCCGCCGAGCCCGCCCGATGGCTCGGGCGGTGGAGCCCAGTGTCTCCGCCGGCAAGCGCACGCCCGAGAAAGGGCGGCTCTGGCGACTCTGGCGCGTCGCGCGTCAGATTTGCTCCGCCATGCTGACAAAGGGCGGTTTCGCGAGCTCCCTCTCGGCCCAGGCGCGGGCCTCGTCGCGGCCGGGCGGGGTGGAATTTCATGCCAGCGCCGCAAGCACCGGCAGCGCCGCGGCTTCGTGGCTGGAGCGGCCAGCGGCGCCAGCGAAGCCATGCCAGGTGGAATTGCGCGGACTGCCCATAAAAATCACAACAATTCAACTGCAGTTGCTTTGGTCACTGCTATCCCTGCGCCTGTGTCGCAACGCGCGCGTCGGAATCTGACGCGCACCGCATTGCATAGTTACTGGAGTGCTTGGGGGTCTCGCTCGAACTGACTGTGGGTAAGTGGCACGACCCCGAGTGACTACATTACCCCTGGCGCGTTCTCCCGAGCAAGACGGCACCACTACAGCATATCAGTACATGACTATTGCGACGTCGTGAAAGCAAAATTGCACGGGGCAGGGGTACGTCAAGCCAGCCCACGCCAGCTCAAGCCCCTGCGCGCTCAAGCTTGCGCTGGTCCGGGGCAACGGCGCCCGACGCAATGGCGCCGTCGCAGGGGCGACGCCCCGCCGCGCAGGCTGACAGGGGCGGAGGCTGCCGAGGGGCAGCCGCCGCTGCTGAAGGGGGGCCGCGCACAGGGCGGAGGGCGACTCCAGGCAGGGCCAGAGGCAGTGCCAGAGACAGGGCCGCGCCAGACGACGAGCAAAAGGAAAGGAGGGGCCAGGGGGGCGCCGGACAAGGAGAAGAGCGGTAGAGGAGGCACAAAAGGCGGAGGCGGCGAGGCGTGGGCGCTAACAGGAGGGGCCGAGGACCAGGGGCTAGGCGCAGCGAGGCCAAGCGGGGAGAGCAAGGTCGGGAGGTGGGACGGGGCTGCCGCGCACCCGCCTGCGGGCTCCACCTCCCGGGCGTAGGACGGGGCTGCCGCGCACCTGCCTGCGGGCCCCACAGCCGAGACCTTGCCAGACCCAGGGCCGCTGCTTGGCCTCTGGACGCTTGCGCTGCGCAGGCCAGCGGCACCACGACGACGGCCAGCAGCTGCAGCAGCAGCAGCACCTCCACCACCACCACCACGTTGACCAGACGCACCACGGCGACGCCTAGCACCACCACCATCACCACCACGACTGCGGCCAGCGCCACCACCACGACGACAGCGACCAGCAGCACAACGACTACTACAAGCAGTGCCACCAGCACGACGGTGACTAGCAGCAGCAGCAGCAGCAGCAGCAGCAGCAGCAGCAGCAGCAGCAGCATCAGTACCACCACCACCACTACGACGACGACGACGACCAGCACCAGCGGCAGCGGCGTCGCCACCAAGACAACGACCAGCAGCAGCACCACCACCACCGCCACCACCACCACCACCACACCGTCTGCGACCAGCACCAGCACCACCGCCGCGACGACTGCGACCAGCAGCACGACGGCCGCCACCAGCAGCGCCACCGCGACGGCGACCAGCAGGACTACCACCAGCACCGCCAGCACCACGACTGCGGCCAGCAGCACCAGAACCACGACGACGACCAGCAACACTATTATTCCACGACAACGGCCAGCGGCACCACGAAGACGACCAGCAGTGCCAACGCCCCGACGGCGACCCGCACCGCCACCTGCACCGCTGCGATCAGCAGCGCCCCCACCACGACAGCGACCACCCGCAGCACGACAACGACCACCCGCGCCACCACCACCACGACGACCAGCAGCGCCGTCACCCTGACGGCAACCACCACGACGGCGACCAGCACCGCCACCACCACGACAGCGACCAACAACACGCCACCAGCAGTACCGCTGTCGCGGCGGCGATTACGAGCCCCATGCCAGCGACCAGCATCGCCGCCGCGACGGCAAATCGCAGCAGCACGACAGTGACCAGCGCCAACACAGCGATGGCGTCCAGCAGCAGCACCACCACCACGGCGACCAGCAGCACCACCACCACCCCCACGACGGCGACCAGCAGCATTACCACCAGCACCGCCACCACCGCCACCACTGCGACGGCAAAAAGTGGGGCCACCACTACGGCAGCGACCAGCAGCACCACCTCAACCACGACGGCGACCAGCACCACGCTCACCACGACGTCGACAAGCAGCACAGCCACCAGCACCGTCACCACGACCACAACGACTACCAGCAGCGCCACGACGACGGCGACTCGCAGCACCACCACCAGCACCGCCACAACCTTGACGGAGACCTGCAGGACCACCACCACGGCTACGATCAGCAGCGCCACCAGCAGCCCCGCCACCACCGCGAGGGCGACCAGCAACACCGCCACCGCGACGGCGACCAGCAGCGCCGCCACCGATACAGCGACCAGGAGCAACACCGCCAGCAGCCCCGCCGAGGCGAGCACTACCACGACGGAGAAGATTGAGAAGGAGGAAAACGCGAAGGAGGAGGAGGAGGAGGAGGAGGAGGGGGAGGAGGAGGAGGAGGAAGACGCGGCGGCGGCGGCGGAAAACGTGGCAGAGCGGAACCATGGGCAGCGGCCAGGGGCCGGGGCTGAGGCCGAGGCGGAGGCGGAAAGTCTGCGGCCGCCCGCCCGCGGCCGCGCTGGCGCGCCAGGCAGCGACGGGCGCGGGGCTGGCGGGCGAGGACGAGGCTGCGGAGGGGGCGGCGCGGAGAGCGGCAGCGGACTCGGCGCGGAGGAGGGCGCGAGCGGCGCCGCCAGCGCCGCCGCGAAACGCCGACGCCGGCTCCGACGCCAGCGCCCGCGCTGCCGCTGACGCCAGCCCGAGCGCCAACGCCAACGCCCGCGCCCACGCCAGCCCCAGAGCCGAGGCGGCAGCCAGCGATCACAGGCGGCGGAGGTGGCGGGCCGCCGCTGCTGGCGGGCGGCCGAAGGCGGGCTGCCGCTGGCAGGGCGCCGCCTGGCTGGGCAGGGAGCGGCGGCGGCGCCGTTGGCGCCGAGGGGCCGCCGGAGAAGGCCGGGCGCTGCGGCCAATGGCCCGGGGGCTGCTGGGGCCGCGCGGGTCGCGAGGGAGCGGCCGGCCACGCAGCCCGAGCTGCTGAAGGCGGGGCGCACCGCGAGGCGGCGATGGCGGCTGAGCAGGCGCCCGAGGCGGAGACGCGGCGGGCCGTGCCCGTGGAGGCGCGCCAGACATTTGCACTCGGCTTCTGGGTTTCTCAGGTGCCCAATTTTGTGGGGCGCATGGCTGGGCGCGTGGCCTGGCCCGCGGGCCTGCAGGCAGCTCGTGGCAAGCTTGTCGGGCAGAGATGGCGCGCGCGAGTTAGGCTGCGATTTGGGACGCGTTTAAGTCCCAGGCTGGTCGCGCACAAGCGCGACTCGACCCTGGGAGAGGTTCGAGATCCTGATTTGCTCGGGCTGCCAGATCCCTGCGCGCTGGCCGACTCACGCCAAGGCGCACATCTGGGAAGCTCGCGGGGTCGCTTGGCGGCCTGGGCCACCAGGCGACGCGCCGCAGCGGGTCTTCCCACCGCGCATCGTGGCTCGGGGTGTCCTCAGCGCCGCCCTCATCTTCAATTGGCGAACTGCTGTGGGCCTTTCGAAGTCGGCCCCGCGGCATTGTGCTTCCTCCCGGGCACGTGCTCCGCCACCTTCGCCGTGCCTTACATGCGCTTCGCGGCGGGCCGCATCGTTGATGTCATGGCGCGCCCCGCTATGCCAGACGCCAGCGCGCGCCTGATTGCAGGGGTCTCGGCGCCCACTTGGGCGCTATCGGTGACGCGACGGCCGCTGGTCCGTGACTGGGCCCAACAGCAGTCATATCTTTCGGTCTTGGCATGCGCCAGAGCACGTTGTCAGTGGACTCGGCGCGCAGGCGCAGCGTCTGGGCGAGGCCTTCGTCGCAAGCATTCATGGCGCGCGCCCTCGATGGCTGCGTCTTGCTTGCGCTCCTGCTGCAGGAGCATGTAACAGAGTTGTCAGTAAAGGACTACGTAGTTGCACGTGATTGTTTACAAAAGCCAGGCTGTTCGATTAGTTCACAACAGAAGGAGTCGCGATCTCGAGGGTACGGCTGCAATTCGGAGCTCGACTGTGCCAAAGGATCATTATTGGGATTTGCGCGCGATACATTGAAGCACGAAGGCGATGTGCTCGCAATCGGGTCGTGCGCGAAACTGTGCGCCCAAGACGGGACCTGGTGCGCAGTGCAGGTGTTGTCCGGTGGATCGGTTGAAGGATTGCGGCGCGCCGTTATCATTATCCAGTTCACCGTCCTGACTTTCCCTTCAGACCGATTTCCATGCGATTATACTGCGTCGGTCTTTTGTTCTTCGCCTTTGGTTTTGGGGTCCGCGGTGCCTGGCGAGCGAAGAGGGTTATGCTTGCCGGTGTGTGTGTCTGTGTGTGTGTGTGTCTGTCTGTGTGCGTGCGTGCGTGCGTGCGTGCGTGCGTGCGTGCGCGCGTGCGTGTGCGTGCGTGCGCGCGCGTGCGTGCGTGCGTGCGTGTGGGTGTGGGTGTGGGTGTGGGTGTGGGTGTGTGCGTGTGCGTGTGCGTGTGCGTGTGCGTGTGCGTGTGTGTGTGTGGCGTTTTCTAGGCGAGGCGTGGAAACGGCCGCCTCGCTTTTGTCTTGCCGATAAACTTCACAGGAGCAATGTCGCGCGCATGGATTCAGGCACAAGTTCTTGGTCCCAAGATTTGCGTGAAACCCGCAAGCAGGCATAACCTTCACGGCGCCATTGGCGTTCGAAGGTATGAATGCCATGTTCGCCGGGTAACGTAACGACGCCTCCAATTTCCAGGTATAGCTATCCCCGCCCTCTGCTTTGTCAGAATGACAGCGTTGCATAAGATACGCCTGGCTTGATGAACCCTGGTCAGCCGCGCGATTTGGACGATACCATACTTACGTCCGCTGCAGTGCATGTGTTTGGCCTCGTGAAGCCCACCAGGTTTTGACCCAAGGTTCGGACCTGGCATTGTCAAAGAGGGTCGCCGAGCGCCAGTGTTGCCAGCCCTTTCCTTGTGTCGATGGTTGCCAACTTGGTGCGGCACAAGTTGTCGATAGGTGCGATGCGCATCACTGTTGACGCGCGGGAAATGTTCAGCTTGGCCAGGCGATCAGCTAATGTAGATAACGTTGCCGTGGGCTTACAGTCCCAACAATGCGGCCAGAAGGTGTTGCTCGTGTACTTTGATCTGTGCCAAACGCAGTGTTCCAATATGGCGTGGTGGATTCGTGGGCGCAAGTGGCTGCGAAGGCGGGCGGGGCAGTGGAGGGTGGAGGAGGAGGGGGAGGACAACGAAGCCGGGCCGTACAAGCCTTGCTGTTAGAAATTGTCCTGCGGCGGAGAGTTGGCATCGCCCTTCCACTGTGGCTATCATCCTCTGCAAGGAAACTGTTGCTAGATCCTCTGCAAGGAAAACCTCGGAGATCGTCAACCTTATCATGCTCATCCTCGTCCTCCTTGGGTCACAAGGCCTCCTCCTCTTTTGCATGTGGCTCAGAGGGCGTCTTCATGATCTGCTCCACACCTGGGCAATGCACGGAGGGCTCGCGGGCCAAAAGCTCGCGAGGGCCCACACGGAATTAAACGGGACAAAATCATCAGATACCAACATCCCAACCATGTCAAAGACAAGTGCACGGCACTGGTAGACCCAACCGCTACATTCGCGGAGGCATATGCCCCCCCCCAAAGTGGCGGCACGTGGCCGACGAGGCTTTGCCTCTTGTTTGTCCTCCTTCTCTTGCTCTCCTTCCTCCGTCCTTGCCCCCTCCTCCGTGTCGTCTTCGCCCTCCCCCACCATTGACCAAGCCTTGCAAATCGTCTTCTTTGACCCTGGACTCGGCCCTGCATTCCCCTTGGGGGCCGTCTGTTGGTCAGGTTGTGCTCGCAGGGTATGTGTTCGCAGTCCCCCCATGGGTGTTCGACGTTCGACGGGGATGCTTTGCTTGACGGAGGAGGCCCGAGGCTGGAATTTACGCAGATCCACTGCTTGTGGAACCGATGTCCCAGGACCTCGGCAGGTGGAGGATATGGATGCTCTCGGGCCACGTGGGGCCCAGAGAGATCCGCATCCACTGCCTCCCCCTGGGACCCTGGGGGCATCGGTTCCCGACGCGGCGGACATGTAAATGAGCCCCCGCCTCGCGGGAGGAGGCGGGGGGAGATGTGGCCAGTGGAGGTGCACACGGAGGGCGAGGAGGTGCGGCAGCCGCAGCCGCATGCCGCAGGAGCAGCAGCGGCAGCGGCAGAGTATAGACCCCGCCGGCCGCCGGCCGCCGGCGCAGGCCCCCGCAGAGGCTTTGCGCGGGGGGGGCGCACGGCCTGCGCGGGGAGGCGGGGAAGCTCCCCGCCCGGGCCGGGCGATGGGCGCGGCAGCGGCGTCCCCGCTCCAGAGCCTGGGCCTGCAGCGGGGGCCCGTCACGGCCAAGGACGCCCCGCGGGGGGCGAGCGCCGCAGGGGCTTTCCCCAGAGGGTGGCACGCAGACGTCCGAAGGACTCATGGAGGCAATGCCGGCGAGTTCCCTATAAACTCAAGCAGTGGCGAGGCGCCCCGGCTGGCCTCTAGGCCCACCAAAGAATGTTCTAAGAACCTTTTCTTGTTGTGGGTTGCACGAACTGTTCTTAGAACATGTATGGCTGGGGCTGTTTTGATGTAACACATCGGGTTCATGGTCTAAGAACATGGCTTTTGTTCTGAGAACATATTTCGGTTCTAAAAACATGTCGTGGTAGGCCTAGAGGAATGCCGGGACGGTCGGTCCCTGCTCAACAATCGGTTCAGCCCCTGGATGCCGTGCTCGGGCCCACTGGCCATCAGAGATGCCCCTCGGGGACACAAACAAATCTGCCCCCGGGAAGGGATCGGGACCCTCACCGGAGGCTGCGGATTGAAAGAACAACAAGCATAGTGTCGGAAGTCCGGGGGCGCGCCGTGCCCAGCTGTGCGCACTTGTGGCCAGTCATTAATATCATCCTCTTGAGGACAAGCGAAGCCTCTCGTGGCCTAGCCACCCCACTCAGCCACCCGTTGCTTTGAATGGGGTGCCTGGCATGGTGGCCGCAGGTGCAATTTTCCGTTGGTCATTTCGAGGTTATCGTCGCTCGAATCACATCGTGGGTTGAGCGACCCCTGCAAACTATCCAGAGGTGTCGAAGACTTGTCTTGTTTCAGAACCTCGTGGCCAACTTCGTGTGCGGATTGATGGGACAGCACGAGTTAGATGTTTCGTGGGCACCTTCTCGGATACGTGTCGTCGGTCTCGCGAATATCACTGCTCATCATGATGGCCATACTCATGTTTGCACAGACCGCCGAGCCATATTTCTATTCCGAGGTCTTTCACGCGGCCAAGGCGTGCTCATGAGGGTGCTCGTTGACGCGGCGCGCACCTTGCATTCAAATATCAAGGCAGCTCTAGTCATTCCGATGTGCTCCTCTTGACCTGTCATTGACAGTGTACGTTTCTGGCGCCAGGAGTCTGGTGATGGAAGGTGCCGGCGACCCTTTCTTGCTTTTTGTTTGTTGCCATTAGAGGGGCCACCTTGTCAGGGCAGCGGTTGACAATGCAACGAATGCCCGCGGTTTGACCAGCACCACCCGCATACATGCGGCACATTTGATAATTGACAGTGGGCAGGCACCTATCTGGAGGTATCAGAGTTGGAGTGTCAGCACGTCCAGAGGGCAGTAAGGATGCGAGCGTGTTCAAGAGAGTTCGTGTAGCGGCTCCGCGTGGAGGTCAGATGCGCTTGGGCTGCTGTGGGCCTTCAGCGCCATGCAGGTCACTTTGTTGAACATTTACCTGTCTTGCACAGTTCGATCATCTTGCTGATTTTGTTGCACACGCAAGGTCGCATTTCCTTTGAGGATCATCTCAAGCATAACGTAATCTGTTCTGCGCGCAGAGTTGTCGGCGATTGTCTGAAACGGGGATGAGAACTGACGACAAACAAGGCGGAGGAGGAGGAGGAGGAGGAGGAGGAGGATTGAAAGCAGGGAGGAGGGGGACGAGTGAGATCGATTTCGTGAACGCCCGCTGCGGGCGCCTGGACGCACTTGCTGCCGACAACCTCTGCAGAGTTTTCGATGTCGGGCGCTACGTTTAATTATACTGTTGAGCGTTGCGCACTCGTTTCAGTGAGCGTGGTTTCCAGGTTACCTGGAAGTTATTGAAGCCGTCACCTGCAAAACTCGAGGACGTACGCACCCACCCACCATTACAGTGTGTGCCCATTGATGCGCTTGCGTGTGCGAATGTTGACTGCCGCACCCCGTACGTGGATGCGTACGTGCGGTGCACATGTTTGGATATGAATTCTGCTGCGTTATACTCACATGCGAGTGGTCTTGTGTGCATGTGCCGGTGCGTGTGTGCGTGTGTGTTTGAATGTGTGTGCATGAAGTGATTGGTTCAGTTCGCAGAGTATGGCCCACATGTGGGAATCACGCGCGTTCATATCAGCGCGAGGTGGCACTGGTATGGTGGGCTGGGTGTGTTGTTGGCCTGACAATGAACGCGGGTTTATACAAAGAAGTTCATCGTTTTGAACATGAGGAGGATGCAACCTCATCATCATCAATTTGAGGGGCCAACAGGTTATTCGTTGTCCTAATGTGCGTAGCTGAAGCGGAGTTGCGCCGGGCGGGTTAGTGTTGTGGTTCGGGTTGTTCTCGTTATTGTCGTCGCCTCGCGGTCGTCCCGCGACCCACCCGTGCGCGACCCACCCCGCGACTCACTTCGCGACACAACTCGCGATCCACCCGTGAGCCAACCGCGGGTGGGTCGCAAGTGGATCCCGACGGGGCGCGGAGCGGGTGGGTCGCGGGGCGACGACGACAGCAAGAACAACAACGACAATCCGCACCACGGAGCCTTGCTTCAGCCACGCACGCAGGGGCAGACTCTGATCGAGGACCGTTCGGATACCACACCCTGATCCGCTGACCTCTGGACCATCCCGCCACTGTGGCTGGGTCGTGGACTGGAGGTCTCTTGGAAGCTTCTTGGGTGGGGGGCCGTCGGGACCTTCCTGGAATCCTCTTGGGGGTCTATCTGGGCCTCTTGTGGACCTGCTGGCGATGTCCGTGACAATCTTGGAGGGAGGGCTTCCCTTCGACCTTCGAGCTCCCCATTTCAAAACCCCTCGTGGGACCGTCTTCGGGGCCTTCTGGGGCCCTCGAGGCTGTGGGACTTCTCAGGCCGATCTCGGGGGCCTCCTCGGCCGCCAAGGACGCTCCTGAGACCGACAGGGCGAACAGCTGCTTGACTTCCGCCAGACAGTGGGCACGGAGTTTCTGCTCCTGCAGTGTGGCGCGGCAGCGGACAGTGGGGGCGTCGAGAGGACGGTGATGGCGGTGGGAGCGTCAAGTGTGGTCCTGCGGTGATGGCGGTGGGAGCGTCGAGTGAGTTCCTGCGGTGATGGCGGTGGAGGCGTCGAGCGGACGGCGCCCAGCACTTGGCAGCAGCAGCTGGCGCCAGAGCCCATGAGCACACGATCGGCGTGCCGGGCGGCCGCCTTTGGAGCGAGCCAGGGAATGAGGAGAAGGAGTAGGAGGAGGAGGAGGAGGAGGAGGAGGAGGAGGAGGAGGAGGAGGAGGGAGGAGGAGGAGGATGAGGAGGAGGAGGAGGAGGAGGAGAGGAGGGGGAGGGGGAGGAGGAGGGGGAGGGAGGAGGAGAGGGAGGAGGAGGAGGAGGAGGAGGAGGAGGGAGGAGGAGGAGGGGGAGGAGGGGGAGGGGGAGGAGGAGGGGGAGGAGGGGAGGATCGCACGCCACCGAGGGGGGGGGAAGAGAAACAATCCGACAGTCAGCTGAAACAAAACGCCCGAGGGGGGCCCATCGGAGTGGACCTTTTTGTCAATTTGACAGGAAGGCCAAAGACCTGTCAGGGGCCAGCGACAAGGCCCCCCAGGGCAACAACAGCTAGCCGTCTTCAAACGCCAAGTCTGCGGAAACCCTTTGCTTTTCCCGCAGCCTGGCCCCAAGCACTCGGGCTTCAGTTTCATTCAAACCGAACGCCTGCAGACAGTCTGCCGAGCAGATGGGGTCAGGTACAAATCCAGGGACCACCGCACTTCGCTGGCCCTTTCGCTGGACCCCTGGGCCGCCGTCCAAACCCCCAAAGACCTCCCGAGCCCGCTCCCCAGGCGACTTCCAGGGGCCAAGCTTAAAGGCGCGATTGGGATGTTTCGACCTTAAAACAGCGCGGGTGTTTTTGCGGCCAGGGTCTATCAGACTCGCTTGGGCCCCAGGGCAGACCGACTTGAGGCCTCTAGCTCCGACCGAGACCGTCGCATACCCTCCACACGTGGAGCAAAAAAATATTGGAGCGAGATCCTCACCGTGCAGCGGGAACTCCAACAGCTGGTGGCCGCCCTGCTTCCAGGGGGCCTGGTGAGCATCCCTGGCCAGGACGGCCAGGTCGGGGCCCAGGGGCACCTCAGGCAGGTCCTGGGAGGGGTCCGCTGGGGCAGGAGGGGGAGCAGCAGCAGCAGCAGATCGTCCCTCCGCCGCCTCCCTCCTCCTGAGCTCCTCCAGGTCCTCCTCCAGGCCTTCGCCGCCCTCGAGCGAAATGAGGGTGAGCCCCTGGGCGCCCACATTATCAAACACGCCTAGGTCGGAATAATGAACCTCGGCCCTGGTAATGAAAGAGGTGACCTGACGGGCCATAAACAGCATGCCTTTGACCACTAGCATATCCTGAGGGTCTTGCCTGCTGAGATCGGCGCCTTGCTTGGCCAAACGGTCGGCGGCGTCGTTGCCCGTTTTTTTTCAAACAGGCTGATCTTACCTTCCCGAACGTCATCCATGCTCGAATGGGCCTTGACCTTGCAGCAGCTCACCCCAGACAAATCGTTTTTAGCATACAGCTCCTTCCACAGATGCATACGTGTGTTGGCTGGACTCTCGGCCCAGCTTCTATGGCGACAGCACTCGAGAGTTCCTTTGCAGTCAGAGTAAAGCGTGAACGTGCCAATTAAAAAACTCGTGGCCATGAAAACTGCAAAATCTTCGCCATCTCGGGCGACTTGGTCAGGCAGAGTGGCTGGCGGGACGGCTCCAAACCAGCCCGTGATCCAGCGGCGCTCGCTGTCATAAATGGCAACTCCCCAGCCTGCCGAACGCAAAGCGGGGAACATTCCATCGTGACCCGAGCCGTCACAGAAGACGTGAGCGTTATCCACCGCCAAACACGCACCCACTCCTTCAGCCCTGAACTCCCACGCTGGGTCCCAGGGCCTCCGCGCGAGCAGCTGACAGGGGTCAGGGAGGATGCCTCGGGCGAATCGCTCTTGCAGTTCAACTGGGCAGCGAGCAAGACGAGCAGCCGCTGCCTGGAGCTCAGGCGGGAGATGGTCTCGCCGCCAAGCTGCACGGGCAGGGCACTCGAAGTGCCTGTGAAAAAGGGTGCCTCTGGCCCCGTGACAGATGAGGCAGTCTGCCTCGAGCTGGGGGTCGTGCTGGTGAAGCCTGTGCTGGCACCAGTGCGAGCCCATAACAAGGCCTCTCAAGGTCCTCTGCTCCCGCACCCCCCAAGCTCCACCCGTACCCGACTCCGCCCCGTCATCGTCGTCTTGCTGCCGTCTGCAGTGCAGCCTCTCGTTGAGGGGGCGCCAAAAAATTTCGCCTAACCAACCCTTGCCTCCGCTGATTTTGCTGAGGCCTCGGTGATCAGACAGGCGACGCGCAGCGAAGCGAGCACGGCGAGCAACGAAGGCAGGCGAGACAGAGGCCAGGGACCAAACCTGCCCTGAGGCCTCGCACAGTGTCCAGGGGTCGGTGAAAGTCAGACCTGCTCGCCCCGCAGTGAGGATTAGAGCCGCCACAGGGTCCTTGACCTGCGCCCATGGGCGGGCTTTTGACGCAATGGCCTGCCCTTGGGTAAAAAGAAATCGAAGCGCCGAGGGGGACAGGCGATTGTCTCTGAGGATCTGCACATATGTTTTCAGAGCATCGGCTGTGACCAAGACCAATGGGTCTCGGGTCCAGCCGCCACGCGCGCACATGGAAGCTAAGTCCAGGGAGCAGCCACGAGGCAACCGCCCTTCAGCGCGCAGCGCAGCTACCCTTAGTTGATTAAGTTTGCCGTGAGGGAGCCCTTGGATGTTGGCTCCCCATAGAGCCTTGGCAGAAACTCCAGCCCGAAAAACAAAGCCCGCTGGGGCTCCAGCGTTTCTGAGGGCCACGATTTTGCCGACCTTGGCTTGGGCGGCGCAGAAACGATCGTGATGTGTGCTTACTCGCCTACGGCTGCCGTCGGTCGCGTCACCTCCTAGATCCCGATGGACCTGGGCGCGCACCGACTCTGGGAGGCCACAATCGAGGAGGATCCCGTCCGCCACCTCCCCCGAGGAAGAGAGGAGGCCGAGCTTATTACAGGCGATGGGCAGCCCCTTTTTTCTTAGGTCTGCCGTTATCATGCGGAACGCTTGCCCGAGCTCCCTGCGAACTACTTCCTTGCCTCCAACCGCGTGCAGCGAGACATCGTCGATTACATTTTTTATCCAGACGACTGGGCTGGCCGACGCCGCGCGCCGCAAACAAGCTAAGAGGAGCAAGCGGGAAAGAGTGGTGGCCCCAGAGCACCCTGCAACTACCGTGCCGTTCGGCACGAGGACTCTGCTGACCGCGCCTTGCCACGAGACCCTACGCGGTGCACGATACATCGAACAGTAGCTCCTCAAGAGGGCTTCCGAAAAACCTGCATGCTTGGCGGCTTCTCGCAACTCCTGGTGCGAGATGTGTTCATAGAACTTGCGCAGATCTATGAAAAGCGTGCAAGAGGCCCAGCCAGGCTGGGAACGGGCATAGGCTGCAAGAGCGTTGTGGACCCAAGCGCTCTTGTCACAGGCTGTGCTGGTGCTCATACCCCAAAAGAAACGCTCATCAGCGCGACGCTCCCACTCAGAGCACAGCCTGTGCCTAATTCTGCTCCAGACCCTCGCAAAGAGGGGAAGCAGCCCTATCGGTCGGACTCCTCCCGAAGGCTTGTCGAGAAAAACGATCAGCACTAGCCACATCTGATCCACCCTCGGATTCCTTTCCCAAGCAGTGAGGATGGCCGCAAAGGCCTCAACAAGCGGCCGAGGGAGCTGCAACAGGAGCCGCGGGCTGAACGCATCCCAACCCAAAGCCGTGGTCGGGCTGAAAGAAGCCGCCGCTTCTAGAACCTGTTCAGCAGAGATCGGTTCGAGCGAATCCTCCACCGTCCAGTCAAGGGGATGCTGCTCCCCCTCGCGCTCGGCGCTGGTCCAAATGGGAATCCACTCCTTGAGGGTCTGCTCTAGAGCGGCCTGGCCTACCAGAATCGAAAGCCGATTCTGCGGGAGGTCCTGGTCATCGGCCTCTTCGAAAACTGGCAGGGGCGGAGGGGCTGGGCCTTTGCTGAACCTGTGAGCGACACGACCACCTCCAGCCACCGACGACTTCGCCCACGACTTCCACTTCTGTCGGCCTTCAGCCGCCTCCTGCTTCACCCTGCTGACGACCTCCGCTTGGACCGCGTCCACTAGCGGCCCTCTGGTCGCGCTGTCGGCCAGCTGCGTAAAAAAGTTAGCCAGGGTAAGTCCACGGAGCTGTTCCTGCCCCGCCTCCGCGAACAAAGTTGAGAGGGGCGATGCAATCCTGACCAGCTGAGCCTGAACCTCTGGTTTAGTAGCTTTTAAAAACTGGATGGACAGGCGGCGCAGCGAAAGCCACCTCTGAGTGAGCAGATTAGAACGCTGGTAGAGCTCTTGGCCCCAAGCTGCTCGCAGAGGGACGAGCTGTATCTGACAGCCCTTGTGTCGGCCGAAAAACTTGGGGTCCGTCACACCGTGGACCTCAGCGAGGGCCCTTTCCGCAGAGGAGAACCATCTGGACGCAGCGTCCAGAGGATCCAGGCCCAAAAAATAGGAGGAGGAGGAGGAGGAGGAGGAGGAGGAGGAGGAGGAGGAGGGAGGAGGAGGAGGGGAGGGAGGAGGAGGAGGAGGAGGAGGAGGAGGAGGAGGAGAGGAGGAGAGGAGGAGGAGGAGGAGGAGGAGGGGGAGGAGGGGGAGGGGAGGAGGAGGGGAGGAGGGGAGGAGGAGGAGGAGAGGGGAGGAGGAGGAGGAGGAGGAGGAGGAGGAGGGAGGAGGAGGCAGGCTACGGGGGCTCTCGAGGGCCCCCGCCCGCCAGGGCCCCACGGCCGACCGAGGGGCTCGGCGGGACCGCTCGCACGCCGAGTCCCGGCGTCGGAGCCCCACAGACCTCCTCGCGCTGCGCGGAAAAATTCACGACGGCAGGTTCCTCGCTAGTTTCGGCATCCGGGGGCCTCTGGTGGGGGTCGACGTTGTGAAACAATCCCGGCGGCGTTTCTCGCTGTTTTCGGCCTGCGGGGACCCTTCCCGGGCCTCGGGGCCATCAACGAACGGCTCGGGATGAGAAGTCGGTCCCGGGGAATGGGTCGAGACCTTTGGGGGGGTCGACGTCGCGACAAAAATCACGACGTCGGGGGTCTGGGGCGGCGCTACCACGTCCGATCGATGCCAAGGCGACTCTCGCTGTTGCCGCCGGCCTTGGCCAGGAGCAACCAGGCGCGTTCTTTCAGTCCATGCGGGGATAGCTTCGGCTGCTCGGTGCGTTCTCCTCGCAAGCAGCGCCGCGAGAGGTCCTGGACAGGGTCCTTGGCGACCTCGAGACCATTCCGCTTGCCACTGGAGTCAGCAGAGGTTGTCGGAGGCGAAGCTTGCGAGGTAGTTTTTTTGTCGGCGGCGACGTGAGGCGCGAAGCACACTGTAGCAACAGCCAGGGCGCCTGCGAACACGCAGCGTGAGGTCCAGGAGCCACAGGACCGAGTGGCGACGGGGCAGCGCACGCGCACCGTCGCGGGCCAGACCATGGAGGGAGAGGACCTGCGACACTTGTTGCGCGGTTCCGCAAGCCGAGCTCGAGCTCCAGAACACGCAGCCCTTCCCTTTTTGTTGGAAGCCGAGCTCGACTCCTTTGGCGCCAGTGGCAGCGGCACGGCTGCTCCTGCGCAGGGGAAGCCAGCGGGGCCGATTGAACCAGGCGGAGGATCTCCTCCTCCACCTCCTCCTCCTCCTCCTCCTCCTCCTCCCCCTTTCCCCTCCCCCTTCTCCCCCCTCCCCCTTCTCCCTCCTCCCCCTTCCCCCTCCCCCTTCTTCCTCCTCCTCCTCCTCCTCTTACTCCTCCTCCTGTTCCTCTTACTCCTCCCTCCTCCCTCCTCCTTCGACCCCCGAGCACAGGCAAGTCCTCTCGCGGGCGGCGATACCTCGGGAGGGGAAAAACACACAGACACAATGAATCGTCGATTCCCCGGTTATGGGAAGTGGGGGGGGAAGACGAAAGCCCAGACAATCAGGGAAAAAATATGGGGGATCTTGGGATTTGTGTGCCCCTGGGCCCCCCTCAGTACCCCGCGGCCCCGCTCGTCGCCGCCGCCGCCGCCGCGGCGAGGTGCGCCCGGGAGGCCGCCCCTCTCGGCGCGGCGCCGCGCGCTGCGCCTCGGCCTGCGGGCCCTCGGGGCGCGCTCGGGGGCGCCGCCCGCGAGGGCCCGCCCCGAGGGCGGGGCGCCGAGGGGGCCGAGCATCCCGTCGGGAGCGTCCTTCTTACAGGGGGGAGCATGCAAGAGAGTCCAAACATCGTCTGGGGACGATGCTCCTATTATGCTGTTTAAACGATTCTTGGATCTGTTTGGTGCAGCTTCCATGGTTCATCCAACATCCGCCTGTGGGGGGACATGCCCGACCTCAGCCGAGCACGGCGACGCCCGCCCAGCAGCGAGGCCACGGCGGCGCCCAGGGGTTGCCGCCGGCCGGCTCTCGGTGCGCTCCGGCGGCGGCCTGCCATCAGAGGCGACGATAGGGGCGAATGGCCCCAGGGGAGAGTAGTGCATGTATCCAGGGGCGCCGATGATGCATGTTTTCGACCAGGCTCCCGGGCGAATGCGTGTCATGCCCGCCCCTGGGCTATTCGCCCTTCTCGTCGCCGCCGAGCTGCCAGAGCGTGCCGAGCTCCTCGGGCAGTCATGGCGTGCCCGAAGGCAGGGGGCGGAGGAGCAGCGTGGTCGGGGAGCGGGTGTCCACACTCCACACCCACGGCCCCGCGGGCAGGCACGGGCCGCGGGGCGTTTGCTGCCTCGCGGAAGCCCCGCGCGCGCGGAAGGTATCCGTGCGACAGCGTGTGCACGGGTTCTCGCGCCCCGGAGTCGAGGCCGCGAGGGCGTGGGTAATGATGGACGTGTTCGCCGCTGGCGAGAGCAGGCAGAGCCGCCCCAGAACGGCGACCAGCGTTTGGTGGGGGCGGCTTCGGAGGATGCGGGAGTGTGCGGGCGTAGGCGTAGAGCGACTTCGCGACGAGGGAGGGCGAGGTCAGGTTGGGGTTGGTGGCCACTGACGGCGACTGCATGGGCATGACGGGCACGCTTGGTTTGTACGAACGTTTTTGTTCGACTGGTCGCTGGCAGGCCAACCTTGTCCGGCCGCGCAGTGAGGGCGCGCTGCAATATCTTGACTTGGTCCCTGGAGGTGTTGACAGACTCGATGGCACCGACGGTGCGATTGACGATGCAGTCCTCTTGTCTGAGTGCAAACCTCGGCCGGAGGCGCTGCAGGCATCAGCAGAGTAGTACAGATCAGCTGGGATTAGACCGAAATCGGCGCTCCGCATTCGCCCGCCTTCTCCTCCTTCCGTGGGAGGCCTCCGGGGCCCAAGAGAGCCAAGCACGTCCAGAGGCCACGATCTTCTTCATCCTCGTCCTTGTCCTCCTCCCCATCCTCCTCAACCTACAGGCTCACTGCTCCAGGGTCATGGGGCATTAAGTGCGCTCTTCTCATCCCGCGATGTGTTTGCCCAGTTGCAGGAGTGCGTAGCGCAGAGTCGTCGTCCTCGGATGGAGTTCATGATCTCTTGTCTTGTCTTTTCCTGTCCTTGCCGAACGAACATGCGCCCATACTCATGTGGGGGTCGGAGGGGTGAGAATTGGCTATGGGTAGGGGTGCGAGTCGTCCTGGGGGCAGGCCCCCGTTCGAGCGGGGGCCCTTATCCGACACCACGCACTCATAGCCCCCTCCATCCTCTCTGTGGATATGCATGTGTGCTGTTCGTTCGCCCTGCCCTGTCCTCCTGCGCCCACAGGGCTGGCGGCCCAGCATGGAGGACGCACACTTCGCGATCCCACAGCTGGGCGCGCACGCGAGCTCCTCCAGGGCGAGAGCCAGGGACTCCGCGCCCCGCCTGCCTCGGGGACGGGGGAGGGGGGGACAGAGGTTGGAGCCGTCTGAGGGTCTGAGGTGGCCCAGCACCAGTTCCCGCCAGCAGGAAGGGCTGGCAGGTTCGAAGTGCTGTGTGCGGAGCGGTTTGTTCCTTCTTCTGCCTCCATGTGGGCCGTCTTTGGGCTCTGGGACCTCGAAAAGCGGATCTGGGGTGGCAAAGTGCACCAGACGGACCCCGGGAGGGGTTCGGGGACCGATTTTGATCGCACGTGGCTCCGTCCCCCCGTCCTGGCCGAGTCTCTGGGGTCCCAACCAGTTCAGTCTCCGCGGCCGCCTCCAAGACCGATCATCGAAGGAGCGAGGGAACGAGCTGGCCATGTTCAAATTCGGGCTGGACGTTTGCGACATCTTCATGGATGGAGGCCGGTCCGTTCTCAACATGTGGTTGTCTCTTTCACGCCGCGCAAATTCGCCGTCCCTGTCTACAGCAGCTTCATGGAGGGCGGCTCTGTTTTCAAACTGTGGCCTTCTCTCTTCAGCGCCGCGCACAGTCATTCTAGAACGTCGTTTCGCCCTCCAGGGTGCAGGGCGGCTCTTTTTTTGTTCAAGATGTGCGCTGTAGCGCCGCGCACATTCGTTTTCAAAGCTTGCAACAGTTTCAATGGTTCGAGCGGTTGAAGTCCCAGGAAACGGCTTGTTGGTGCGATGTAAGACACTTCATGATGCAACAGTCATATTGGTTCGCGGTGCTGAAGTCCCAGGAATGGTGCCCTGGCACGATTTAGGGTTGGCAAGCCTCGACAGTCATGTTATTTCGCGGCGTTGCAGTCCCAAGAGTGTTGTGGTACGATTTGGAATACCCACACGGTTGTCTTCCAAGGGCAGTCCTTGCAGTGAAAACGCATATTGCAGGGACCTCTGAAGAGGGAACTTGGAGGGATGGTTTTATGCAGCATTGTTGATGAGCCTTCGATTTGCACTGGTCTTCCTTCTCCTCCTTCCCCCTTTCTCCCCCGCCCCCCCTTCTCATTCCCCATCTCTTGGTCCCCGTTCTCCTCATCCTTGCCATCCCACCTTCCCCCTTCCCTTCCTCCTCCCCCTCGTCCCTCTCATTTCCCTCCACCCTGTTCCTAATGAGCGACTCCCTGTCGCACCCCTGACCTTGTCGGTAGGGCGGGCCCGGGAGGTTTCGCTGGCGATTTTCTCACCGCTTACGGTCCTGAGTCTTGACGTTTGCAACAGCTCCACGGAGGGAGGGCGGGTGGTGTTCAAAATGCGGTTCTCGCCCTGGCGTCGCGCAAATTCGTCTTAAACGTTTGCACCAGTTTCGCGCATGGAGGGCGGACCGTTTTCTAAACGTGGTTCTCGCTTTCGCGTCGCGTGCATTCGTCTGAACAGCTTGCAGCAGTTACACGGATAGAGGGCTGGCTTTTTTCAACATGTGGTTCTCGCTTTAGCGCTGCGCGCATAAAAAGGCTTGCATCAGCTTAGGGAGGGCGGTTCCTTTTCAAAACATGGTTCTCGTTTTAGCGACGCACGCATTTGTTGTGAACGTCTTCGACAGTGACAAGGGTTCGTATGGATGAAGTCCCCGGACTAGTGGCCTGGCACGTTTAAGGATTACGAGGGCGCAGCCATCATGTTGAAGTTCCGGGCATGATGCTTTGGCACGGTTGAGGATTATCAGACAGTTGTCTTCCAACGGGGCATTTCCCGCAGTGAAGACAAAGTTGTGCGGTGTGGACCTGTGAAGAGGGAATTTGGAGGGAGGGTATGTCACAATATCGTGGACGCGACCTGCGTCTACACTGGTCCCTCCTGGTGCTGGTGCTGATGGCCGTTGGTTCTCCTGAGAGATGCAGCCATCGCCCCGCCCCCCTCGTCGTCGTCGCCGCCGTCGTCGTCGCAGTCGTCGTCGTCGTCGTCGTCGTCGTCGTCGTCGTCGTCGTCGTCGTCGTCGTCCTTGTCGTCGTCATCGGTGTCGTCGTCGTCGTCGTCGTCGTCGTCGTCGTCGTCGTCGTCGTCGTCGTCGTCGTCGTCGTCGTCGTCGTCGTCGTCGCGTCGTCGTCGTCGCGCCGCCTTTGGTGATGGGGGAGCCTTACGGAAAACGGCTCGGACGCCCGTCGGTGGGGGAGGAGGGAGGAGGGAGGGAGGAGGGAGGAGGAGGAGGAGCAGGAGGAGGAGGGAGGAGGAGGAGGAGGAGGAGGAGGAGGAGGAGGAAGGAGGAGGAAGATGAGGAGAGGAGGAGGAGGAGGAGGAGGAGGAGGACGGAGGAGGAGGAGGACGAGGAGGAGGAGGAGGAGGAGGGAGGAAGGAGGGGGAGGGAGGAGGAGGATGAGGGAGGGAGGGACACGAGAGACGCGAGACGGAGAGCCGCGGCCCTGGGGGCGCGCAGGCCCTCCAGGGTGGACCGCCAAGAAGGGGGGGGCGGGGGGCGGGCAGGGTGCCCCTTCCACCCCCCCCTCCTCCCCCGAGGCCAGCAGCGCCTGGAGCAGCGCGGCCATGTTCGGGGTGCTGGACGGCCACGGCGGGGAGCAGGTGGCCCGCTTCTGCGAGAGGCGTGCGCCCCGCTCGCGCGCGAGCGCTCCAGCCCAGCCTCTGGGCTCGGGCTGCCCGCGCGGGGCCCCCTCGGCCTCCGAGGCTGCGGCGGGCTGGGAGGGCCGAGGCCCCGGGCCTCTCCAGCGCACGTGCTCGCGAGCACGCGGCCGCGATGTGCTCGGCGTGTGAGGCCCCTCGGCCTCGGAGAGAGCAAGGGCTGCTCGAGCGCCCTGCAGCCCCCCTGTGGGCCCGAGCTGGCGGGGGATCCCTGGGGAGCCGCGGGGCTGGGGACCTCCATACAGTGGAGGCCCATGCCAAGAGGCACCCTGCTTGCCTCCTGGGTGCCCTGGGTTTCTTGGAAGGTTTTGCGATGGAAAGCGTGACGCTCCCACACCGAAGATCCATGACCGTCCTGGGGTCTTAGGGTTGGGTTTCCTGTGGAAGGTTTCTTGTGGACTGGCCTCCACTGCAGGCCTCCCATGCACGGGGGCCCTCCAGGGGGGCATGGGGTTGCTGGGGGTGCGCCAGCCGTGCGCCTGCACCGGTCAGGGCCAGAGCGTGCGCTCCGTCCCGGCGCGCCATCCCCTTCACACGAGGCGCAGGAGGATATGTTGGTGACTGTGCGCCCCCCTGTGGAGGCGCAAGTCCGACCAGAGTGCATAGCAAAAGCCACTGTGCGGCCTGTTGTTATCCATGCGGCATGGCCAGACCACGCCCTGCACGGTGCTTCTTCCGGAAGCGACGCGCGCATGGTACAAGTACGCCCGAGTCCGCCGGCCCATCCCCCCCGTCTTCTCCTCGCTTTCTTCTGTCGCCCATCGTTCGTCCGCTGGTCGCTTCGAAGAGTGTGCACCGCTCCGGTCGGAGGATGGGCCCAGCCAGGGTCGGTGTACTTGGGTGGACGGTTGGCGGTCCTTGAGCAACTGCGAGGCGCGGGGCTGAGATGTTTGGAGAGGGGGAGGAGGAAGACTCGTGTACACCCAAGAAGGTGCATTCAGAGGAGGAAAAGGTACCCATACCTCTACCCTTTCCTCGTTTTCCCCTTTTCGGGTCTCCTCGGAGGCCCTCGTCGCCACCGCTGGATTCGCAGCGAAATCCTGGCCAGAACGTACCCCACTGGGGAGTAGCGGTACCGGTACTTTTTTGATCTCCCCATGCATCAACGATGTTGCAGTGAACCATCCCTGCAAGTTCCCTCCCCATAGGTCCCTACAAGGATGTGTCTCCATTGCGGGAAGCACCCCATTGAAAGACAACATTTTGAGAATTCCCAATTCTGCCATAATGCCGTTCCTGCCACTTCAACGCGGATCAACACAAGCGCTGCATCGTGGCAATTCGGAATCGTGCCAGAACATCATTCCCAGGATTCCAACACCGCGAATCAATGTGATTGTTGCGTCCTCACAATCCTAAATCGTGCCAGGGGACTTCGACCATATGAGTAACTATGTGCTGCATGCCTGTGAGATGAATGTGCGCAGCGGGAAGGCGAGAGCCACCCTTCGAAAAGGAACCACCCTTTATCCGTGAAGCTGCTGCAAATTGTTACGACGAATGTGCGCGGCGCTATGGCGAGGAGGAGGAGGAGGAGGATCGAGAGGGGAGCCAACATTATAGCTCGCCGCTGTGCGCGCGCTTGTGCTATGTCGGCGGTGCGTGGCCGTGTCTGTGGGGCGTAGGGTTGGTGGAGGGCCTGGGAGGGCATCTCCTGTTCCTTCTCCTCTCTCTCTTCGTACCCTCCCTGCTTTCCCGCATCATACTCCAGCCTCTCCTGCTCTTGACATTGGCCCCACCCCTTTCTCCTGCGTTTCTTACCTGTACCCTTCTCATCCTCTCTGCTCCTCCTGGTCCATGCTTTTCGCCCTCCCTCCCCCCTCCTCCCCCCCTGGCGGAAAGTAGCACTTGAGCCTCATTCGTGCTGCAAGGGCTTTACGGCTGGCTCCGCCGACCCTTTAAGCGAACAGTTTTAACACAGAGAGGCAGAAGGGGGGCGTGGGCAATGGTCAGCGGTGGCTTTGATGCGAGAGCGGTAGTCTAATCGTCTTCGGTCCATCCAGCCATTGCGCCTGAGTCGTGTTTGGGAGGCTTTGGGAGTATTCTGGGGTCTATTCGGGGGCTTCTTGGGAGGCTCCTGGGGGCCTGTAGCCCACTTGGGTGAGTCTTGGGGACGCTTTGGGCCGCTTGTGGGCTGCCTGGGTGTCTTGGGATCATGGTGGAGGGGTTGGCTTCCAACGGTTTCGTGGGGCACCTCGTGAGGCCTTCTTGGGGCCTCCTGTGCCAGCTTAGGCCGGTCGTGCTGGCATCCTGGACCGTCGTGCTTACTCTTAAGACCGACGCAACGAGAATGTTGAGATCACGCAAACACCTGAGAGACTCGACCGATCTGGGCCTCTTGAATCGTTCCCCAGGGCCTCCAAGACGGCCGGCGAGACTCCCAATTGCGCCGAAGTCGTCCGAGGCTGGCGACGAGACAGCTCTAGCGGGCTCAGGTGGCCCACAGTGGCCATATTGGCACCAAGATCGCCCGAGTCACCCCAGGGAGTGGGGGCACCTGGGATCCCCCCGCACTGGCGGGAAGTGGATCGATGGAAGGTTTTTCCTTCGACTCGATTGCAGCCAAAGCCATTATCCTCAGGCATTTGAGCTTGGAGCGCCCCGGTGGCCCCAGCGAAAGAGGGTAAGGACCCCGTCTGGAAAAGAGTCTCCCTGGACCACCTCAGGACAACCACCCCAGAGCTCTCTCTGACTCACGCCGGCGGGGTCGGCGTGTTTCATGTATTCCAGGCTACTCGGTTTTACTAAGTTTTTTTTTAGATTTTCCGCGTTCATGATTGACGTTTGTGTCAATTCTGGTAGCGATTTGTGTTCCGTTGTGTTGACTTTCGAGCCGCAGTTTCCCTTCATGTGGTGAGTTGCGTAATGCAGTTGTTTTCGGGAGCAGTTCTCTTTCCGCTTTCAGGTATGATCCCGGCCTGCGTCGTGCCGCGCCGGTGTGTGAATTGTGTGTTCCGTACCGTTTTCGACATGTGTCCCATACGTTTTCAGCTACCCACAGCCGCCGATCGTATTTGAGCTGTGTCGATTTTGGTTTCCTCCTAGTGTTGGCACTCCGTGTTCTGTCCGTTGTTTCGCGCGCGAATATGGTATTCCCCGTTTTGGGCTTCCGTTTTTCTTTCCATGCCGGTCGGCCGCAACCAGTGAAAAGTTGAATATTGGTACACACACAAACAAACAAAGAAACAACACAAGTGTTTTAAACCAGCCAAGTCCGTACTCCCTCCCCGCCCAGCTCCTCTCTCGTGTTTACGTCCTCCCGTTCCCTTTTCAATTTTGCTTCATATTGTGCCATGTATCTGCCGCTCCTCGTCCTCAGGTGTCGCTCTGAATGGTCAGCGCACGTTGGCAGTGCTTGAGGGTTAGTTGCGCTGGACTGACAAATCTCACCCTTCCCACCATCCAGAGGACCCCCTGAAGAACCCCACTGGCGGCGCCGACAATAACACATTATCTTGGCGAAGGACCCAACCGTATGCAGTTGTGGGCACCGCAATTGTGAATATCTTCTGCGGTGAAGCTCCCTGTGAGGCTACGAAGCACTGCACTGGGTGGGGGGGAACGCATGCGGGCGGTAGCACTGGGGCCGTCGGTGGAGCTCCCTATGAGGCCACGAAGCGCTGTACTGGATGCGGGGACGCATGCGGGCGGTAGCACCGGGGCCTTCGGTGGAGCTCCCTATGGGGCCACGAAGCGCTGTACTGGGTGGGGGTGGGGGCGTATGCGGGCGGTGGCACTGGAGCCGTGGGTGGAGCTCCCTGCGGGGCCACGAAACGTTGTACTGGGTGTGGGGTACGCATGCGGGCGCCACGGAGTGCTGTACTGGGCCAGCGAAAATGCCACATTGGGTGTGTGGGGCGCATGTTGGCGGTCCCAGTGTGGGCTTCGGTGGAGTATGGGGCCACGAAACGCTGCACTGAGTGGGTGAATATGCCACATTCTGGGTTTTCGGGACGCATGCGGGCGGGTGGAAATGTTAAATTTGGTGTGCGACGCATGCGGGCGGTCCCACTGGTGGCTTCGGTGGAGCTCCCTATGGGGCCACGAAGCGCAGTATTGGGTGGGTGAACATGCCAAATTGGGTGTGTGACGCATGCGGGCGGTCCCACTGGGGGCTTCGGTGGAGCTCCCAGTGGGGCCACGAAGCGCTCTACTGGGTAGGTGAAAATGCCAAACTGGGTGTGTGGGATGCATGCGGGCGGTCCCACTGGGGGCTTCAGTGGAGCTCCCCATGGGGCCACGAAGCGCTGTACTGGGTGGGCAAACATGCCACATTGGGCTTTCGGGACGCATGATGGCGGTGGCACTGGGGCCTTCGGTGGAGCTTCCTATGGGGGCACGAAGCGCTGCATTGGGTGGGTGAACATGCCACATTGGGTTTTCGGGACGCATGCGGACGGTGGTACTGGGGCCTTCGGTGGAGCTCCCTATGGGGCCACGAAGCGTTGTATTGGGTAGGTGGGACGCAGGGAAGAGGGAGGAGGGGGAGGAGGGGAAGGAAGGAAGGAGGGAGGAACGCGGGAACCGTCTCTTCAAAACGAGGGCCCAACAACACAGGATGGTTGGGAAAAAACACATCACACAGACCATCTACAGACGCCGCCGACAAATTGGGTTTTTGAGAGGTCCCTTGGACCTCTTGGGGCCTCCTGCGCATGGGAGTATCTGGGAGCGTCTGAGCCACGTCTCGGGAGATGCACATGGGAGTCCTTCTGGGTGCCCGTTGGGGCCCCGTCGGGGGCATCTGGGGGCCTGTCTGGCGGTATCTTGGAGCATCTTAGCCGCGTCTCGGGGGGCGCAGTTTGGAGTCCTTCTGGGTTCACATTGGGGCCCCGTCGGGGGCATCTTGGGGCTATTTGGTAGCATCTCGATGGAATGGACATGTTTCGAGAGAGTGGCAGGCAAATCGCTCAGAGCATGTCCAGCGCTATTCAGATGCGGGTTCTCGGAAGACGTTTTCGGGGCTTCTCGGAGGTCGGGTACTTCTCGCGGGGACCTTTTTCAGCTCCAGAGGTTCGGCAAACCTCTCATGTGGATCTGGCAGAGATCCGCGGGCATGCCAGCATAGTATTTGTAAGATGCTGGTTGTCTGTAGTCTGTCTTTGCGGGGCTCGTATTTCTGAGCATCTCTATGTTTGTTCTTGCCGGCATGTCTCCACCAAAAAAACGTATGGTGAGGCACCGCCCCTGCGAGCCGTTCTTCGCAAAATCCCTCAGCATTTGATACCGACGCCCCAGCCGCAATCCAGCCAAGACGCTGAGATAAGGACCACTCTGAGTTCAGAAAGGACTCGCTGTTCCTTAAGCTCTTCCATGGCTGCTCCCCTAACACTCCTCATGCGCCTAGGCGCTGATGGGGCCAAAGAGGGGCCTCGCTCCTCATTTAGCGCTCCTTCTGGTAGTATCTGGACTGTTTCGCAGCCGGCACAGCTGTGAGGCGGAACTGGAGGCCCGAGCTTGCCCAGACGTGCGACGCCGTGCTCGTTTGATTCCTTGCGCGTCTTCCAAGAGTTCAGCCTCTGGCGGCCGATTTCGCCAGACCCTGGGGGACAAACAAAAGACGGCCCACGAAGAATTGGTTTCAGAGAAGGGGGGCGAGAATCCTAGGGGTCGGCGGCCCTAAAAGACCGAGCCCGTCGGAGGCCTGAGTCATGGGCGGGACCCTGTGGGTTGCAAGTGGGAAGCCCAACGCACAGGTGAGCGACCTGGCAAGTTATCCGATTCGATGTCGATGCCCGCTTTCTCGACCGGATCCGATTCCGATGTCCAGCGATCCGAAGCAGCCCGATGCCCGCACAGCGTTGTTGTGCGACCTGGCGCGGCAGATCCGATTTGATCCTGCCTCCATGCCGATGCGACCCGATGCGACGTACGTTCCGATCCGATTCGGCTTCCCGACTCGATGCTGGGCGGCCCTGCCTCAGAAGGGCGGCGACCGACAGGTCCAGCACACGGGGCAGGCTGAGGGCGGGGCCGCGCGAGCGGAGGCCGGAAATATCGGGCAGGCAGGGCAGCCCAGGGGGCAGGACCCGCTGGGCAGGGCCAGCACTTGGAGGGAAGGGGAGAAGAGAAAGTTCGTGGCGGAAGCGGAGGGAGGGGGAGGAGAGAGGGTCAAAGGGAGGACGCCAAGGAGGAGAGAGAGGAGGAGACCAAGGGGCCCAGGAGGAGGAGGAGAAGGAGGAGAAGAAGGAGGTGACCCCGGTCGACGGCGCAGTGCCCCGCTGTCGCGTTGCGCCGAGCTTGCTCGAGACTCCGGCATCGGATCGAGCCTTCCACACCCCGCGCGCCAGCGATGGCGATGGCCCTCGCTTGCCTCGACGGTTGCATGCCTGCGAGCAAGGCTGGCCCGGGGCTGGGACGTGAGGGAGCACATTCCACATTTTCCCAATGTGAATGAAATAGGTTGGATGGAGTCCGGTCTACCCCACGCCCCCTGGGAGGTCCTCCATCAGCCGCGTTTCGCAAAGAAGTCTTCACGAATCGGAGCGACAGGCTATCCGCTTGCAGGGCATAGCGTGTCGCCGAAGCCGCCGCGGTGACACGCCAAGCAGAAGTGCCTGACCGTATATGTGCATGCCTGTTGGGCCTCTGCACGGTTGCATTTGCGTATGCCCATGTGTGTGTTGTTGTCCGAGTGCTCCATCGCGTGCCCACCTCAAGTGTTAATGATGACGATGATGACGATGGCGATAACGCCTACGATTATGAGTGTTATGATGATGATGATGGTGATGTCGGTAAGATTGATGGTGATTGTGTTTGTGATTGTGATGATATCAATGATCTTGTTCGTGATGGTGTTGGTGATGGTGCTTGAGATGGTGATGATGATGCCGATCACGACGACGACCACGACGACAACCTCGACGACGACGAGCATGATGACAATGACGACAACTACAACGACGATGACGACGATGATGATGCTGATGGTGGTGATGGTGGTAAAGATGGTGATGGTGATTCAGATGGTGATGATGCTGACGACGACGAGGACGATGACGACGATGATGAGGACGCTGATGTTGACGATGTCGATGCTGATGGTGATGGTGATGGCAATGGTGATGATGATGCTGGTGCTGATTATGATGCTGATGATGTTGATGATGATGATGGTGATGATGATGATGGTGATGATGATGATGCTGATGATGATGGTGATGGTGATTGAGATGGTGATTGATGTTGTGTGGGTGCTGCTGACGACATGAAAGACAACGATGTCCATGTCGTCCACGACGTCAACCACGACGATGACGACGAGGACGATAACGATGATGATGAGTATCGTGATGGTAATGGTGATGGCAATGGTGATGATGATGCTGATGATGATGGCAATGATGATGATGATGCTGATGATATGGTGGTAATGGTGATGGTGATTGAGATGGTGATGATGCTGGGGCCGACGACGACGACCACGACGACCACGACGTCCACGACGTCCACGACGTCGACGACGACGACGACGAGGACCATGACGACGATGATGAGGATGCTAATGTTGACGGTGACGGCGATGATGGTGATGGTGATGATGATGGCAATGGTGATTTTGATGATGGTGCTGATTATGACGCTGATGCTGATGCTGATGAGGTTGCTGACGGTGACGATGATGATGGTGATGCTTATGCTCGTTCTGAGTACGATGCTGATGATGATGGTGCTGGTGATTGAGATGGTGACTGATATTGTGATGGTGCTGATGACGACGACGACGAAAACCACGCTGCCCTCGACGTCCACAATGCCGACCATGACGACGACGAGGACGATGACGATGACGGCGATGACGAGGATGCTGATGCTGACGATGACGATGATGGTGATGGTAATGCCAATGGCGATGCTGATGCTAGTGCTGATTATGATGCTGATGCTGATGATGATCATGCTGATGATGGCGCTGGTGATGCTGATAATGACGATGCTGGTGATGATGATGATCATGATGATGATGATGATGGTGGTGGTGGTGGTGCTGATGGTGATTGGGATGGTGATGATGCTGATGGTGACGACGATGACGCCAACGGCGACGATCACGACGTCCGCTACTTTGACCAAACCGGCGATGACGAGGACGATCACGACTATGATGAGGATGCTGATGCTGACGATGCCGATGGTCATGATGCTGATGCTAGTTCTGAGTATGGTGCTGATGATGATGATGGTGATGATGACGATGATGGTAATGATGGTAATGATGAGGGTGATGATGCGAATGATGCTGATTATGATGCTGGTGATGGGGATTGTGATAGAGATGGTGCTGATGCTGATGACGACGACAACGTCCACGACGTCGACCGCGACGACGACGATTCCAAGGACGGTGACGACGATGATGAAGATGCTGATGTTGACGATGACGACGATGATGGTGATGGTGATGGTGGTGGCAGTAGTGATGCTGATGCTGGTGCTGATTATGATGCTGGTGCTGATGATGCCGATGGTTTGATGATACTGATGGTGATGATTATGGTGGTGATGATGATGATGATCATGGTGATGGTGATGGTGATGGTGGTTGAGATGGTGATGATGCTGATGACGACGGCGCCGACGGCGACGACGACGACGACCACGACCTCCACGACGTCCTTTACGTCAACCACGATGACAATGACCACGATGCTGCGGATGCTGATGTTGACGATGACGACGATGATGGTGATGGTGATGGTGATGGCATGGTGCTGATTATGATGCTGATGATGCTGGTGCTGATGATGACGATAATGATGATGGTGGTGGTTCCTGTGATGGTGATTGAGATGGTGATGATAATGACGACGCCGACGACGACGACGGCGACGACGATCAGAACGTCTACGACATCCATGACGTCGACCACGACGACAACGACAAAGACGAGGACGATGACGGTGACGAGGATGCTGACGATGATGACGATGACGACGACGGCATTGACGATGACGACGATGAGGGTAATGGTGATTGAGATGCTGATGCTGATGCTGAGGCTGATTATGATGCTGCCGATGATGACGAGGATGACGATGCTGATGATGATGATGATGCTCATGATGCTCATGATTATGATGATGACGACGACTGTGATGGTGATGGTGATGGTGATGAGGCTAATATTGACGACGACGATCACGACGTTCACGACGTCGACCACGACGGTGACGACGAGGACGACGACGATGATGACGATGCTGATGTCGTCTGCGAGGGTGGTGGTGCTGATGCTGATGCTGATGCTGATGCTGATTATGATGCTGCTGATGATGATGGTGTGGATGATGATAATGACGATAATGACGATGACGGTGGTGGTGATGATGATCATGATGATGATAATGATGATGACGACGATGATGCTAATGATGATGACGATGATGATGATGATGACGATGATGATGATGATGATGATGACGATGATGATGATGATGATGATGATGATGATGATGGTGATGATAGGGGTGATCTTCCAGAGGGCTCGTCCAAGCTCAGGCGGCACTCTCGCACACCGCTCGGGCGGCGCTCCCCTGCTCCTGCCCTTCCGCTTCCGCCAGCCGCAGCTGCCAGCGGCGACGACCTCTCCTGCCGTAGCGCTCCCCGCTGCGGCACGCATTACTGCCGCGACACGACAGCCGAGCATCTGATTGAGACACCTTCCCCCTAAAAGCTGGGCCAGCGTTTTTTTTTATTGTTACCAACTTGCCAGAAAGCCGGTCCAGTTTCTTGAGCACGTCCGCGCCTCCAGCGTTAGCAACAGAAAATAGCTCAGGTTCTTTCAAGAATCGTCCAGGAAGCTAGCTCCGATTTCTTGTATGATAATGTTGTTGGTTCTGTGTTGGGTTGTAGCGCAGCGTCCCGATGCCACAACGCTTGTGCTGCCAAGCCGCCGCAGTCCGACGGGGGCGCCGAGGCGGCAGAGGGATCCTAAAAAGCGCTGGCCGCTGCCACCCCCGCCGCCGCCCCGCGGCCGCTGCCCCGCCGCCGTCTCCGGCTCCGGCTTGGTAAGGCTCCAGACGCCAAAGGCCTACGAGCAGAAATGTTGAAGGACGGCACGGAAGAATTGCACGGCGCACTTCTCCACCTCTACAACGCGATCATCCAGTCCGACGCTCCGCCGCCGACCAGCTGGAAGAGCACTGTCGTCACGGTCATTCCCAAGAGTGGGGATCTAACGCTTCCGCAAAACTATCGGCCCATATGCACAATACCATTGCTTTACAAGCTTTTCAGCAGACTTCTCTACAACCGACTCCAACCAACACTTGACTCCCGACAAACTGCAGACCAGGCCGGCTTCAGGCCAGGACACTCAACCACCGACCACTTATTCGCTTTCCATATTCTCCGTGAGCGCGCGCACGAATGGAACCAGAACTTGTGGGTAGCGGCGCTAGACTTCAAAAAAGCTTTTGACACCGTCGAGCACAATAGCATGTGGGCAGCGCTGGAGGCGCAGGGCGTCCAACGAGGATACATCTCACTACTCCAACAGCTGTACGAGGGGCAGACGGCCACGGTCAGGACTGACGTCAGCAGCAAGTCCTTCAGTCTCCTTCGGGGAACGAAGCAGGGCGACCCGCTCAGTTCCTTGCTTTTCAACGCTTTGCTACAGCACAGTCTTGCACCACTAATCACCGACTGGCAAAAGAAGGGCAAGGGAGTGCAGCTAGGATTCACCACCACCTCCACGCTCACTAACCTCCGCTTCGCCGACGACGTGCTCCTTACTAGCCAAACTCTACCGCGCCTCACCGCGATGCTCGACGACATCGTGCGCGCAGTGCGACCTCACGGACTTGAGTTGCACCCTTCCAAAACCAAAATACTCAGCAACCAGACCAGACGGACTGGCAGGGCAAGCTCGCGCACAGTACACATTCAGGGCATGGACATCGACATCCTTCCCCACGATGGCAGCATCAAGTACTTAGGTCAGCTCATCAGCTTTCACGACGCGATGGAGACTGAAATCCACCACCGTACGAGGGCAGCATGGGCAACGTTCACTTCGCACAAACAGGAGCTGACAAGCAAACACTACCCACTGGCACACCGACTTCGACTTTTCAGCCGGACCGTAACACCCGCAGCACTCTACGGAGCAGAGACATGGACGCTCACGGAACCTCTTCGGCAACACCTGCGGCGAACACAACGACGCATGCTCCGCATGATCATCAGGACACCAAGGCGACGCGCTACCCGCCAAACGACCCCGACGAGTAGCACCCAAGAACACGCGGACGACCGCACGACCACTCAAGCACCTGACCAAGAAACCAGCAGCAGCGACGACGCAGAGAGCAACGCGCCCCAACAAGACACGACCGACCGACACAGCGAGAGCAACGACAACAACAATGACGAGGACGCGATGGAGCCGTGGGTCGACTACATCCAGCGAGCCACGCGGCGCGCAGAACAGCTCATGCAGCACCACCACATCGAAAACTGGGAGACGATTCACAGACAGAGGTCGTGGCGCATGGCATCCAAGGTAGCCAAACACGAGCCCACCAGATGGACGTGGCGTGCACTGCACTGGCAACCAGGAGAGAACTCACGGCAACGTGGCCGGAGACACCACGGCGGCCAGCGCAAGCGCTGGGACGACGACCTCATCAGCTTCCTTCAAGAACACCGACCCGACCTGCACCCAGCGCCCACGCCAACCAACGAGCAGGGCAAGCCGAACGACCTCACTTGGGTTCGCTCAGCTCAAGACACCACCACGTGGTCGACACTCGAACACAAATACATCAGCACGTCGCCGACATTCACAACCAGGACTTCCTCCTCCTCTCCTCCTCCGTCATAACTTTTTGTGTGTTGCACCGAATCATGTATTGTGTGCCTCGCAGTTCCTGTGCATGTCTCTATGTTTACAGGAGGCCATGGCCTCACCCACCTGGTCTGAGCAGGCCCGGACAGCTGTCCGATGTGGTGGTTCCTTCGTTCGTTCCGCCGCCGTCTCCCTCTGCCCTGAGCCCAGAGCCGAGTGCACAGCAGCGCGCGCTCACGTTGGATCTTGATGGCCGTGTTTTCCACCACCACCACCACAAGATGGAGGGGGGGAGGAGGAGGAGGAGAAGGACGAGGAGGAGGAGGAGGAGGAGAAGGAGGAGGAGGAGGAGGTGGCGCTCACGTTGGATCTGGCGCCGACGCGATGCCCACGATGCCAGCAGGCCGCGATCCGCAGCTGCAGTCGCACGTTGCTCTGTGAGCGTGCACCGTGCCGCAGCGTCCTCCCGCGGTGCCCTTTCCCCGTGCCGGGAGCCGTGGCCGAGAGGCTGCCCCCCACGCGCTCCCGAGTGGTCCAGCGGGTTGGGTATTCTGCCGTCCTTCCAGGGAACTCCCCGTTCGCTTGCTTCCCCCTCTTCTCTCTGGGTCTGCTGGGCTCCGTCTCTCCATGTCAGTGCCTCTTTTTTTTCTTTCTCTCTCTCTCTCTCTGTCTCTCTCTCTCTCTCGTTTTCTCTGTCTCTCTCTCTCTCTCTCTCTCACTTTCTTTGTATGTTTTTCTTTCTTTTTTTGTTCTCTCTCTCTCTCTGTCCATCTTCCCGCGCGAGCCCGAGGCGTGTGAACCAGGCTAGATGCCCAGACGTGCTCGCTGTTGTGAGGAGCACGACGGGTGGTTTCTGACGGGCCTCGCCGGGCCCAGGACCGTCAGAGAACGACCCCGGATGAAGGGCGGCCCTGTGGGGGAGGCGTCGGGATTTTTGGGGACTGCAGAAAGCAAACATCTCGCTGCGAACGGGGGCCCATGCCAGGTTACGGTAGGTTTCAGTCGGGCCTGTCCCTCTACAGGGGGGGATATTCAGAAGTAGGCAAAACATAGTCTGGGGATGTTTTTTTCCGGCAAAAAAGAAAAACCTAATTTAACCTTTGGGGGGGATCTTTTGACTATTTGTTATTTTTCGCCCAAAATCCGCCTGTAGGGGGACACGCCCGACCTAAGACTAAAGAAATTAAACATCTCGCTGCGAACGGGGGCCCATGCCTGGTTACGGTAAGTCGGGCCTGTCCCTCTACAAGAGGAAAATTCAAAAATAGTCCAACAAATAGTCCAGGGAATATTTTGTTTTTTTCGTTCAAAACTATGTTGAGGTATGTTTGGGATATGTTTATTTTTTCGCCCAAAATCTGCCTGTAGGGGACAGGCCCGACCTAACGGTAGGTTCATGTCGTGTCGACCAGCGGCGACCTTGCCAGCGGTGTTCAACTTTGAACACCGCGGGCGACCCAGAATCGTTCGATGTGGAATTATTTGGACGTTTCGGGAACGGCCGATCGTGCAAGGTTGAACGATCCCCGCGGTGTCAGAAACCAACGCCGAAGTTGGCACGACACGAACTTGACGTACGCCGGCGCTGCGAACGAATCCTGCCCGGCAAGGGCGCGGGACGGATGGCCCAGGGATTTTCCTTCCATCCGTCGGGAGGAAGAGGAGGCGCAGTAGCGGCGAGGAGGACAGGATCCGGCGGGCGAGGAGGAGGGGGAGGAGGAGAAGGAGCAGGAGGAAGAGGAGGAGGAGGAGGAGGAGGAGGAGGAGGAGGAGGAGGAGGAGGAGGAGGAGGGGGAGGAGGAGGAGGAGGAGGAGGAGGAGGAGGAGGAGAGGGAGGGAGGAGGAGGGAGGGGAGGGGGAGGAGGGGAGGAGGGAGGGAGGAGGAGGAGGAGGAGGAGGGGGAGGAGGAGGAGGAGGAGGGGGAGGAGGAGGATGCTGGAGGAGGAGGATGCTGGAGGAGGGGAGAAGGGGCAGGAAGAGGGATGAGAAGGAGGTGGAGGAGAAAAAAGGAGGAAGAAAAGGTGGAGGAAGGACAGGAGGAGGAGCAGGACCAGTGTAAGCTCCAGACGCATCAGTGATGTTGCAAGAAACTCTCCCTCCAAGGTCCCTTGTCACACGTCCCGAGAAGAATCCATTTACAATGTGGGACGTGTCTCATTGGAAGGCAAAAGTTGGAGAAGCCGTAATCGTGCCGAAAACAATCCCTGCATCCTCAACGTTGGGAATCAACGTGACTCTTGCGGCAAGCCGACAACCCCAAATCGTGTCAAAACACCGTTTCTGGGACTTCAGTACCGCGAGTCCATGTGACTGTTGCGTCCTGGCAACCTTAAATCGAGCCAGACAGAACGCACTTCTGGAGACTTCAACCGCACGAATCCCTGCGACCGTTGCAAACTATACAGACGAGTGTGCGCGGCGCGAAGGCGAGAGCCACATTTTGAAAAGGAGCCCGCCCTCCATGTTTGAACTTTGTGTAGTAAACTTTTAAGACGAGCTTACGCGACGCTCATGCGAGAGGAACATTTTGAAAACGGCCCGCCGTCTACCCTTTGAAGCTGCTGCGAACTGTTCGAACACACGTGCCCTGCGCTAAGGCGGGAGCCAGATTTCGAAAACGACCCGCCCTCCATCTTCGAAGCTGCTGTAAACGTTAGGACGAATTTGCGCGGCACTAACGCGAGAGCCACATGTTGCAACCTGCCTCCCTGCCCTCCGAGCTCGAAACTGTACCACATGTCAATCCCAAGGATCATAAGTAGGAGGAGGTCTCAGGCGAAACGCCCGGCCCGCCCTACCGAAACGTCTGGGGATGCGACAAGCAGAAGTTATTTCTAAGGAAAAGAGATGGAAGAGGGAGGAAGAGGAGAGAGGGAGGATGATGAGGGAGAGGAGCGAAGAGGAGGACGAGGAGAGAGGGAGGAGGAAGGAGGCGGAGGAGGACGGAGGAAAAGGATGAAGATGAGGAGCAACGTCGACGGTGTCGTCGTAGTCGTCACCCACGGCGGCGAGTGCGACAACGCGATGACCACCACAACGAAGACGCGACAAACTACCACGGCCACAGACGCCGACAAACTACGACAACGCGATGACCACCACAGCCACAGACGACGACAACGACGCGACGAACGGCGACGGCGACGGCGACGGCGACGACGACGACGACGACGACGCGACGAGCGGCGACGACGACGACGACGACGACGACGACGACGACGGCGACGAACTTCGAATGACGAGCGACGAACGACGGCGACGACGACAAAGACTGTGAGCGTCGACGGCGGGAACGGCGGCTCCGCCCGCGAGGCGTTCTGGGCGCGGCCCGCCCGCGCCGCGGGCCTGCAGGGCGCCGCGGACCTGCGAGGCGAGCCGGGCGAAGGCGCGCGCGCGCGCCGGGCACGCCCGGCCCGCGGCCAGCCGGCAGCTGTCGAGCGGCGGCCGCTGCTCTTCCGAGGCCGGGGGTGTCCATCGCCGCCGCCTGGGGGGGCGATCTTCGGGGGCCTCGGCAAGCGGTGGATCTGGGCCCGGACAGGGTCGCGTCGCGAAGAAGTCAGGACGGGAGGTTTTTGGCCGTTTTCGGCCTCGGGGGGCCCTCGCCGGGCCCCGGGGCCGTCAAGAAACGATTCAGGACGAAAAATTGGTCCAGGGGACGTGGTCGGGACTTCCAGGGACCCCGCACTGAACAAAATTCAGGACGCCGCATGTTTGGGGTATAGCTGCCCCCCCATCAAGCAGTGGCGAAGCGTCCTGGCGTGCCTAGAAGCCAACCGAACAATGTTCCAAGAACTTTTTGTGGTTTCAACGAAATGTTCATAGAACTTTTCTGGCTGGGACTGTCTTGTTTTATCACATCGGGTTTATGTTCTAAGAACCTGGTTCTTGTTCTTACAGTTTCTCTGAAGAAAGTTTCGTGGTAGGCCTAGAGGATTGCCGGGACGATCGGTCCCTGCTCAACCCCAGGGCCTGAAGATGTCGGGGCCTCCGAAGATCGATCCCCCGGGCGGTGGTGATGGGCAGATCCCTACCTTTCGTAGCTCTGTCGCGGCCAGGCGCGCAAACCGGCCGCGGCCCGCGCGCCTGGCCGCGGCTGGGCGCACGCGTGGTGGCCTCGTCGCCGCCGCCGTCGCCGTCGCCGCCGCCGCGGCCGGCGTCGTCGTCGTCGTCGTCGTCGGTCTCGCCGTTGTCGTCTTCGTCGTCGTCGTCATCTATAACTGTGCTGCGTCTGCCTGGTCTCTCCTCTCGGGGGCGTGGCCTGTCGCGGGCTCGCTGCGGGGTGCTCCCCCCGCAGTGGTGCAGGAAGGGTCCAATTCGATAGCCCGCGCCGAGCGCGATCCTCCGATCCCATCTGTTCCGACCCCACCTGGAAGCCCTAGACACACTGATCTTTCCGCCCGACCACTTCCGCCCCGGGCCGCGCACGAAGCAGCCTGCAGCACCCCAGCGGGGGCTCCGGCCCCTGCGAGGGATCCATCCGCCCGCCCGCAACCTCCCCTTTCGCACTTACCCCTCGCGTGACATAGCCAGGACGAGGAAAGTTTGGCAAGGATAAGTCGGAAATCTCTGAGACCCGGCGGTTCTGGAGGATTCGTCGGGCACCGCGGCCGTCCCCAACGCTCTGAAAGCGTCCCGGAAAGCACTGGAACGGATTTGTCCTCGTCCTCGCACCGTTCAAGCTCTTCTTATGGCTACGGCTGGGAGCTTTCGATTAGCGTGTCGCCACGGCGGCCCAGGCGACACGCTATGCCTAACAAGCGGATAGCGTACCGCTCCGCTCCGCGGGGCGGGAGGCTCGGAGAGGCTCGGGACATCGACGCCTGGGGACCAGGAAGCGGATGGCGTGTCGCACCGAGGCGCGGTGGGCCAGAACCAGCGGAGCGACGCGCTACCCAACAGTTCCCGACCGCATCATCGCCTGCACTCTGTCCCCCAGCGCGTGCCGC
>CAUYUJ010007324.1:467500-477500 GCA_963575745.1 Prorocentrum cordatum
CATTCTGCACCGCAGAATGCAATTCCTAGCACAGGGTGGCACCTGTCAGAAACCTCTACGAACCATGCATGGCTTACGGCTTAGTGTTTGAATGTGTGAGTTGTTGTTTGTGTCCTTGTATTTTCCGCTGGGGTCTCTGCATGTTCCCCACGCCACTGACTTTTCCCCACACTCTCAGCTTTCAGTTCCTGTAACATATATGTCATTTCGTGGACCCAAATTCCTGTCCGCTCGCTCTTGGTTCGGCGCGATACTTGGATCGTCTTGCTCGGGCCGCACGCGCTGGTCCGTGTCCTGGGCTTGTGCCCTCCTCGCCCCTTCCCGCCCTGTCTCCCTTCTTCGTCGTTCGCTGCTGCTGCTCTCCTCGCAGAGCTCCCGTTGGGAGGGCGTAGATCTACACTTTGTTGGTGCGTGCTTGGGCTTCAGTGGTATCCTCTGGGGCGCGCGCCCAATGTCGTGCTGTCTCCCATGCCCAGGGCCAAGGTTCGCGGCGTGCGCTTGCGTATTGCAGGTCGGTTCGCATAATGCTGCCAGTTCGCTTGGCGAAGTATTGTTTCATTGTGTGGGCTCTCGGAGTGGCACGTCGTTGTGATGCCTGCTCCTTGATACGGAAGCACTTATTTTTTGGAGTCTGTTCGACGCTTGTTGGCCCATTGCCATGCATGTGACGTTGCCTTTCCGTATCGCGAGGATTCAATCAAGTTTATGTGGCGTGGTATTGTTTGAGGGTTTTTCCATGTCCTCAGGTTCTTTGCGATACCAGTATGACCACCCGCTGATACCCGTTGGTATGTTGTTATGTCCCGTGGAGGCCATGCTGTTGTGTTGTACGTTTCGTCTGTTTTTTTCTCTCTGGGTGTTCACTGGAATGTGCCAGGGCTTGTTCTCTGAAGGGCTTCGCCCTCCGCCGCAGGCCCCTTCCAACCCCTCCGATTGCTTGCATGGCCACGCTTGGTTGGTAGCTTCGTTGGTTATCTTGTCGTTTGGCTGGTTGGCAACTTGGCTGATTGGCTGGCTATCTGAGCTGTAAGCTTGCATTTGATGTATGCCTTTTGCTGGCTGGCTGATTGCGCGCATCTGTAACGATGAATGGGGGGGGCTTCGGGGGCGCGCTTCCACTGCACCGTACCAGGTTTCCAGGCTTGGGGAGCGCGCTCCCCTAGCGACTTGAGAGGATTCGTGGACTCGAGCTTCAAGCCGAATTCTTAGGAAACCGCTGGGGGCCGAACAGAGCCCCCCGAAAAACATGTTTTCCGCTCTGGAGTAGGGGTGGCGCTATTGGGCAGCCTCCGTGGAATGGGTTCGTTGCCTCGGGAGCGTCAGGGCACGGTACTGTACTGAGGGTGGTTGCTTCGAAGACGCAGCTTCGAGTCAGTCACGAAGGTGTGTGGCCTCGGGAGCGTGAATCCGGTGTGACTTGCTGGGGATTGTGCTTTGGGGGAGCGCGAGCCTGGCGTAATCCAGCAGGGGGCTGCGTGGGGCCTGGGGAGCGCGAGCCCGGTGCCATTCGCCAGGGGGTGCCGCCTGTCGAGGGCGCGGCTGGTGCAAGTTGTGGGCGGCCGTGCTTTGTGGAGCGCGGGCCGGGTATTGCTCGACTAGGGGCTGTGGCCCGGGGAGCGCGAGCGATTCGGGCGTCACTTGCAACGGCTTGTGGCCTCGGGAGCGCGGACCCGTTGTAGTGTCTTGGGGGTTGTCCTCGGGGGCGCGAGCCTGGCGCAATTTACGATAGACTGTGGCTAGGGGAGGGCGGCGAGTGTGGTGCAGTGTATGAGGGACTGTGGCTTGGGGAGCGCGAGGCAGGCGTAATTTACGAGGGATTGTGGATTGTGGCTTGGGGGGCGCGGAGCTGGTGTAATTTAAAGCGGCTGTGGCTTGGGGAGCTTGATGCTGGTGTAATCTACAACAGACTGTGGCTTGGGGAGCGCGAGCCAGGTGTAAGCGCAAAATTGGAGTGATCTGCAGGGGATTGTTGCTTGTGGAGTGCGAACCAGGTGTACGTTGCAATGGATTACGGCTTGTGGAGTGCAACTCTGGTGGAAGTTACGAGGGATTGTAGCTTTGGGTGCGCGAGCTTGTTGTAATAAATGCGGGATTGTGGCCTCGGACGCGTGAATCTGCTGTTTTTGGTGTTTCCCAGGGCCCTCCCTCGGAATTCATAGCATGTGATGTTTGGAGAGGGGGAAATCGTTGTGCATGCTCGCGTGATTGCATGATGTCTAAGCGAAGTGAGTCTTGGTTGTCGGTCCAGTTTTCTGCATCTCATTCGTTGGCAACCCGATCAGGGGCGTACCTGCGCAGAAGCCTCTTTTCGAGCTTCCCCCCGGCGCGGATTTATTGTAGAGGCCTCCTGCCAGTGCCTCCGATCCGAGACGATTCCGCTGTCGGAAGGACGCTTTCGCCCCAGCGCGCTTGTTCAAACGTAAGTGGTTTAGAAACAGCTTGGAGGCATTGCGTGGGCTTCTTGAGGGGCCTCTACGGCGCATCTTCGAGGCCTCCTGGGGGGGCGTCTTGGAGGTGATTGTTGAGCCTCCTGGACGCCTTTTGGGCTTCTTGGGTGGCATGCAGGAGGCATCCTGGAGGCCTCCTGGGGGTGTGAATGTTTAAGCCTTCGGGAGCGCTTTTGGGCGCCTCTTGGGAGCCTCTTGAGGGCCACCTGGAGCCTTTCGGGGTTTCTTGGGGACTCCCAAGGCCATTTTGGTGCCTCCTGGGCGCCTCTTAGGCCGTCTTGGGCCCTTCTGGGGCCGTCATGGAGCCCTCTTGGGCGCTTCTTGGGCCCGTCCAGGGGCCCGCTTGGGCTGTCTTGGGGGCCTCGCGGGCCGTCTTGGGCCTTTCTTGGGCCGATTTGGGGCCCTCTTGAGAGCCTCTGGGCCGGTTTTGGGGGTCCCTTGGGTCGTGTTGGACACTGCGAAGGCCGAAGAAGCGAACATGCAAACAAAAATACGCTTTCCCAAGGGAATGGGGCAGATTTTCCGTCTTTGGGCGCTCTTCGGAGGTGTCGGGAGGGTACGTTGGAGGCTTCTGGAGCCCTCTGAGGAACATATTGGGTGTCTTGGAGCATTGTTTCGGCCACTCAGGGCCCTCTGGGGCCGTCTGGACGGCCGCTGGGTTTTTTATGAGCCCGCGTTCGAGCTCTCCGGGGCGAGGGGCCGACCCAGAGTGAGCTAGAGTTCCGATTTTGCCACCAACCCCCCCCCTGCCCCGGCAGAGCCACCCCGGCACCCACCCCCCCAGCAGAGCTGAAGCTCAAGGACTGAGGTTCAGGCTATATCTGAGGGTCTTTGAAACTCACACACCGGATCGGCGGATTTCCCTACGTCAGTGGAATGCGAAACGAGAAGTTCTAGACCTGGAACTGGAACTTGGAATTAGAACTAGCGCAGGGAACAGGACAACCTGCGCCACGCAGCCTTTTTGCCCCAAAGGGGGGCGGCGCATTGCCTTACTAACATGGCTGACGATATGTACGATGATGTGTGTTTTCCCTACCTAGGCTCTGCCTAGAAGGGTTCTTACTCGCTTTGCTTAAAGGGGCCGGGCAGTGGAAATCGCCCCGGGCGGTTCCCACGGTCCCCTGGGACCCAAGCAAAAGCAACAGCAAAGGTAAAAGCGAATGCGCGGTTCCCCCAGTTGCGCTCCCTGGGTGCCAAGCAACAGCAACAGCAAAGGGAAAAGTGAAGGCAAACGCGAAGGCAAAGCACAATCATAGCATAGCATAGCATAGCATAGCATAGCGCAGCATAGCATAGCGCAGCATAGCATAGCATAGCATAGCCTGACCTAGCCTAGCCCAGCATAGCATTGCGCAGCATAGCATAGCATAGTATAGCATAGCATCGCAGAGCATAGCATAGCATAGCATAGCGCAGCACAGCATCCACTATTGTTGCTGCTTCACTTACGGCGTGTCGTTGGCTGTTCTGGCGCTACTACTACTACTACTACTACTACTACTGCTGCTGCTACTACTACTACTACCACTACTACTACTACTACTACTACTACTACTACTACTACTACTACTACTACTACTACTACTACTACGACTACGACTACTACTACTACGACTACTACTACGACTACTACTACTACTACTATTACTACCACTACTACTACTACTACTACTACTTCTACTACTACTACTACTACTACTACTACTACTACTACTACTACTACTACTACTACTACTACGACGACTACGACTACTACGACGACTACTACTACTACTACTACTACTACTACTACCGCTATTGCTACAACTACGGCGATGAGGAGAAGAAGGAGGACTGCGTTTACCGCTCCTACTAATTTTGCTTTCCTAGAGGCTCCAACTCCTAGGTAGGGTCGCACTGGGATGATGTTGTCCGAGGGCTCAGCCAAGTGCTGTGTTCATGTAACCCATGTGCACATGTAGCCCCTGTTCACGTGTACCCGATGTAGAACGTGGGAGCGTGGACAATGACAGCCGAACCTCTACAAGAGTTTGCTAGCATTGGGGACAAGCCCAGCCATGCTATCGGCACAGCACATGCACGAAAGCGCGCACGCCCGCAAGCACTCGAGCCCACCCAGCACCACCACAGAAGGGGGGGACCCTTCGGTGGGGTGGGGTGGGGTGTGTCGGGGGCTGGGGTTGGGTGTAGGAGGAAGGGGAGGGGGGGAGGGGGGTGAACTCATTACCATGAAGAAGGGGAACCTCGACACTGGATCGCATTTGGGTATCGCCATATGCCGCAGTGATTTTAAAAGGAGGCTAGGCGGCACAAAGTCTTGTTCACCTCACGATAATATTTGGTGAATCGGCGGTCCTCGGATCGCACGAAGACAGCTGCATGGGCATAGCGGGCTGGCGACAAGACCACAAGCAGCAATGTTGACCAGGTATTGTCTCGCACCTTGATTGATTTCCTGCCTCCCATCGTTCCCCATCGTAGCTACTGATCGGTCCCGGGGTAAGGATGCGGTGATGGCAGATGGATATGCGGTCACCGAAGTTGGTGCGGGTCTACCTGCAGGAAAGGCTTGCGTCGCGGGTCAGGTCAGACGCCTCAGATGCGATACGTCTTCAGCGGGCACTTTGCCGAGCCTTCGGTGTTGGCAGGATGACTGCACGATGACCCGAAGGAAAATCCCCTCCCTTTCCTGTCTCTCTCTCTTTGTGCGCTGGACAGGTGGTAGTGGGAGGGAGGACGGCAAAGAGGGAGGGACAACATCATCGTCACCATCGCCATCTTCGTCGCACCATGGCCATATCGGCATCACCGTCGTCAGCGTCGTCATGGTTACTATCGCCGCCGGTGTCGCCGTCGCCATTTTCGCCATCGCTGTCGTCATCGTCATCATCGTCGTCGTATTCGTCAACGCCGTCCCCGTCACCGTCCTTGCCGTAGTCGCCGTCGCCACCGTTGCGTCGTTGTCCTCGCCACCGCCACCACCGCCACCGCCGCCGCAACAGCTCGCCATCATGAGCCGGAGCGCCGGCTGCAGGAGGCAGGAGGCGGGTGCTGGGCGCCCGAGGAGGAGCCCGTCGGAGGAGGCGGCGGAGGGAGCGCGGAAGATGGGAGGGTGGGCCGAGCGGACTGGCGGCACGAGCCAGAAGCAGTGGCGAGGCGTCCCAGCTTGCCTACCGGCGCACGACAGGATGTTCTAGGAACCTTTTTTGGGGACGCTCCTGCCTGAGAGCGTCTCGACTCAATACACCGGCTGTATGTTCTAAGAACATCGCTTTTGTTTTTGGGGCACTCTCTTGTTCTATGAAAATCTCGTGTTGACCTATAGGAATGCCAGGACGGTCGGTCCATACAGGGAAGACAGTCGATTTAGGAGGGAAGGCGGGGAGGCAATGGAGGAGGAGGAGGAGGAGGAGGAGGTACAGGAGGGCGACGGGAAGGAGGAAGAGGACGCGGAGGTGGAAGGGCAGGGGGTTGTGGCCCCACAGCCCTCCACGAATGCCCCACCTGTGCCGTCAGCTCCGTGCAGAGGCGCTTCGTCGACGTCGCCGTCCCTGCCGCCGTCGGCTCCGCCGCGCAGGTCGCCCGCAGGGTCGCGAAGATCACCGCGCTGTTTGCGCTCCGCGCTCCCAGGTCGGAGAGCTGCCCCTCTGGGGGGGCGGCGGGCGGAGAGCGCGGCGTTGATCTGTATCCGCCCCCCGCGCGGCGCGGCAGCGCTGAGGTCGGGCAGGTCGCGGGCGAGCTCGGGCCCCCGCCGCCGCCCTCGTTGCCGCCGCGCTCTCCGTCGCCGCCGCCCTCGCCGCCACCCGCCGCCCGCCGCCGCCGCCCATCGCCGCCGCCGCGCATCGCCGCCGCCAGAGGAGCCCCCGCGGCGGCGGAGGAGCCCGCCTGGGCGCGGGGCTGCCCGGCACGGAGCTGCCCACGCTGCTGGGCAGGCGGGCGCCCGGCGGCAGGCCTGCAATGACGCCGCCGCGGCTGCGACGACGGCGGCAGCCGACGAGCGCGAGAGCGCGGATCGCTTGTATTCTGGAGCGTTCCAGGAGAATCGCCGGCCAGAATGTTTGGAGCCGCTCCAAGCATGCATTTGCGCATGCATCTCACCATCTTCCACTTCACCATCCGTTCATCATCTACCCTCGGGGCTGAACACGACCGGGGCCCGCGGCCCCCCCAGGGGAGACTCACACGCAGATTGTGTGTGGCTTCGACAAGGGACGGTGCCACTCGTTGCCATGATTCTACGGATCATATTGGCGTTCCTTTCGGGGGCAGGCGGTCTTGGGAGCCAGCAGGCGGCCTTCGGGGGTCCATGGGCCACGACGTGCGTGAGGGGTGTGCCAAATCGAAGCTTCCCTAAACTGTCTGAGGGGCCAGCTGAGTGACCCTGGGAGTCCACGAGGCACGAAGTGCGTGGGGGGGTTGCTGAATCGAAGCCCCCTTCAGCCGTATGGGGACCAGCGGATCGGCGCTAGAAGTCCATGGGGCACGGAAGAGGACCAGCTGAGCGCTCATGGTCCACGAGGTGTGTGAGGGCTATGCCGAATTGAAGCTCCCATGGGAGTGGAAGGGCCTAGCATTTTTTTTACGTCTCCAAGAGTTCCGAGGCGTAAATCACTAGCAGTTGTTCGTGCCCCAGGAGCCTGAGAGCACAGTTTACTTGTATTGATACGTGCCAGAAGGAGCAGTAAGGTGCTGAAGGCCTGTGCCGCGCAGGTTGCTCCACATATTCCGCCACATGGGCTCTTTTTTCTAGACAGAATTTGGATATACCCCCCCCGTTCAATCCGTCCCCCCGTTGTGTGTATACATACATGAGTACAACTTAATGAGAAAGGGAAAGAGAGAGATAAATACACCAAAACACGCAAGATAGAGAGAGAGAGAGAAACTTAACAAACAAAACCAAACAAACAGAGAGAGAGAGAATGAGAGACAGAGAGACAGAGAGAGAGAGAGAGAAACATCCAGAGACGGATAACTGTACCTATATATATATATATATGCACAAATATGCAGCCAACACAACAGCAACCCAAGACTCTAGCACGTGTTTGGCCCGTCGGGCAGGGGAAAGGCTCTCTGCGGCAGGACTCTGCTTGCAGTCGCCGGCTCGAGGCCGCCCCGCTCGAGGCCACCTCCGCCGCCATGGGCCTCTCCCCCGCTGCCACCGGGCCTGCATCGGCTGGCAGGGCCCAAGCGCCCTCGCGGGCTACCGCTGGCAGCGCGGGGTGCGTGGGCCCCGCAGGCCGCGGCCGCAGCGCCGCTGGCGGGCGACGAGATCTGTGTACCTCCGCTGCCGTCCGGCCAGCGCCCCTCCTCCCGGGCCCAGGACTCGTGGCCACGCCTCCCCCCCTCCCTCCCTCCCTTCTCTCCTCTCCTCTCTTCTCTTCTCTTTTCTTCTCTTCTCTTCTCTTCTTCTTCTTCTTCGCCCCCGCTGCGTTTCCTGGGCGTTTCGGCCGAGCCTGGGCCCCAGGGCGGGCATGTGGCCAGCGGCGGTGGCTGTGTGCAGGGCTCGTCGGCCCCAGAAGGCTCCGCCCTGCCCCGCTGGAGCGCGTCGGCCGCGCCGGCGGCGGCGGGGGCCGCGGCTGCCGCGGCGGCGCTGGCCGCGGGGCGGAGGCCCAGAGGCCCGCGGCGGGCGCACGCCGGGGCACCCGGCGCGCGCCGCCCGGTGCGGCGGCGCGTGCCCGCGCTCGGCGGAAGCGGCGGGGCACGCGGGGCGGCGCCGCTGCGCGCCGTGGCGGGCGGCAAGGCTCTGGGGGCGTCGGGCTGGCGCCTTGGCCGATCCTGGCTGCCTTGCTGGGCTGGTTTTCCACCGCCACCACTACAAGTAGGAGGGGGAGGGGGTCCTCCTCCTCCTCTTCTTCCTCATTTTCCACCTCCTTCCCCCCGCCAACTTATGGTGGTGGTGGTGGTTGTGGAAACCAGACCCATCATGACTGGCGGCGCGCGCACGGGGGGGGATGCGCGACCGGGGCCGCTTGCCAAGAAGCCTGGGGGGGGGGCTTCTTGAAACGCGGGCGTTTTTCTTGGAAGGGCCTGGAGGCTTCTGAGAAGGTTGCTGCGTGGCCTTTTTGGTTCTTGGAAGGCCCCCCGCCCCTCGCGCCCCCCCCCTTGTGCACGCCGCCAGGCTCCCCGCCAGGGTCGGTGGCCAGGTGGCGCTCCCCGAGAGGAGAGCGGTGGCGGCGGCGGCGACACTCCCAAGTTCACGTTTGACGGGGACCTGGGGGCGCGGTTCCCGGCTTAGTTGACTCGATGCGTTTTTTTGCTGAAACGCAACCCGAGGCGTGTTCAAGACGTCCGTGTGAATACGTTGCGTGTTGTCTCCACGTACTGGGCCACGTGTTGGCGAATGTATCGCGTCGAACCTACGTTTTCAGCCCACGCGTTGAGCTCCGTATGTGTACGATACGTGTTGCGTGTTGCGTATCGGGGCAGCTAAGGTTCCTGGAGATCACCGAGCCTTACTTCGTGCCAGTTGGCAAGGAGGCCGCCGGCGGTTTCGGGCCGCTGCTGCTGGCAATGATCCTGGGCGTGGGGGGCGTCGCCTTCTTGTCCTTCCTGGGGGCGCTGAAGGTCTCAAGGGCAACGTTTGGGAGAGGGGATCTGCTCAGGGGGGGCCACGCATCGACCCCCAATCGCCTACATATCGTCAATAGGGGCCCGACAGCCCACCCCGCCGAGGGCCCTGCGATTTCGCTAGCGAGGGCCTATCGCCGATCTGACGAGGACGCATCGCCGATTCCAAGCTGGTGTTTTGCACCGCGAGCTGGTTCCCCCCCCCCACTGTGGGCACGCGAAAAAAGAAAACGGCTTACCAGCATGTGCCCAGCGGGAAGTTCTGGTCTCCCGATGCCTACAGGGACCCGCAGAAGTTCTGGGGCACGTCAGGGTCCTCAAACACTTACGAAGAGGACGTGCCCCAAGAACTCTGATAGCGAGGTTTCTCAGCGTACGTCTTTGCCGTGAGTATCGTTCCCCCCCTCGAGGCCGTCGCGGCCGTGCCCTTCTTGGCGGAGCTTGTGCCCAAGCCGGGCCCCGAGGCGAAGTTCGCCGAGCTCGCGCAGCCGTTCAGCCTCGCGCTGGCCTCCACGGGCGTGGGCGTGGCGGGGGCGGCGTTCTTCTCGCGGCGCAGCGACCTGGAGGGGCGCTGGACGCAGGATGCCATTCGTTTTACAGCCGGGGCCCTGAAGAAGGAACTCTGTTGGTTGGGGAGGGGCTCCGCGTTCCGTAAGTGTGTCACAGCTTGCCTCAGGTTTTCCTTATGTCTTCGATAGGTAGTCGGAGTCTAACTTATGGAAAAAAGGGGCCTCGTTCCTTATTTAGGGCTCCTTAGGTCAACGCCCCGACTGTATCCCTTGGCGATGCTGGGCGTGAGCGGGGGAGGGGGTGTGGGCTCCGTTGACGTCACGATTCGCGCCGGCGCCTGGGAGCAGCTAGGAATGTCGGATTCCCAGACGGTGCCGGCGCCCCCCCTCTCCTCTTCTTCTTCCCTTCTTGATTCCGCTTCCCGTGCGATGGACATCTGAGCAGTTTGTTTATCAGCCGCGAGACCG